>JANAVB010001399.1:1337922-1350422 GCA_029216955.1 Iris pallida | reverse complement strand
GAAGTTCATGTCATTTATGGGAGAGCATGGTTATGCACGAACGACGTCGGACCATTATGTATTTGTGAGGTACTATGTCGAGTTTGATTTTATTATTTTATTGCTATATGTTGATGACATGCTATTAGTGGGTTGAAATGCCACTAGGATAGCGGAGTCGAAGCGCCAAATGGGCGCGGCCTTCTCTATGAAGGATTTGGGCACAACAAAAACTATTTTTGGGATGGAGATCAGCCGAGAGAGAGAGAGTCCAAGCTGCTACATTTGTCCCAAAAGAAGTACATTCACCGGGTACTTCAGCGTTTCGGGATGGACGGGTCAAAGAAAGTGAGTTACCCCCTTACGGCTCACTTTAAGTTCACTGAGGAGCAGTGTCCATCTACCGAGGACGAAAAGGAAGATATGGAGCGGGTTCCATATGCCTCAGCTGTGGGAAGCCTTATGTATGCTATGGTGTGTACGAGGCCAGACATCACTCATGCAGTTGGCACAGTTAGCAGGTATCTTTCAAATCCTGGAAGGATACATTGGAGTGCGGTCAAGTGGATTCTACGACACCTTCAGGGCACTGCCGATTGGAGACTTTCTTTTGGTAGTGACAAACCGAAGCTGGTTGGGTATACCGACGCTGATATGGCTGAAGATGTAGACACGAGATGATCGACTTCGGACTATGTGATGATGTTTGTTGGTGGAGCGGTATCGTGGCAGTCGCAGTTGCGGAAGTGTGTCGCCTTATCGACGACAGAGGCAGAGTACATTACGACGATGTAGGCTTGCAAGGAGTTGTTGTGGATGTAAAAGATGTTGCAGGAAATGGGACTGAAGTAAGAGTAGTATACTTTGCTGTTATTTACCTTGTGAAAAACCAGACATTTCATAGTCGATCCAAGCACATCGCGACTCAGTATCATTGGATACGGGATGTGGTTGAGAAGAAGGACGCGACGCTTGAGAAGGTTCATATTGATGACAATGGAGCAGACATGCTCACGAAGGTTCTATCAAGGGGGACGTTTGAGTACTGCAGGCGGATCGTCAGGATGACGAGTGTCACGCCCCAGAACCAGAATACTGGAGAGCGGCGGAATGACTCAGCCGGCTACGTATTACGGGTAGATGAATACCGTATAATACGATCAATGCTGTTTAATAAGACAAGGGGGTGCATACTACATGAAAGTCATACTATGGTCACTTCACATCTATTGTCTCAATCATTCAAACACGAAACAGAAATAGAGAACATGTAAGATAAAGCAGTAAGGCGTCCCAAACGCTCGGTCAGAATGTTCTTGATACCTGGCTTTATAAAATATAGCCAGATGACGAAGCAAGGTATACACAATTGTTATCAGCTGCAGTCTGACTTAATTACAATTATGTAAAAGTAAGTACAAGACAATCCGACTAATATGTCGGTGCCAAACAGCAAAATATAAAGTAAGTAACAAAACGAGCGGGGAAGTAAGGACCCCACTCGAGTCCTCCTGCGATCATCCCTCTAGTATTGACCATCTTGGAGGTAGAAGTAAGCTGAGTCCTCGGGAACCGGCTCTAGATCTGGCCATGCAAAACCAGAGAGGTTAGACCTCTAATAGCAAGTACCGCAAGGAAGCACGATATGAGGAATTAAACCAGTAAATAAGAGAATATAATAATAGATCTCTGCTTGCTACTGGGATTCACACAACGTCACGACACTTCGAACCAACCTCCCAACCAAACAAGGACAGAAGTTGGCCCGTCATGTCTCGACACTCTGATCATCTCAGTTAGTCAACAGAGTAGGTACAGTACACAACCAAATCAATTTAAACGGCCATGCAACTACTACGGCTTGCTATTGTGGGTTCCAAGTTATCTTAGAATTATGCGATAAAGGATTCCTCAGTTCTTACTATGTGCAAGCAAGGCTAGTCTATCCAATCAATCAATTACGCCAATCATGAATTAGACGAGTTCCAGCGGGACGCCCGTCATCAATATACCATATACAATAAATAATATAAGCAGATACCACTCCCTGCCCATGTGGCAGGTTTACAGTATCTGTGGGAACCAGCCGGCCTGTCGGGCACTTAATAGTCCCAAAGAGGGCTGCCACGTAAGAATTCGGGAATCCGTTCTCTCCATGCAATCATTGTTTTATTTAACTTAATAGCCTCTATGTTGTGTGAAATCCCATGCCGTGGATCATGGTCATTCAGAATGAGTACTTTCGTACGGGGTACGATATGCACATCTCTACCACGATACCCGTGCGATTAGGTTGTAGGTCTTACATAGCATAATACAACAATCAAAATTAGCCACGGAATAATCATGCCTTGACCATAAAGTACACATGCTGCTTTATAGAAAAATAAACAAATTGAAGCCTGCATATGCCTGTATGCCAATATTCGGGATCGGCCAATCGATTACAATAGTTCATAATTAATATGAACGTGTCTCATTCATTCAATTCAATAAGACGACTAGCCAGTCTCTTAGTTCCAACTAGGAACGCATGATCAATTATTAGTCAATGTCACAATCAATATCAACCAATGTTAATTCGGGACAAGAATTAGTCCAAAGGCCCGAGAAATTATAGAAGTTCATGCAGCATACGCCAGAAACTACATGTGCCAGAAACTGCATGCGCCAGAAAACTGCATGTGCCAGAAAACTGCATGCGCCAGAAACTGCATGCGCCAGAACTGCATGCGCCAAAAACTGCATGCGCCAGAAACTACATGCGCCAGAAACTGCATGCACTGCTCATCGTCTCCAATCAGCCTCTAATGGCTATGAAAACTCACGAACCAAAAACACCATAAATCACTCAAAATAAGTCAAAATCAGGACTTCCAATAGTCAAAATTGGGTAGAATCAAATTTTCTACAACATGGAAACATCAAAACTTAAAAAATAACAAAGTTACTAGATCAAAACCTAAAATTCTGAAAATGTATTAAACTTAGTTCTACATGAAATGAGCCATGGGAATAGAAAATGCTAAGTACTAAAGTATCTAAGAATCTTGAGAGGAAGACAATGGAACAACAAAAATGGAAATCCATCAAGAAGCAAGTTGGCACTTGCCTAGCTTCCCTAGGTTGGTGGGGGAGTTATGAGGAAGAAGAAGAGAAATGAGAAGAAGTAATGAAGAGAGAGAAAGGGGATGGGTTTTAAATGAAGGGGTGGTGGTAGGTGGGTTCGGTTCATGATGAACCAACAAAAATCGAAAACAAACCAATCTAGGTCGAACCCAAAAAGCAAAGTAAAAGCAGAGAATAAAAATACAGAAAGTAAAATACAGAAAAATAATTACAGGAAATAAATTAACATAAAAGGGATTTAAATACAGAATAATACATGATAAATGTTAAATAAATACGTTCCAGCAGTACATGTATTTAGAATACGTATTCCGGGAACGGGAAGTGACATCTCTACCCTCCTTAGAAAAAATTCCGTCCTCGGAATTTCAAATCCAAGCAGGATAGAAACATCGGAGCTAAACTAATCTAAGTATAAGCAATTTGAGTAAGCAATCATTCTACAATGCCAATAGCAAGTATCATATCTATGTTTAACTATCGACGTCACCAAGCAATTCTACTCATAAGGTGACAAGCATGAGGAGTTAAGACAATCAAGGTATACAGAAAGAGATATACCTTGTGAGTCAAACAGATGCGAATACCGTGATCGGATATCATCCTCACGTTCCCACGTTGACTCTCCTAAAGAGTGATGACCCCAAGCAACCCGAACAAGGCTAATTGTTCGGTTCTTGAGTATCTTCTCTCTTCGGTCCAAAATAGACACAGGCTGTTCCTCGTAAGACAAGTTGGTACCAACAACCAGCTCAGAATGATCAAGGATATGGCTTGGGTCCGATACATATCTACGTAACTGAGATACATGGAATACGTCATGCACCTCTCGTAACGAAGGTGGAAGGGATAAACGATAAGCAACATCGCCTATCCGATCAAGGATAACAAATGGGCCCACGTACCGCGGACTCAACTTCCCACGATTGCCAAATCTAATGACCCCACGGGTAGGTGATATCCGCAAGAACACGTGGTCCCCAACAGAAAACTCTAGCGGCCTACGATGCTGGTCCGCCCAATGACGATGCCGATCCTGCGCAACTCGAAGTCACTCTCTAATTTCTTTGACCACTTCAACTGTCTGGACAATCATTTCTGGGCCTAATCTTCCTCTCCCCGATATCATCCCATGCCAGTTGCGACCTACACTTCTTACCATATAATGCTTCAAATGGCGCCATCTGGATACTGGCTTGATAACTGTTGTTGTATGAAAATTCGACTAAGTGCAGGTGACTCTCCCAAGATCCTCCAAAATCTAGAGTGCAAGCTCGCAACATATCCTCCAAAGTCTGAATTATTCTTTCTGATTGCCCGTCTGTCTGGGGATGGTAAGCCGTGCTAAATCTTAACTTGGTACCTAGGCTATGATGAAGGTCTTCCAAAAATATGATGTAAAACGGGTATCTCTGTCTGACACAATACTGACAGGGACTCCATGCTGCCTGACTATCTGTTGCATATACAATTCTGCCAACTTTTCTGTAGATTGCCCTACTCTGAAAGAAAGAAAGTGTGCCACCTTTGTAAGCCGATCTACTATCACCCAAATAATATCTTTACTACTTGGTGATCTCGGTAAACCGGTCACAAAGTCCATTGTAATATGTTCCCATTTCCATTTCGGAATAGGAAGCGGTTGCAATAACCCAGCTGGCCTCTGCTGTTCTACCTTCACTTGCTGACATACCAAACAACAGGAAACAAATCTAGATATCTTCCTCTTCATCCTGTTCCACCAGAAGTGTTGCTTGATATCTTGGTACATCTTGGTCCCTCCAGGGTGTACAGAATACTGGGAACTGTGAGCTTCTGCCATAACCTTCCGTCTGATATCTCCACTAGGCACACATAGACGTGACCCAAACCTAAGTGTACCATCTTCATGAATTTGCATCTCCTTTCTGAGTTCTAACTCACATTCTGCCCTAAGCTTCTGAATCCTTGGGTCCTGTGCCTGAGCTGCCTTGATCCTGTCTACTAAGTCGGATTAAACTTGTAGACTTGTTAGAACTCCTACATCACTAGGAAGTATAACTTCGATACCCATTTTCTGAAGGTCTTCTAAAATATGCTTCTGGGTTGTCAACATAAATACGTCGCCTCTTCTGCTGAGAGCGTCTGCTACCACATTAGCCTTACCTGGATGATACTGAAGCTCCACGTCATAATCCTTGATCAGCTCTAACCATCTTCTCTGCCTCATGTTCAGCTCCTTCTGAGTAAAGATGTACTTCAGGCTTTTATGGTCTGTGTACATGTCCACTCGGTCACTATATAAGTAATGCCTCCAAAGCTTCAAAGCAAATACTACTGCCGCCAACTCCAAGTCATGAGTTGGATAATTTTTCTCGTGGTCTCGAAGTTGCCTAGATGCATATGCTATCACCTTCCCATGTTGCATGAGGACACATCCAAGTCCTTTACCTGACGCATCACAATATACAGTGAAACCTCTGGGTCCAACTGACAATGTAAGAATAGGCGCTGATATCAACTTCTGCTTCAGATTCTTAAATGATGCCTGGCATTATGCTGACCAGACGAATGGTACATCCTTTCGTGTCAAGCAGGTCATGGGTGCTGAAAGTCTTACAAAATCTGATACGAACCTTCTGTAATATCCTGCCAATCCCAAGAAACTCCGTACATCTGCTACGGTCTTGGGTACTGGCCAACTCTCTACTGCTTCTACCTTCTTGGGATCCACTGCTACTCCAGCTCTTGATACGATGTGACCCAAAAATGAAATATAATCCGTCCAGAACTCACACTTGCTGAGCTTAGCATACAACTGGTTCTTTCTCAGAACCTGTAACACTTTTCTGAGGTGGTCCTCATGCTCCTCTTCACTAGCAGAGTATACGAGAATGTCATCAAAAAACACAACGACAAATTGACCTAAGTACGGCATAAAGATGCGGTTTATCAAATCCATAAATATTGCTGGAGCATTGGTCAAACCAAATGGCATTACCAAGAATTCATAATGCCCATACTTCGACCTGAATGCTGTCTTAGAAATATCCTCCTTCCGAACCCTTACTTGGTGATACCCTGAACGAAGATCTATCTTGGAGAAAACTCTAGCTTTGCTCAACTGATCAAACAAGTCGTCGATCCTGGGTAGTGGGTACTTGTTCTTTACTGTTGCCGCGTTAAGCTTCCTGTAATCGATGCACAATCTAGATGACCTGTATGGGCCACCACTAAAATCTTGTCACGCCCCAGAACCAGAATACTGGAGAGCGGGAGAATGACTCAGCCAGCTACGTATTACGGGTAGATGAATACCGCTCTCCAGTATTCTGGTTCTGGGGCGTGACAATGTTTTAGTGGTGGCCCATGGTGATATACTAGCTTGGATAAACTTCTTCTCCTTCAGTTCCTCTATGTGCTGATATACCTTGGCCTGTTCTGAATCCGCCATTCTGTAAACTCGATCTGATATCGGTTTAGTTCCAGGCACCAATTCTATGCTGAACTTAATATCCCTAACCGGTGGTAGACCTGGAAGTTCTTTGGGAAATACGTCTAGAAACTCTTCAACTACCTTCGGAACTTGAACTTCTTCCATTGCCGTCACTACTCCTTGCTCTTGTTGAGTTGCCACTGATCTGACTAAGGTGAACCGCTTCATGCCTAGAATATCAAAAGATACACTTTCTCTACGATAATCTATTGTCGCATGACTGTCTTTCAGCCAGTCCATGCCTAAGATAACGTCGAAATTTCCAACAGGAAATTCTATCAACTGGGCGGGTAAGGAATGCCCGCAAACTACAACGCTACATGCTAGAATAACTCTACTAACTCCTACGAGCCCATTACCAGTGAGTATATTTAACCTCCCTGGCAATGCCTCGAATTCCATTCCTAGCCGTGTTGCAAATTGTGCAGATATAAATGAGTGTCATGCTCCCGAATCAAACAATACTACTGCGGGATATGAGGCGACGAGAATGTTACATGCCACAATATCTTCCGATGCTAATACCTCCTCCAAGGACAGAGTGAATGCCTGCCCTCGACCTCCTTGTTGGTTTCCATGTTACGGCCTAGCCTGGTACTGCTGCTGGCCCCTGCCTTGATGATGCTGGGGTGGTCTATGCTGGTGTTGCTGCATCGGCGGTCCCTGCTGCCGAAACATCTGAGCCTGTGTCATGAACGGGCGCTGTGCCAACGGTCTCACTGCCACCGCTGGTCCTCGACATTGTCCTGCCCCTGGTGCTGGCAAAGCAGAAAATTGTTGTACTGGTCCTCCTGACCTCGAATTCATGGGACAGGTGTTAACCCGATGATCTGAATTTCCACATATCAAACACTGTTCGTTCAATGTCCGACACACATCTCTAGTGTGCCCTAACTTCCCACAATAAGTGCAGCCCGCTGGGGGTTGCTGGTTCTTCCTCTGTTGCTGTTGCTGCTGCCTTGGTGGTGCTGGCCCTCGCATCACCACATCGTGAATGCAAATGCCAGGGGATGGTGCTGTTGTTCGGGGCGCTGCTCCCCCTCCTCCTTCAATCTGACTGTGGGATCTCTTCTGACCTCCAGTCCTTGTCGTGATCCTCTGAATGGTGATCTCATGCCTTCGGGTTGCCGTCAATACTTCGTCAAAAGTCTGATAATTGTGCCCCTCTATCAATTGCAAGAGCTCATGATGAAACCCTTGCTGGAACCTCATAGCCCTCTGGCTCTCTGTTGCCACCATCTCTGGGGCGAACCTACTCAATCTGCAGAACTCCGCTGCATAAGCATCTACCGTCTTGCCGGCCTGCTTGAGGTTGATAAACTTCTGTTGTAGCTCAAACTGCGCCACAACTCCATAGTACTTCGTCTTGAACCTTGCAGTAAAATCGTCCCAAGCAACAGGACGTCTGATGCCCACTTCCTCTGATTCCCACCAATCACGTGCGAGATCCTGAAGCAACAACTTCACTTGATCCACACGTTCTTTCGCCGGCACCTTAGCTGCTGTCAAAATATCCTCAATATCCTTAAGCCACGCATCTGCTGAGATGGCATCTTCTGTGCCTTCGAAACGGCGGGGGTTGAACTTACAAAATCTGGTTGATGCTCCTGAATCTGGCCTTGCCCCTCTTTCCAAAGCTGTCTGCAACCCTTGGTTGAGTAGTACGTTCTGCTCCTGCAACTGAGCGTGCATGCGCTGCTGGGCTAACATCTGGTGTTGCTGAGTAGCCATCATCCCTCTCATGATCTCCAGAAGGGCCGGTGTGTCCACTTCTACAGGGGTAGGTAGAACTGTTGGTTGTGGTGGAACCTCTGGATACTGTGATCCAGCTGCTGCTTCCACTATCACTTCTTCTTGAATAGCCTCTTGGGGTAGTACTGGCCCTTATTGCTGACCAACCTGGTCAGGTTATCCATGTTGCCCTTGTTGCTGTTGTCCAGCTCTGACAGATGCGGACGAAGTGTCCCTAAAAAGGGACAAGAGAACAATCAAACGATCGGACATAAAAGATCAATAAAGTCAAAGGATACTAGAATGTCAAGCTAGATTTGAGAACAACGAATTATAAGATCAAGGGGGAACATGTGTGATTGAGACATCCTATAAACCAAAACACCCCACAAGTCTGAAATCAGACCTGCATGGGCCACCACTAAAACCCTGTCACGCCCCAGAACCAGAATACTGGAGAGCGGGGGAATGACTCAGCCAGCTACGTATTACGGGTAGATGAATACCGTATAATACGATCAATGCTATCTAATAAGACAAGGGGGTGCATACTATATGAAAGTCATACTATGGTCACTTCACATCTATTGTCTCAATCATTCAAACACGAAACAGAAATAGAGAACATGTAAGATAAAGCAGTAAGACGTCCCAAACGCTCGGTCAGAATGTTCTTGATACCTGGCTTTACAAAATATAGCCAGATGACGAAGCAAGGTATACACAATTGCTATCAGCTGCAGTCTGACTTAATTACAATTATGTAAAAGTAAGTACAAGACAATCCGACTAACATGTCGGTGCCAAACGGCAAAATATAAAGTAAGTAACAAAACGAGCGGGGAAGTAAGAAACCCACTCGAGTCCTCCTGCAATCATCCCTCTAGTATTGACCATCTTGGAGGTGGAAGTAAGCTGAGTCCTCGGGAACCGGCTCTAGATCTGGCCATGCAAAACCAGAGAGGTTAGACCTCTAATAGCAAGTACCACAAGGAAGCACGATATGAGGAATTAAACCAGTAAATAAGAGAATATAATAATAGATATCTGCTTGCTACTGGGATTCATACAACATCACGACACTTCGAACCAACCTCCCAACCAAACAAGGACAGAAGTTGGCCCGTCATGTCTCGACACTCTGATCATCTCAGTTAGTCAACAGAGTAGGTACAGTACACAACCAAATCAATTTAAATGGCCATGCAACTACTATGGCTTGCTATTGTGGGTTCCAAGTTATCTTGGAATTTTGCGATAAAGGATTTCTCAGTTCTTACTATGTGCAAGCAAGGCTAGTCTATCCAATCAATCAATTGCGCCAATCATGAATTAGACGAGTCCCAGCGGGACGCCCGTCATCAATATACCATATACAATAAATAATATAAGCAGATACCACTCCCTGCCCGTGTGGCAGGTTTGCAATATCTGTGGGAACCAACCGGCCTGTCGGGCACTTAATAGTCCCAAAGAGGGCTGCCATGTAAGAATTCGGAAATCCGTTCTCTCCATGCAATTATTTTTTTATTTAACTTAATAGACTCTATGTTGTGTGAAATCACATGCCGTGGATCATGGTCATTCAGAATGAGTACTTTCGTACGGGGTACGATATGCACATCTCTACAACGATACCCGTGCGGTTAGGTTGTAGGTCTTACATAGCGTAATGTAACAATCTAAACTAGCCACGAAATAATCATACCTTGACCATAAAGTACACATGCTGCTTTATAGAAAAATAAACAAATTAAAGCCTACATATGCCTGTATGCCAATATTTGGGATCGGCCAATCGATTACAATAGTTGATAATTAATATGAACGTGTCTCATTCATTCAATTCAATAAGACGACTAGTCAGTCTTTTAGTTCCAACTAGGAACGCATGATCAATTATTAGTCAATGTCACAATCAATATCAACCAATGTTAATTCGGGACAAGAATTAGTCCAAAGGCCCGAGAAATTATAGAAGTTCATGCAGCATGTGCCAGAAACTGCATGCGCCAGAAACTGCATGCGCCAGAAACTGCATGCGCCAGAAAACTGCATGCGCCAGAAACTGCATGCGCTAGAAACTGCATGCGCCAGAAACTGCATGCGCCAGAAACTGCATGCACTGCTCATCTTCTCCAATCAGCCTCTAATGGCCATGAAAACTCACGAACCAAAAAGACCATAAATTACTCAAAATAAGTCGAAATTAGGACTTCCAATAGTCAAAATTGGGTAGAATTAAATTTCCTACAACATGGAACCATCAAAACTTAAAAAATAACAAAGTTAGTAGATCAAAACCTAAAAATTCTGAAAATGTATTAAACTTAGATCTACATGAAATGAGCCATGGGAATAGAAAATGCTAAGTACTAAAGTATCTAAGAATCTTGAGATGAAGACAATAGAACAACAAAAATAGAAATCCATCAAGAAGCAAGTTGGCACTCGCCTAGCTCCCTTAGGTTGGTGGGGGAGTTATGAGAAAGAAGAAGAAAAATGAGAAGAAGTAATAAAGAGAGAGAAAGGGGATGGGTTTTAAATGAAGGGGTGGTGGTAGGTGGGTTCGGTTCATGATGAACCAACAAAAATCGAAAATAAACCAATCTAGGCCGAACCCAAAAAGCAAAGTAAAAGCAGAGAATAAAAATGCAGAAAGTAAAATGCAAAAAAATAATTACAGGAAATAAATTAACATAAAATTAAAGGAATTTAAATACAGAATAATACATGATAAATATTAAATAAATACGTTCCAGCAGTACATGTATTTAGAATATGTATTCCGGGAACGGGAAGTGACAACGAGTTCCTCCACCTAGTTGTAATGGGGGAGATTTGTTGATATGGGTAGGGTTTCCAACATATATGAAGAAGATCCTGGAGTGCGACGAGCACCGTCTGTGTATCAGAGAAGCTCGAAGAGGTGACGAGGTCATTCGGAGTCAACAAAGAAACTCGGGAGCCAACATATGGCATACTGGAACAGGGGAGCAGAGTTCGGCCCTAACTCTGCCCCCTTGGTTCCAGAATTGTTCTGTGACAAAAATACAGAGTTTTGCCCGAACTCTGTGTGTCAGGCTGAAGAGGATTTCATGGTGATTTAATCACCGTTGGATCGTATTCTACGCTCCAGGTTTGTTGCGGGATTAGGGTATTTACATATGGTTTTCCTAACCCTAATCACATACGTAACACATACAAGAGAGAGAAAAAGAGGCAAGAGTGTCATTGCAACTTTGGAAGAGAAGGAGGATTGAAGACCGTTTTCGAAGGAAGATCGTGTCGGGTAATCTCTACTCGGTCTTGTTCTTCGTAGCCTAGTAATCATTGTTCTTGCTTCCAAGTGTTGTGGGGATCCGTATTGGATCGAGAGATGTTTGTAGAGGGTGTACTCCTTTATTTCATTAGTGAAGGCTTCTCAGATTTGGACCCGATCGCCGTAGTTTTTTGCAGGGTTTCCACGTCAAAAAATTCTCTGTGTCTGCATGGATTGTGTTTGGTGTTGGTTCTGCATTGTATTGCTCGGTTCTCTTACAGTCTCTAGTTTGGGAAAAGGTTTCCGCCCTTCTTTTCCAACAGATTTGACCATCTATTATTAAGGATCTTTAACAGACTCTACAGAAACAGAGTAGTCATCATATCTTTGATAAGGATATGAAACATTTTTAGCATCCTTCAATCTTGCATATCAGACAACTAACCTTCTGATATCACTAAGTTGGTGCATCACTCTCACCTAACTCTAGCATGTGCTATGACTAACCAAGTGAAAGGGATCAGAGGTTTATGATTGCTGTGCTGGTATCGGTGTCTTGTTAGGATTTGGCTCGTATTTTGGAATCTGAATAATAACATGATTTGAGCAAACTGCCACAAGCTCGAGAAAATAATTACTAAGTCATTATACTAAAATACATATATGTGTATTAAAAATACATAAATTATATAGTTTTAAATATATTATTTAAGTATATATATTTGAAGACACTAATATTTATTTTAATTCTTATAAAGAAATATGTTTACTTACTATATATATTAAATAGTATAATTTAAATATATTAGCTATAAATATTATTTATTAAATATATATAATTTTCAATAATATATTATAAACATATATTTAATTTTTATAATATAATTTAAATATTAGTTATATAAATAATTATTTATAATTATA
>JANAVB010001399.1:1108564-1291215 GCA_029216955.1 Iris pallida | reverse complement strand
TAGACTCTTCTGATCATCTGTATTTTTTGAGTTCTATATCATATCGTGCTTCTTCTTCCTTAGTTTGATTGAGTTTACATTCTGCTATGTCACCCCCATTCGGGGAGTATAAACTGCTTAGCATTATATTGTTAGATGTTGTGACCTAGGACAGCGTTCTAACCGCCGACACTGAGGCGTAGGCTGGACGTACCCACGTCTCGTGCCCTTACTTTAGGGTGCGGGTCATGACACGCATAAATGAGACGCTGAAGAGACACGCCTAACTGAACGCTGAAGAGATGCGCCTAACTGAGACGCTGAAGAGACACGCCTGACTGAGACGCTGAAGTGATGCGTCTGGCAGATAATGCGCCTGGCTGTAGTCTTAGGATCTTTCTTTTTGTAGAAATTCTCCTTTGTAAAGCCTTTTAGACATGTAATAGACTTTTATATGAAATAAAAATCTTCTCTTGATGTCTTATACTTTTTGTTGTTCTTTGCTATACCAAGTACTTTGATAGAGCTCCCTGGCGCATGTTGTTAAGCACATAGGAATTCTGGCCTGTATATGCGTCTGAAATTCCATGCTTCTACAACCTCGAGCACACGGTAGTTTGGTTGTTGTCGAGGAGAACGGCCGGGGAGGACAGTGGTGTCTCAGCCGGCAGGGGGTGGTCGATTGTGGGTGGTGCTCCCGAGACGTGGGCGAGCAGAGAAATTAGGGCATGCAGTGGCGCACTAGACACAATAGGACACGGTCGTCGGGTTGATGGACACGAGATCGGCTCGTGATGTGTCCTGATGTGCAGGACACGGGAATAGCTAGGATTAGGTTAGGAATTAGGGTTCGAAATTTAGGAATTAGGGTTTGGGGTTTGGGAATTGGTTGTGTCAAATTTGTGTGTGTCGGAGAGTGTCTGACACGACAGAGTTGAGTCAGAGGTTGGTGTCCAGAATTGTCAGACATGACAGAATTTATTTGTAATAACTAATGGAAAGAAAATACGGACACGGACACGGTGCACGACACGAAATTGATGCGATGGTTGGCTATAAGGAATTTATAGAATTTTGGGTTATGGAAAAAATAGAGGAAGGCTCCTCTTTATAGGAGATGAGGAATTCCTAAATAGGAACGGATTAGAATTTGATCAAATCTTTCTATAATTTAAATCACAATAATTTAGATTGATCAAATCTAAATTCTATAATTAATAACAACAAAATTTAAATATTATCTCACAATATTTAAAAATGAAATTTATCAATTCAAATGATAATAATAAATAAAACAATTTTAGAATCTATTTATATAAATACAAAAATTTATTTTATAATAATTTGACAAATCTCTTTGTCATCCCAAAAATATCTTTTATAGAATTAAAAAATTATTTTATAAAAAATATCTAAATTATACTAAAATAAATAAATAAATGTAAATTCGAAAAATTGGCTTACAAATCTACCCACCTTAGAAAAATTTTATCCTCGAAATTTCATACGATTAGGCATGGCTAAGAATATATCAAAGATGATATGATCAATGATCAAAATTGGTCAGCGAATAGAATCAAAATCTAGGAAAAGATACGAATTGGCACGATCAAAATATAATCAAAATAGTCTAGTCGTAATCAAAAAAATCGTTTAAGAATAATCAAATCGAGTATGTCATCAAAATGTAACTTAACTTAGTCCATAAAATTTATCTCGATAAAAATATATAAATATACATGAATAGAAACGTATTAGGCATGACTCGATATGATAAGAAACACCGGTGGGGTTCCCAACCTATGTGAAGAAGACCCCGGAGTGCGACGAGTGCTGTCTGTGTGTCAGAGAAGCTCAGGGAGGTGACGAGGCCATTCGGAGACGAATAAGAAGCTCGGGAGCTACCAGAGTAGTTTCTGGAACAGGGGAGACAGAGTTCTGGCCGAACTCTGCCCCTTGGTTCCAGAACTGTTCTGGAACCAAAACATAGAGTTATGGCCGAACTCTGTGTCGATGGTCCCAGGCAAATTTTAGGGTGATTTAATCACCGTTGGATCGTATCCTACGGTCCAGGTTTTGTTGCGGTATTAGAGTGTTTAAATATGGTTTTTCATAACCTTAATCAAAAGTGTAACACAACAAAAACATTAAAGAAAAGAGAGAGAAAAGAAGCAAGAGTGCCATTGCAACTTTAGGAGAGAAGAAAAAATTGAAGACCGTTTTCGAAGGAGGATCGTGTTCGGATAATCTCTACTCGTTGTCTTTTTCTTCGTAGCCTTGTAATCAATTATTCTTGCTTCCAAGTGTTGTGGGGATCCGTATTGGATCGAAAGAAGTTTGTAGAGGGTGTACTCATTTATTTCATTAGTGAAGGCTTCTCAAGGGTTGGACTCTAATCGTCCCGTGGTTTTTTTCCTACAAGGGTTTTCCACGTCAAAAAAATCTCTGTCTGCGTGGATTGTGTTTGGTGTTTGGTTTGTGCGTTGTATTGGTCGGTTCTCTCGCAGGTACTCTCTAGTTTGGGAAAAGGTTTTCGCACTTCTTTCCAACATATATATATAACAAATCTTAATTTAAATTTAAATATTTCGTTCGGGAGGTTCTAACTTAGGCCATGGAGTATGATTGGGTCCCCCTATGTGTTCCCTCTGTGAGTGCTTTGGTCACCCATCTAATGCCTGTACGACCAGAGGTTCGGAGACAGCTAGGACCTCGGCAGCGCATATGGAGGTAGTTGAGCCAGAGATGGCGCCCAGTCCCACCACCGGAGTGGCATCGACAGTCAGCCGACGGAGGAGGACACTCTGATGGAGGTGGCCAAGAGGTCGAGACTGACACCCCGTCGAGACAGGAGAGTTCACAGGGCACGATAGTCCCGTTCAGGCCCCAGAGGAGTATGATGACCAAGGGTATGAGTACCCTAGATAGCAGACAGGATGGGATGGAGACTTCTATGGTAGAAAAGGATTATAGCAGGAAAAGGCATGCCCCGTCCCCACGGGAAGATGAGCTCCGGCCAGGGGGTCTCGATGATCGGACCGTGGCCAATCCAGATTGGACCTTGACACTTTTTAGAATTCAGGCCCATCTTGCACCCTTTTCGGGGACGAGGATGGAGAAGGATATAGATCTGACGGACGGGACACCTCCCTCGGGTGTCAGTCCAGATGGAGTCCAGGGGGACCCCACATTAATTAATTAATGTTGGTCCTTGCCTGGAACATTCGTGGAGGGTTCCATTGGGAGATGGAGGAGATTAGTGGAGTTCTGAAGCAAGAGAAGTGTGACATATCTATTCTACTTGAGACGAAGATTAAAGGGGCGACTATGCTATCTCGCAGGACTCCTGCAAACTGGGCACAAATTCACAACCTGGATCTTTGCGATATGGCTAGGATCTGGGTTCGGTAGAACAGAAATAGTTGGGAGGGGGAACAAGTTCTGATGACAGAGCAGCTTATTGGCATTTCCTTTATAAACAAAGGAGGATTCTGCTTCATTCTTGGAGAAGTTTATGGGCACAATGATAGGCAGCTTCGTGAGACCTTGTGGGAGGACATTGTGTACGTAGGTCGTTTGGTAGAGCACCTGTATCTTCCTCTACTGCTTATGGGAGGCTTCAATGCCATGCTACATCGACATAAGAAGGTTGGAGGCCGTCCGGTACCGGATTCGATCTTATACGACTTCCAGAGGTGTCTCCTCTTGTCTGGGCTAGGGGACTGGAGAGAGCTGGACACATCTGGACCTGGCGCAATAAGGCGATTCACAACAGGATCGTCTGTCAGCTTAATAGGGCTTTGGGAAATAGCAAATGGTTTCGCTACTTCCCAATTCCATGGCGGAAGGGCTTGCGGCAGGGACCAGCGATCACTCTCCTATCCGGGTAGGTCTCTCTGAGAGGCCCACTTGGAAGGCTCAACCATTTCGGTACAACAATGGCTGGTACCTTTCTGCTGAATATGAGGAGGTTGTTATGGGAGGGCTGCAGTATACTCGGGAGGGCACGGCTCAGTTTCGTATGGTTCATAAGCTCAAACATGTCAAGAGAGCTATTCGGGATTGGGTGAAGAAGATGTTGCGGTCTTTCCTGGAGGATAAGGAGGCCGATCTTCGAGAGGTACAGAAGCTTTGTAAACTGACATGCTGAGTGGTGAGTTGGCGGCTAGGGAGAGGGACCTGATTGCGGAGGTCAACATCATGAGGCTTTAGCAGAAGATTAGTGCGGCCCAAAGGGCCAAGTGTTCATGGCTCAAGAATGGGGATCGTTGCACCAAGTTCTTCTACGATGTGATCCGTGCCAGACAACACCGGAACAGAATCCCCAAGCTGCTAAATGGCGATGGCAGGCTCGTTGGAGACCCAGTAGAGATTCAGGAGGAGGCAGTCAGGTTCTACTCTGACTTATATCAGCAGACTGATTATCCTATCACGTTCCAGGTCTTGTCACGAAGAGGCTGGTGATGCACCATGGGAATAGCTTGTTGTTGGCTACTGTACGATTGGAGGAGGTGGAGGCTATTGTGATGAAGGCAGATCCTAATAAGGCTCCGGGGCCTGACGACTTCTCTTGCGGGTTCTTTAGGCGACACTGGGGTGATCTAAAGTTCCCAGTCCTGGAGGTGGTACATGAGTTTTTCTTGGAAGGAAAGTTGTTGAAGGAGCTGAATCACACATTCTTGACCTTGGTTCCGAAGAAGGAGGACGCGACATCCCTCGCCGACTTCAGGCCTATTACGTGTTGTAATTATCTATATAAGATAATTACCCACCTCATGTGTCATCGTATGGAGGGGATTATGCAGGGCCTGATGTCTCGGAATCTTGCGGCTTTCATCAAGGGGTGCTCGATTGCTGAGCACGGTCTTCTTGCACATGAGATGGTGAGAGATTTCAACAAGCTGGAGGGGATGAAGGCCTGTGTGAAGCTGGATTTGCGGAAAGCTTATGACACGGTCAATAGGGACTTTCTTTGCCACCTTATACTTGCTATGGGGTTTGATGAGAGATGGGTAGCGAGGGTGAGGGAGTGCATATGTTCCCCCATATTTTCGGTCCTCATACAGGATACTCCGTATGGATACTTCAAGAGCAACATGGGACTACGATAGGGATATCCTCTTTCTCCGTACCTGTTCACTCTGGTGATGGAGTATTTCACTTGAATGATGGATCTGGCTGTGCATAGTAGGAAGATTGTCCCTCTCTTCAGGCTGGTCAAGTCGGTGGTATCATATTTAATCTATGCTGACGACCTCTTGGTGTTCCTTCATCCATCTATGAGGGGGATGAGTGCGCTTTCAGATATTATAGAGGAGTTTGGGAGGTTGTCCGGGCTTCAGCTGAATAGGGAGAAGAGCAGGATTTATTTCAGCTCTCAGTGCACCCTCAAAGAGGAAAGGGCCCTTATTCTGGGAGTGGAGAAAGGAGAGTTACCGGTAAATTATCTGGAGGTACCGTTCACGGTCAATTATGCTAGGGATCAGGATTATCACAGCCTGGTAGATTTTGCCCAAAGAAAAGTGGAAGACTGGCAGGCAGCTGGACTATCTTTTGGTGGCCGTATTGAGCTGGTGAGGTCTGTTATCTCTAGCATCGCTATGTTCTGGTTGCAGTCGATTCAGATTCCGGTAGCTACCATAAGGAAGGTGGAGACCATATGTGCAAATTTCATATGGAGAGGAGGTATGCATGCATCGCTTGGGAACAACTCTGTCGGGCCCGGGAGGACGGAGGAGTGGGGTTGCGACCTCTACGGGCGGTTAGGGAGGCATCTAGGGTAAGGATGGCGTGGCAGTTCATCAAGGAAGGTTCGCTTTGGATAGAGTGGCTAGCTAGCAAATATTTGCGGTGGACGAATTTCTGGACATGCAAGATAGATAACAATTTCTCGGTCTCATTTAAGGCTATCCTTAGGTGCAGAGCGGTTCTCCAGTCCGCTATATGTAGGATTATGAAAGATGGGACGAACACTGATCTCTGGCTCGACCCGTAGATGGGTAATAGTTCCTTCCTGAAGATCGTGGGTGCACAGATGGACAGAGAGGCGGACAGGGGGTAAAATGTAGTAGGATCATCAGTGATGGGATCTGGAGCCCTGAGGAGTATCCATTCACTGCTCAGTTTGTAGAGGCGATTCGTCAGATCACTATTGATACTAGCCAGCCTGCTGACTCCTGGAGTTGGGTTGACCCTGGTTCGGATGGAGGTTCAACGATTTTCTGCTTTATAAGTTGCTACAAACTGGTTCGGACCCCACATGACAGGATTATGGAGTATGACTTTATCTGGGCAAAGGGGATTGCTCGCAAAATGCAGCTTTGTTTATATAAACTCCTTCTAGGCAGGTTGATGACGCGAGACAGACTTCTCAGGTTTGGGATGCAGATTCCAGACCCGAAGTGCGTACTCTGTACAGGTGACGCCGAATCTAAGGGCCACATATTCTTTGAGTGTCCGATGACTTGGCACATCTGGTCACAGTAGTGCATGCCATCGATGGGTGGAGTTGGCAGTACTAGAGATATACGGGGGATCCTCAGCTGGATTAGAGATCGCCGAGGCATGGACCCTGGTTGGGCTAAGATTGCTAGAGTTAGACTTGCAACATCAGTGTGGCACGTCTGGAGGGAGCGTAACAGGCGTATCTTTGAGGGGCTGGCTACTCCGCCTGTAGGAATTCTACATAATATAGAATTCGATGTATCTGTAATGACCCCTTAATTGGGGAGGGAGAGATGTGAGAATAGTGTATTGTAATACCTTTACTGCAATTTGCGTAGAATAAAATTTACCCTTATTCTAATATACATACATATATATATATATATATATATATATATATATATATATATATATATATATATATGTTCATTGCAAATGACCTCTAGCCTAGTGGTTAAGAGAGATGCATGTGGCCTGAGTGGTCAGGAGATCGATTCCCGGTGGGAGCGTTCGCCACAATTATCTTCTTTCAATATTTTTTTTCAATATATATATATATATATATATATATATATATATATATATATATATATAGTAGAGCCTCCCTTATCCGAGCAAGGTTAAATCTTCACCTAGCTCTATACCTTAGCCCACCGTCACCCTAAACCCAACCTCTTCCTCTCTTTCGCTTGTTCTGGAACCCTACCCCTCACCGAGTCAAAATAGTAGAGCCTCCCTTATCCGAGCAAGGTTAAATCTTCACCTAGCTCTATACCTTAGCCCACCGTCACCCTAAACCCAACCTCTACCTCTCTTTCGCTTGTTCTGGAACCCTACCCCTCACCGAGTCAACTTACCTCGTCCTCATTCCCTAACCTTAATGCTCACCCTATCATTTTCCTCTCCGTAACCTACCAAACCCTACAACAGAAATCATACCCTATCTTTTCATTTTTTGGGGGGACAAACAAGTAACTATCCTCCCCAGTGGCAAGGTAATCAACTGGAGCCTATTTTCTTATCCTAAACTCTATGACCTCTCCTTACCGAAAATCATAGCAACAACCTTCTCCAAAACCTAGCAACAGCCTGGCCTCCACTCCGAAACCTAGTAACCGCTAAAACTTAACCCAGTAGTCACTTAAAATCCATTGCCATGACCCAACCACCCAATAACTCAATAGCTACCCACTCTCCAACATCCTTGACACAAGAATCTTAAGGATGAAGTATTATGGAAAGTTTTCTTCTTTGTTGGTCCGAGCAAAATTTTTATATGTAATAAAGTTCTCTTATTCCTTTCAAAATGGGAAGGATCTTACTATTCCCGCCCACATTGAATTAAAGTTTCAGAAAATTTCATTGGGAGGGATAAAGTTTTGTTTATTTGCGTGAAAGAGGAAAAGTATGAAATAATAGCAAATTCGGGGAGCTGGAGCCAGTTAAACTGGCGCCGAAGAAAAAAAACAAAGCTGGTGCTGCTGCTGCTATGCTGCACCGCTGCTCGGCCATAGCTGGCCGAGCTCGAAGGTAGAAGAAGGAGGAGAAGAAGGTGGTTCGGGTGGTGGAGGTGATCAAGAAAATGACTAGCCTTGTGCTCCTAATTAAAAGTCACGGTTACGTGCATATGATGATCAAAGATAAAAGTGGGAAAATCAATTAATAATTATTTAATGATCAAATGGTCTAAATTGACCCAAAGTTGTGTGAAGCAAAAAAGTACAAGGGAACAAGTTTGGATGGGACATGATATATCAACATGAAGGTAATCTTGTCTACTACACACTGATGAAGAGAGTTTCCAGAGATTGGCATCCTTGACGCTCCAGAAGTCAAAGTCACGGAAAAGAACATTAAATCAAATAATTATCAAATAATAATATCTATTGCAAATAATTGATTTATAAAATTGAAAAAAAATAAGCCCTAAATTCAGGGGGCTTACATCCTACCCACCTTATAAAAATTTCATCCTCGAAATTAAAAATCATTTAATAGGTCAAGCTAAAACATGCAACTGCTATGGCTACAGTACCCAATCTGCTACTCTTGTGATCATCTATGTTGTTTCTCTCTACAGGTATTTTGGTTCAGGTTCAACAAACTTATTTCATTTAAAACTATGTCATTTTACCCCTTAGAATCTAAGCACAAGATTTTAGTCCTTAATCTGTAGTCATAAAATATAATATTTCATTACTCTTTCTTAGATACCTTAAAACCAATCTATACTATCAAACTAATCATTCTTAATGGTTTCTAAGTCTACTATAGTCGGTCACTCATATCTGTCCTATAAGCTTAACCCAATAAATCCCTAGGAAAAATATACTCATCACAATCACACATTAACATATTACAGTTACACTACATAATCTGTTAACAAGGTCTGGCTATACAACCATCAAAAATAGAAGGTAACAAGGGCCTAAGACTGGGTCTAGCAATCCATATCAATATTCAGACAAGGTAAGGGTCAAGCAAGACAGGAAAGATTGTCGAAATATTTCCAAGAATAGTACGAGGCCAAACGAGATGCATAGAACGTAGTCGAAGTAAAACTCAAGAACCACATACCTCCGTAATTATGTCACATGAAGTTACTATCGCGCTAGTGTGCATCTGGCTGCGATTAACTTCCTTGTTCCATAATACGACGGATGGCTGCGGTGCACAGCTGCCACGCCAGATAATATAGGTTCCTGAACTTAACTTGGCTAAATCCGTGAAATATTTCCAAACAATTTTTGCAAAATAAAGGAGAAGATGTTAGTCAAAATGCTTAGGGAGTAGTCCAAGTAGAATTCGAGAAACATATTTAACCACGATGTCGTTATCTGAAGTCATACCTCGCCAGTATTTCTCTGGATGCAAACTTTCGATTCCGTAGTACAAGGATAAATATACTTTTCGAACCTTTCCTGAATCAACCCATGAGGCACTTCCAACAATTATCGGGAAGGACAAGAAGAATTATCCAAAAGGTTAGCGAAGAAGAGTTTAGTCAAATCATAGAAAAGATGGAACACAAAACAATCATGTTGAGAAAATCCTAATTGTAGCTGTAGATAGACAGAGTTAACCAAGACGGGGAAGAATGATGATAAGAATTTATTCTTGCTCATCAGGTCATAACAAAGTGATCCGATTTAAAATATAATCTGACAACCATATATGTCTTCCTAAAATTATGTTGCCAGAATTTTTGCCACGCCAGTAAGCATAGCTGCAATAAACGATAGAGTCCATAACTAAGGTATACACCCTAAAATCATGTCATCTAGAATTCTTACCACGCCAACCGGTATGGCTGCAAGAAAATCCAAATTCCATAACTAGGATAAGCATATCGAAAATCAGGCTCTATGTCCTTGTCATGCTAGCTTGTATGGCTGCGATAAATTCTAAACTCCATAAATAAAATAGATATTTACCTTATCTGGATATACCTTAATTCAATCCACAAAATTTATCTCGATGCAAGATCAAAGTCAACAATGAACATCAGGAATCAAAATCAACAACAAATCAAGGAAGTGTAAATGGAGGCAAGTGGGAATAGACTCAAGAGTTTTCAAAATAAGATTCTCAAGGGTTATCCCTGGAATCTATCAAGAGTTTCTAACTGTGATTGAGCAACTCCTATCATAACCTAGAAACTATATCCTAATAGCAGGCTCGTAGCAGTGCTCTAAGTCAAGCACTACTACGAAATCGCACTAGTTGCGACTCTGACCTGCATGGGCTACCACAAAAATGTGTCATGACCCGCACCCTGGTTAGGGGACGAGTACATGGTTACGTCCAGCCTACGCCGCAGAATCGATAGTAGAACGCTGTATAGGTCGTCTATAAATACTATAACTAGACAAAATATAAGGGTACCTGTCATCTCCGCACGGAGGTATAATATGACATAACTCAATCACAAGACAAACTAGGATAGATAGCACGAAATAAAAATATGATAGAAAGGAAAACTGGAAAGGAATTCAAGATCCAACACAAGCTCAGAGATATAAATACATCACAGAAACTCAAAATATATATATAAAAATTAAAGTCTGAAAATACTAGCTGGTTTGCAGTCCAGGCAAACCTATATAACAGTCTAAATAGGGCTATATCATCTACGGGCTCCAGGGGTAATGTCTCATCAAACTCTATCCTGGCCATACCCGTAAAAGGTAGAGCAATCAGCTAACATGTACTCTGTAAACATCAACGGTTATCCTGTCAGGAAAATAAGCAAGTACAAACACTAACAGCAGTTCCATATGAATTGACAAATTCTATAAGAGATAATTATAATGAAATACAAGACAAAGATATAGAATAACTTGGGAGCTATTTGGAAGCCGAGTTACAATCCGTAAACCAAACAAGGACCGGGGTTGTAACCCTTCTCCCGAACAAAACTTAGCCACCAATCAAGGTTTAGCATAAGAGCATGTAGAACATGTGAATAATGAATATCATAGCATGGTAAGAAAAGTACTGAATGTAGAACTGAGCAGGATATATGATGTGATAAAATAAATATAAAATGTGCCTTGAATTATTAGAGCGTTATGTGATCGGCTTGGAAAAGTTACAGGACAGGCTATCCATTTGGCCCGACAATCACATAAAAATTACTGAAAAGGGTCATGCCGGCCAACCTGGATAACGAGCACATGAAATAAGATCTCGCTACACCCTACGTGAGGTGAGAGTGATGCAAACACAATAATATAGTGACAGGGTGGCTTTGATCACATAGCTCCTAATAATTCCCCATCCCCAAATAGTATAATGGATCTGGACATGACACATCATGACACGGGATTCCCTAAGAGGGTAGCTACTCCCTCTCAGGAATCGGTGTCTATACAAGTACAGGGAACAAGACAGAAAATGTACCAATATACCAAGAAAAATCTAGGAACAACATCTCATGTCATGATCCAACGTATACTAGTCCGTGAACCATCGTGTCGGTAAATCAAGTAAGACACTACAACTGAATCGAATATAGCAGATATCAAGACAATAAAAACTATCAGTGAATGTACTCGCCTACGGTCCTGAGCTGTCAAATGGGGTCGATGCTCAGAGTGATGCCACAAACCTAAAAATGAGATATAAAAGCTAATTAGGGTTCAACAGTGTTAGGCAGGATTATATAGTATAAGCTATGTAATCTAGGTCAATCTCAGTCCAACTAAGTCAAACTAGGTCACACTGAGTCACACTAGGTCAAACTAGGTCACAGGAAGTCAAACCAAGTCAAACTAGGTCAAACTGGATCAAAGGTTGACTTACAGTTGACTTTTGATCAACTGGTCAACTCTAGGTCAAACTAGGCTAATGTTGACTAACAGTTGACTTTTGGTCAGTTGCTCAACTCTGGTCAAGTTCTAGACATTTCTAGGTCAAGTGTTGACTGATAGTTGACTTTTGGTCAAAGTAGTCAAACTTGGTCAACCGAGGTCAAAACTATCCTAAGCATACTATTCCTAATATTTACCTACCAAGATACCATATATCTTGGTCAAACAGGATCAACTCTAATCTAAGAATTAAAATATCAAGTTGTACCTCATTATTCGTACATCGAAACCTACGACACGTAAATCGAGATAAGATAATCAACGGTAAGGTTAATAATCTTATCACAGTGATCCACATGATTATCTTGCCAATTTCAGCGATGTGAGATCACTGGAATCGACTGATCTCAGTTTCGTTGTACTAATTCCGAAATACGAACTTAATAAGAATTAATTATAATAAAAGGTAATACACAGTGAAATATCTACAATCATTGTCGGATGATGAAACAAACATCACCAACGTGTCCAGAATGGTCAAATCAGCTAGGATAGTCTATCCATAAGTCCAATTTGGACACAGGAGCAAAAAGGTAATTTCGGGTCAAAATAGTGTCCGTGTCGGACCCGCTTTGTACTAAAAAATGTACAAGAATACTTGTCCACTAAACCTAACAAATTATATGTCCACGAATCCAGAATGACGATACGAACCCAACGGTATATCCAGAATTGGATTCCGTTGACCCGATCTCAAATTGGTCCGTTGACTAGGACATTAAAATTTCGATTTATACGAAAAAGCGTGTCGGAGCCAATGTTCTCAAAACTCAGCAAATTATATGTCAACGAGTCCAGAATGACGATACGAACTCAACGGTATATCCAGAATTGGATTTCGATGAGCCGATCTCAAAATAACCTGTTGACCCGGATATTGGTATTCGACTTCTACCGAAATGTGTGCCGGAACCAATGTCCACTAAAACCTAGCAGATTATATGTCAACGAGTCTAAAATGATGATACAAACTCAACGGTATGTCCAGAATTGGATTCCGATGAGCCGATCTCAAAATGACCTGTTGACTCGGATATTGGTATCCGACTTGCACCGAAATGCGTGCCGGAACCAATGTCCACTAAAACCTAGCAAATTATATGTCAACAAATCCAGAATAACGATACAAACACAACGGTATGTCCAGAATTGGATTCCGATGAGCCGATCTCAAAATGACCTGTTGACCCGGATATTGGTATCCGACTTGCACCGAAATACGTGCCAGGGCTCACGTCCTCCAAATCTAACAAACTTTATATAAAAATGTGCCAGAACGACGCCATGAGTCTAGTTGTGGTGTCAAAAATTGAATCTGGGGTCCCGGGTTCAAAAATTGAATTTTATAACTTGGAAATTACGAATTCGGACGACCAACTTTGGCGTCGAATTCAACCAATCAAACGTGCTCACAATGAAACAAAACTTAAGGGGTAGAAAGAGGGTTATACCAGCTGCGCATAGGAACCAGTGGCACGCCAAACGGAGCTGCGATGGAGGAGATACGAATCGACGAAGTTGGCTCCACAAACTGTCTAAAAATTATACTATTTAAAGCGTCAACTTGGTGGCCGGTTATGATATATCAAACGATAAAATTAACGGAAGAAACTTGAGGGGAGTGAAGAGTTATATACCAAGATTGTGACGGAGCAAATAAATCGTCGATCCAACTGTCAAATTTCTCAAAAAATGCGTACGAAGTCGCTGCGACGGAACGCCATTTCTGGATCCATTCTGAGCGCGTCACGACGAGAACCTGTGTAAAAGGCACAAATCACGTAGACAGCGCATCCTTGAGGACGGTGGCCACCACGAGAAGGTGTGTCCGGCCCATGCACATCCAGGGGGGCTCGTCGACGACGGCCGCGGCACCGCGGAGCTGCCGGTGCGTGCGCACGGCTACCATGCACTGTCGCCGCTGCTGCTGCTCTGATGCGCTGCTGCTCGGCCATGACTGGCCGAGCCCGAGGGTGGAAGGAGGAGGAGAAGAAGGTAGTTCGGGTGGTGGAGGTGGGTGATGGTGATGGAGAGATGGTAGTGATGGTGTGATGATGGTGTGATGGTGAATGAAGATGAAGAAGATGATGATGAAGAATGGAGAAGGATGAGAGGGAGTCCGGCTGTGACTTGGGAGAGGGATGCTGGAGGTCGGCCGTGGGTGTCGGGTGAGTGAGAGGGGGGATGGTTGCTGTTGAGAAATGAGAGAGGGAGAGAGAATTAAAGTTAGAGAGAGAAAGAGAATTATGTGTGTGTGTGTGTGTTATTAAAGGGAGGAGAGAGAGAGAGAAATAGATTCTCTACCTAAAAATTAGGGCCGGCCAAGTGTTGGGGAATGAGTGTGTGAGTTTGTGTAAGGGAAAATGGAGGGTTGGGATTGTTGGAGACAAGATCAAAGGCTAGGATTAATGTAGGAAATATATTATTCTTTAGGAAATTAAATCAAGGGGCTATCCATGAATATTTTAAAAATAGGTAGAGTAGGTATTTAATATTTTTGGTAGGAAAAAGTGTGTGTGGGTATTCATGAGGGGGCAACATGAAGCCTGGACTGGGTTTGGTTGAGCCGGGTCGGGCCAAAACAGACTGGGTACAATAAATGAATTAATTTTGGGTATTTATGATCATGGATAAATAAGTAGCATGTAGGGGCTCAAATAAATGGGACACAAGTGTCATGTGGGTAATAGGCTTCGTGTGGGCCATGCCCATATTTTGGGTCGACTAGGTTGGATCGATGTCGGGTCCCAAAATTAAATTGGAAGTCAGGTCACATTCTACGGTAGATAATTAATTGTCCTAAATTGACCCAAAAATTGTGCAAAGCAAATGAAGCACAAGATGGTGTGTCTGAGTGGGATACGAAGGTCATGGGTGTAGGGCATCTCGAGTAGATCATGCATGAGGAGTTGGTTTTAAGAAAATAACTAGCCTTGTGCTCCTAAATTAAAAGTCACGGTTACGTGCATATGATGATCATGAATAATAGTAGGAAAATCAATTAATAATTATTTAATGATCAAATGGTCTAAATTGACCCGAAGTTGTATGAAGCAAAAAGAGTACAAGGGAACAAGTTTGGATAGGACATGATATATCAACATAAAGGTAATCTCGTCTACTACATACCGATGAAGAGAGTTTTCAGAGATTGGCATCCCTGACGCTCCAGAAGTCAAAGTCATAAAAAAGAATATTAAATCAAATAATAATATCTATTACAAATAATTGATTTATAAAATTGAAAAAAATAAGCCCTAAATTCAGGGGGCTTACACCGTATCTTCAATCGGATGAATCGGAACGCCGACGGCATTCGGACTTAGCCTTGCAACGACTGTTCGAAGACATCGCTCGGTCGAGGCGACTCCTCGCTCAGGTGGGATAGTTTCGGTGAACTTGCCTTATCTTAACCTTCACATAATAAATCACACGTTTTTAACTTGCACAAGTAGGCTTGATAATAAAAGAGACGAATCCACATAGCTAAGGGAATAATCCCGATGGGTCGAATTGAGTTAGAATATGGAAAGGTCCAACGGTCGACTTAGAGTTGGTGCACGGCGTGATTTCAAAATGACACTCGGTCCTTCGTTCCGTGGCTTGGGAGAAGAAAGTTGGTTTAAATTTGCCACAAAGTTGTGAACTTAGCCTAAGTCATAGGCGTCGCACGTATAAATGCTTGATAAGCATACACGGTCCCATCGTCCAAGGCTTGGCATAGCCTTAATCGTCCCACGAGCTAAGTTGTATCACACAGCTTATGGCATAAGTCTAGGTACCCAAAGAACTCGGTTGTTCAAGTTGAGCGCATGCACGATCCCACGGTTCTACGACTGCATATAGCCATTTGTTCCCACGATCATAAGGCTCGTCACATAGAGTATGACTTGGACGATAGCGTCGTACGTAATACAATGGGTTTAAGGCACGAAACACAGTTTTTTCGATGATAGAAATGTCATGGGCTTTGGCAAGTATTAGGTACATTTGGTGCAAGTTAAGTTGGAAGGCTATGTAGTAGTCTTTCCCTCGATTTCAAAGAAGTAAGTTCATGCGACCGTTTATCGCTGAGGCGGTCCCTCGGTTGGGAGTCTCACGGTTTCGATGCACGTTATGCAAAGTGTGGTTTAGAGCACGAGAGAGAGAGCTGAGTGAACTTGTAATGTGAGAAGAGTGAGCTTAAGTGATTGTAATCTTGGCCTTGCGCCCCATTGTAATCCTTGTTTCAATATCAATAAAATGTATCGTTTGAATGACTTGTGTTTTTTTCTAAATTTCTGCTGCAATTATTCAATGTCTCTGCTTGGGACTTCTATGCGACGATCCCGTCGCAGCCGTTGTAATCGGCCGTTATGGAACCCGCCTTGCACGAGCGTAATCTAGGCTCGTACGGCATCATGCCTTAGCGAGGACGATCGCTCCTACGGGAGCGAGGCATGACAACTCAACCGTAAACCGTGCCTTAAAATACTAAGTCCGTGACATCGTGTCTTAAACCAACTTGAACTCTATGCGACACCACCACCCAAGTCATACTCTATATGACGGGCCTTGAGACCGTAAGACTATGTTGTTATACCCAGCCGTAGAACTCGTAGTACCGTGCTTGCTACTACTCCGATAGCCTAACATAACTTGTCTAACTTAACTTTGCAACAACTTGACAAGCAAAGGCTGCATCAAGCTTTGCCTTGATGGAATGCACCGTACACATGTCCGGCTTGAACAAACAAGTTATTTAGTTGCCTAGACTTATGCCACAAGCTGTACAATGCAGCTTAACCAACGGGGCGGGCAAAGGCTATGTCAAGCCTTGGGCAATGGATCGTGCATGCTTTATCAAGCATTCATGCGGCTAATGCCTGTGACCTAGGCTACGTTCATAACTTCGTCTACTCAACCAACTTTCCTTCTCCCAAGCTACGGGACGAAGGATTGATTGTCGTTTTCAAAGCACACCGTGCACCAACTCTAAGCCGACCGTTGGACCATTCCATATTCTAACTCAATTCGACCCGTCGAGATTATTTCCTTAGCTATGTGGATTCATCTCTTTTATTATCAAGCCTACTTGTACAAGTTAAAGATATACGATTTATTATGTGAAGGCTAAGATGAGGCAAGTTTACCGAAACTACCCCACCTGAGCGAGGAGTCGCCTCGACCGAGCGATGTCTTCGAGCAAGCCGTTGCAAGGCTAAGTCCGAACGCCGTCGGCGTTCTGATTCCTCCGATTGACTGAGCGGGATGGGGCACTACATTGGCTGCTGCTACGACAATGTTCAAGCCTTGTACCCTTTGTTACTGTAATTCTTGAGCCGCCTACGGTTGAAGCCCATCGAGGATGAAGAGCAAGCGATCCTTCTCATCCATGCTAGATATCGCAAGCATCAAATATATAAACTCCGTAATGTTCTATTTGATCGCCCCGGTGTGCTTTTGCTGCAAGTTCTGCCTCGTTGCAAACTCCACATTCTCCGGATGAAACTGAAACTTGATCTCATTCTTAACGTCATTCCAAGTCTCTGTCCAGCACAAACACTTCTTTATTTCTATGCACCTACTATGCCACCACAACATAGCATCATCAATAAACTAGAGTGAAGCAATGTCCCCCTTCTCGGCCTCATCATTGATGTACAACGCTTTGAAGTATCTCTTCACGTTCCACAAGAAGTTCTCTACTTCTTTGACATCTCGTACCATACTGAAAGATTTCGGCTTGGGGATCTTCCTTCTCGGTTTTTTCATACTCGAAGGTCCACATTTAGCAATGATCTTCTCGAAAATGACAACTTTGGTCTTGAGTTCTCTGCAACTCTCGACCACGGACTTTAGCTTCTCGTACCCTTAGACCTCCTTGCTCAAGTCCTCAATCTGTACAATGTGCCTTGAGCTCCTCCTCAAGTGTGGATTGGATCGTTTGGATTTGCTCCCGAAATATTCCCATGGACGAAGCGACATCGCTCTCCAGTCCATCCTAGAACTCCTTTAGCCTTGTGTTGTTTTGCTCCATGGAGCCCATACACATCTCTATGTTCGTCGAATCCGTCTCCAAGATCTCGAGGCATTCCGCAAGATCAGCAATACTGTGCTCTGTTGTAGGCTCCTTACTCTTGCCTCTCTTGTAGGTCTTTGAGTGTCTTTCTTTAGGCGATGCGGGTCCCTCATGGACGTTTTCGAATGTTGACATGGCACCAACCGACCTTAGCTCTGATACCACTTGTCACGGACCTGATGTTTTTGCCAGCACTTCGACCCATGCGGCGCACAAGCTTCCTACTTGAAGACTCGTAACAGCCTTACCCAAATGCTTAGCAAGATCATTAAGATGATAACGAAAAACATGTGGAGCAAAAAAAAAAGATTGGAAGATTGAAATCTTCACTATACTAGAGAAAAACTTTTGGGTGGTGAGAAACAAATGAGCCTCTCACTTATTTGTTGGGCCTCAAAAGGCTTACATGAACTTCTGAAAACAATATATTTCATGGATTATTCTATGTCCTAGACATTTACGTGGAAGATTTTAGAACATCTAGAAAGATCATGAGTCTTCAAGATGATAGAAAGATCATGAGTCTTCAAGAGGACTCTACCATCTTCTGGAGGATTTCGAAAGGTTCCAACAAAGTCCCTGTCTGTGGAGATTTATGCAGATCAGTCTCAGTGGGATGAAATAATTTGTGCGTGACAACATGATGTGTTGTTCGCGTTCGAATGACTTGTACAAAGTCAGCAACCGTTTAGGGCGCAAACATAAGCACCAACACGGTACTTACGATCAAGATTTAAGGAATTTATGTAAAAGAAAAGAATAGAAAAGAAAAGAAAAACCTTCACTACAACAAAATAGGTTAACAACGACACTTTTTACGACGCTTTCTAAAAAGTGTCGTAAATTTTTTATAGTGCACTCTACTAAAACGTGTCATTGTAATTAAGTATTTATCATAATCTATCGCACTTTTTAAAAATGTCGTAAACATAAATTTAACAACACTTTTAAGGTCACTTTCTATGACACCCCCTTTATACAACATTTAAAAGTGTCATGAAAAGTTATTAACGATACTTTTCGAGTGTCGTTAAAACACATTTTTGTTGTAGTGAATTTTGAAAATGAGTGGTTTGTTACGCACTGCAATGATTTGTCCAGCATGTACTCTGAGTTTCCTCCTTAGGAGTCAATTATTATTATTATTATTATTATTATTATTATTATTATTATTATTATTATTATTATAATTATTGTTGTTGTTGTTGTTGTTGTTAATTAATGAATGACTTAATCAGGGAGGGGTGAATTCAACTTGGTATGTAAGTGTGGGGACCAGAGACCAAGATATCCATGCACCCACTTAATTGGTCTGGTCAATGGGGGATTCTTTAGGCCAAGCTAACGGTGCTACTCCTTATTTGAATTAATTCAAAATTCATATATAGTTGCCATCACTCCTCTTATGATGCTTCTCAACGAGAACCATGATGTTGAGATAGGATTTAATTTTGGTTGCATATATTGTACTTACAATTACTAGTGTGGTGGACTTTGTATTTTGCGGTTTCGTTATAGTTTCACTCATGAAACATGACGGTTGTTGCCAATTTCTCTCTCTCTCTCTCTCTCTCTCTCTCTCTCTCTTTTAGGATATGATCAATCTGTACTACATGTTGGTCCACAACGTATAATTTGTATATTTCATATACATTGTTGATCCACAATGAACAAGAGTTATATAAAATATGGAGAGAACATTGCGTAGACATTGTAATGCTCTTATAGACATTGTACAGACAGTGGTTCCTTAACCCAAACTAAGGATTTGAAATCGTAGCTAATGAACGGATGGGGCTCTTGTTCTGTTGGGGAGTACTGCTCCCCTTTGTTTGCTTTTGAAATGACCGATATATTTCAGTAGGTGTTGTTGGGAACGAAGCACGAAAACCGTTCTCCCAAACCAGAAAGTCCTGCGAGAGAACCGAGCAAAAGCACACAAACTAAAAATGCCAAACACAATCGCAGACACAAAGATTTTTGACGTGGAAAATCCTTGCGAAAAAAATTACGGGACGATCGGAGTCCAACCCTGAAGAACCTCCGCTAATGGAATAAAGAGAATACACCCTCTACAAGCTCCTCCTGATCCAACACGGATCACCACAACTCACTTGAATGAAGAAATTTTTTGATTGCGGACTCCGAAGAACAAGAGATGCCGAAAAATTATTCGAAGCAATCTCTCCTTCACAATAGTCCTTAATCCTCTCTCTCTCTCTCTCAAAGATTGTAAAGCACTCTTTGTTTTGAGATGATTTAACAACTAGCATGCATCACCCTTTTATAAGCCCTTGGTAACCCATACATGGAAGGCCAATATATATGAAAACTTCCAATATAAATCAATCACATATTTAATGGAAATCCAATCATAATTAGCTTACCATAATTGGAAACCCAATAATATGGAAAGCTACTATATGAAGGGTCCAATCATAAATATATAATCAAAGTAAATTTGGAAATCCAATCATATATTTCCTTACCATATATGTACCAAAATAAAATCCATGCACTCCCCAAGCTTCTCCGACACACGGATGGCGCTCGTCGCTCTCCGGGGTATTCTTCACATAGGTGGGAACCCCACCCACTCCAATAAATCTCCCCCTTTACAACTATGTAGAGGAGGTCGTCATCCCGACGATCTGCCTGCAGTACTCAAACTTACCCCTCGGAAGAACCTTCGTGAGCATGTCCGCTCCATTGTCATCAGTATGAACCTTCTCAAGCGCCGCATCCTTCTTCTCAACCACATCCCGTATCCAATGATACCGAGTCTCGATGTGCTTGGACCGACTATGAAATGTCTGGTTCTTCACAAGGTGAATAGCACTCTGACTGTCGCAAAGCAAAGTATACTGCTCTTGCTTCATCCCTATTTCCTGCAGCAGCTTCTTCATCCACAGCAACTCCTTGCAAGCCTCCGTCGCCGTAATGTACTCTGCCTCTGTCGTCGACAAGGCAACACACAATCAGCAACCGCGACTGCCACGATACCGCTCCTCCAGCAAACATCATCACATAGCCCGAAGTCGATCGCCTCGTGTCTATATCTCCAGCCATATCAGTGTCAGTATACCCAACCAGCTTCGGCTCGTCACCACCAAAAGAAAGTCTCCAATCGGCAGTTCCCTGAAGGTATCGTAGAATCCACTTGACCGCACTCCAATGTACCCTTCCAGGATTTGAAAGGTACCTGCTAACTGTGCCAACTGCATGAGCGATGTCTGGCCTCGTACACACCATAGCATGCATAAGACTTCCCACAGCTGAAGCATATGGAACCCACTCCATATCTTTCTTTTCGTCCTCGGTAGATGGACACTGCTCCTCAGTGAACTTAAAGTGAGCCGTAAGGGGGCAACTCACTTTCTTCGACTCGTCCATACCGAAACGCTGAAGTACCCGGTGAATGTACTTTTTTTGGGACAAATGTAGCAGCTTGGACTCTCTCTCTCGGCTGATCTCCATCCCAAGAATAGTCTTTGCTGCGCCCAAATCCTTCATAGAGAAGGCCGTGCCCAGTTGGCGCTTCAACTCCACTATCTTAGTGGCATTCTGACCCACTAACAGCATATCATCTACATAGAGCAATAAAATGATGAAATCATCCTCGACAAAGTACCTCACAAATACGTAATGGTCCGACGTCGTCCGTGCATAGCCATTCTCCCCCATAAACGACTCGAACTTCCTGTACCACTACCTCGGAGCCTGCTTCAGACCATACAAGCTCTTCCTCAACCGGCAGACCAAATGTGACTTGCCCTTCTCACAGAATCCCTCTGGATGCTCCATGTATAACTCCTCTTCAAGATCACCGTGGAGGAATGCCGTCTTTACGTCTATCTGCTCGACCTCCAAGTCAAAACTGGCTGCCAATGCTAGTACCACCCGAATAGACGACTGTTTGACGACTGGCGAAAAGATCTCATCTTAATCCACACCTTTCCGCTGACCGTAGCCTTTAACTACCAGCCTCGCTTTGTATCGAGGGCGAGTAGCATCATCTGTCTGTTTCACTCTAAACACCCATCGATTCTTTAAAGCCTTCTTTTCTTTTGGCAACCGCACCAGCTCATAAGTGGAATTGGCATATAAGGAACTCATCTCCTCCTACATAGCCTCCATCTACTTCTGCCTGTGTTCGTCTTCCATAGCCTCTGCAAAACTTTCAGGATCTTCTCCGTCAGTCAATAGCACATACTCACCCGGTGAGTATCTCGTAGATGGTCGACGCTCTCTGTCGCTCCTTCTCAGTGGAGCCACTGGTGCTGGCTGTATACCAACAGCCTCCTCCTCTTCAGAAACCGCCTCCCCGGCATGCTCATCCTCTTGAGGGACATCCTGACTACCATCAGCAGGTTGATGATCAAGGTTGGAAGCAACTCCATGTACTGGCTCCCCCATAATTGGATCCTCTATGATGTCCTCTGGAAACTGCTCAAAGCGAACTGACTCTAACTCAGGCAATTCCTCAGCCTCAGAAGGCGTCTCGGAATCCTGAGTGTTGGTCATGGTCTGATCCTCGACGAATACCACGTCCCTGCTTCTGTAGAGATTTTTTCCCACCGGGTCGTAGAGTCTATAGCCAAACTCATCCCGACCGTAGCCGACAAAGATGTATTGCCGTATCTTCGGCTCAAGTTTGGTCCTCTCGTCCTTCGGTACATGCACGAAGGCCTTACAGCCAAACACTCGCAGGTGATTGTATGACGGCTCTTTGCCGTACCATACTTTGTCAGGCACATCACCCTGCAAAGGAGCACTAGGAGATAAATTAATAACATAAGCAGCTGTGAGAAGAGCCTCACCCCAATAACTTCTCGGCAAGTTTGCTTCTGACAGCAAACACCGCACCCTCTCCATCAGTGTCCTGTTCATGCGCTCCGCTACACCATTGAGCTGACGTGTCTTGGATGGAGTCTTCTGGTGTCGTATCCCCTGCTCTCTGTAATAAGTATCAAAGGGACCAATGTATTCGCCGTCGTAGTCGGACCGAACACACAATAACTTTTTGCCCGTCTCTCTTTCAACAGAGGCCTGAAACTCTTTGAAAGTAGGCAGCACCTGATCCTTGGTCTTTAAGGCATAGACCCAAACCTTCCTGGAACAGTCATCAATAAAAGTTACGAAGTAAGAAGCACCACCAATATATTTTACCTTTATAGGACCGTAAACATCCGAGTGAATCAACTCGAGCAACGCCGGCTTTCTTGAACTTGGGTGACTTTGGAAAGTCACCCTATTTTGCTTCCCAGCTAAGCAGTGCGTGCACTTCTCCAACTTTGTAGACTTGAGCCCTGGAATCACCTTCCTGTTCACCAAGTAGCTCATCCCCTTCTCGCTGATATGGCCGAGCCGCCTGTGCCACAACTCGGTAGACGCATCACTGACTGCATTCACCTCCTGTGCTCCCTGTGCGCTCCCCTCCATATAGTAGAGACCGGACTTCTTACTTCCTCTGGCAATCACTATCGAACCTCTGGAAAGCTTCCACTGACTATTTCCGAAGAGACTGAAGAATCCCTCATCATCCAACCTTCCAACCGACACCAGGTTAAAACGGATATCAGGGACATGACGAACATCTTTGAGAACAAGAACTGCACCCATCTTCGTCCTCAAATGTACATCTCCAACGGCAACCGCCTTTGACACATCTCCATTGTCCATCTTCAACACTCCACAGTCGCTTGTCGTATAAGTGGCAAATAGTGCCATGTTGTGAGATACATGCGTTGAATCCCCTGAGTCCACTAGCCAAGAATTGTCATCGCAGGCGAGATTTGTGATAATCTCATCACCTACGACGATCACATCGCCTCCATGTATCGAAGCCGTCGCTGTAGTGTTCTCATCTTGCTTTCCCTTGTCGCCCTTCTTCTTTCTCTTCCAAGCGAAACAGTTTCGCTTCATGTGGCCCTTCTTGCCATAATGGTAACACTCTGAGTCCTCGTACCGACCCTTGGACTTCTCCCTGCTATTGTCTCTGCCACCACCTGGACCCCTGCTTTTGCCCCTTCCGCGGCTCTCCGAAACTAGTACCTCTGAGTGATGGGATGTGGATGAAGTGCCCTGAGAACATCTCCGCATCTCTTCATTCAGTACCCCGCTCTTGGCAAACTCCAGACTGACCACGCCTTCCGGAGCAGAAGCGATCATAGATACTCGTACGGTCTCCCACGAGTCTGGCAACGTACATAGCAACCAAAGTCCTTGAACCTCGCCGTCGAACTTGACTCCCATCGAGGATAGCTGGTCCACCATGCCCTGGAACTCACTCAAGTGATCCGTAATAGATGCACCATCTTTGTACCGCAGACCCATCATCGTCCGAATCAGGAACAATTTGTTTACCCCGATCTTTTTTGTGTACAAAGATTCCAGCTTCTCCCACAACGTCTTCGCATGCTCAATATTGGCAATGTGGTTGTACACGTTCTCGTCAACGAACTGCCGCATGTACCCACACACCTGTATATGCTCGAAGTTCCAGTCCTCATCGGATTTGTCACTGAGCTTCTCGAATGCAAATACTGGAAGATGCAGCTTCTTGACGAACAGCAAATCCTTCATCTTGCTTCGCCAATAATGGTAGTTGGTACCGTTCAGGTTCACTATGCGTACTGGCTTTGCATCCATCTCTGCTTCCTAGTTTGACTGTCAACTCCTGACACTTCTTTGAACCCAAAGCTCTGATATCACTCAGTTGGGAACGAAGCATAGAAACCGTTCCCCCAAACCAGAAAGTCCTGCGAGAGAACCGAGCAAAAGCACACAAACCAAAAATGCCAAACACAATTGTAGACACAAAGATTTTTGATGTAGAAAACCCTTGCGGGAAAAACCACGGGACGATCGGAGTCCAACCCTGAAGAACCTCCACTGATGGAATAAAGAGAATACACCCTCTACAAGCTCCTCCCAATCCAACACGGATCACCACAACTCACTTGAAAGAAGAAAAATTTTGATTGCGGACTCCGAAGAACAAGAGATGCCAAAAAATTATTCGAAGCAATCTCTACTTCACAATAGTCCTTAATCCTCTCTCTCTCTCAAAGATTGTAAAGCACTCTTTATTTTGAGATGATTTTACAACTAGCATGCATCACCCTTTTATAAGCCCTTGGTAACCCAAACATGGAAGGCCAATATATATGGAAACTTCCAATATAAATCAATCATATATTTAATGGAAATCTAATCATAATTAGCTTACCATAATTGGAAACCCAATAATATGGAAAGCTACTATATGAAGGGTCCAATCATAAATATATAATCAAAGTAAATATGGAAATCCAATCATATATTTCCTTACCATATATGTACCAAAATAAAATCCATGCACTCCCCAAGCTTCTCCGACACACGGATGGCGCTCGTCGCTCTCCGGGGTATTCTTCACATAGGTGGGAACCCCACCCACTCCAATAAATCTCCCCCTTTACAACTATGTAGAGGAGGTCGTCATCCCGACGATCTGCCTGAAGTACTCAAACTTACCCCTCGGAAGAACCTTCGTGAGCATGTCCGCTCCATTATCATCAGTATGAACCTTCTCAAGCGCCGCATCCTTCTTCTCAACCACATCCCGTATCCAATGATACCGAGTCTCGATGTGCTTGGACCGACTATGAAATGTCTGGTTCTTCACAAGGTGAATAGCACTCTGACTGTCGCAAAGCAAAGTATACTGCTCTTGCTTCATCCCTATTTTCTGCAGCAGCTTCTTCATCCACAGCAACTCCTTGCAAGCCTCCATCGCCGTAATGTACTCTGCCTCTGTCGTCGACAAGGCAACACACAATCTGCAACCGCGACTGCCACGATACCGCTCCTCCAGCAAATATCATCATATAGCCCGAAGTCGATCGCCTCGTGTCTATATCTCCAGCCATATCAGCGTCAGTATACCCAACCAGCTTCGGCTCGTCACCACCAAAAGAAAGTCTCCAATCGGCAGTTCCCTGAAGGTATCGTAGAATCCACTTGACCGTACTCCAATGTACCCTTCTAGGATTTGAAAGGTACCTGCTAACTGTGCCAACTGCATGAGCGATGTCTGGCCTCGTACATACCATAGCATGCATAAGACTTCCCACAGCTGAAGCATATGGAACCCACTCCATATCTTTCTTTTCGTCCTCGGTAGATGGACACTGCTCCTCAGTGAACTTAAAGTGAGCCGTAAGGGGGCAACTCACTTTCTTCGACTCGTCCATACCGAAACGCTGAAGTACCCGGTGAATGTACTTCTTTTGGGACAAATGTAGCAGCTTGGACTCTCTCTCTCGGCTGATCTCCATCCCAAGAATAGTCTTTGCTGCGCCCAAATCCTTCATAGAGAAGGCCATGCCCAGTTGGCGCTTCAACTCCACTATCTTAGTGGCATTCTGACCCACTAACAGCATATCATCTACATAGAGCAATAAAATGATGAAATCATCCTCGACAAAGTACCTCACAAATACGCAATGGTCCGACGTCGTTCGTGCATAGCCATTCTCCCCCATAAACGACTCGAACTTCCTGTACCACTACCTCGGAGCCTGCTTCAGACCATACAAGCTCTTCCTCAATCGGTAGACCAAATGTGACTTGCCCTTCTCACAGAATCCCTCTGGATGCTCCATGTATAACTCCTCTTCAAGATCATCGTGGAGGAATGTCGTCTTCACGTCTATCTGCTCGACCTCCAAGTCGAAACTGGCTGCCAATGCTAGCACCACCCGAATAGACGACTGTTTGACGACTGGCAAAAAGATCTCATCATAATCCACACCTTTCCGCTGACCGTAGCCTTTAACTACCAGCCTCGCTTTGTATCGAGGGCGAGTAGCATCATCTGTCTGCTTCACTCTAAACATCCATCGATTTTTTAAAGCCTTCTTTTCCTTTGGCAATCGCACCAGCTCATAAGTGGAATTGGCATATAAGGAACTCATCTCCTCCTACATAGCCTCCATCCACTTCTGCCTGTGTTCGTCTTCTATAGCCTCTGCAAAACTTTCAGGATCTTCTCCGTCAGTCAATAGCACATACTCACCCGGTGAGTATCTCGTAGATGGTCGACGCTCTCTGTCGCTCCTTCTCAGTGGAGCCACTGGTGCTGGCTGTATACCAACAGCCTCCTCCTCTTCAGGAACCGCCTCCCCGGTATGCTCATCCTCTTGAGGGACACCCTGACCACCATCAGCAGGTTGATGATCAAGGTTGGAAGCAACTCCATGTACTAGCTCCCCCATAATTGGATCCTCCGTGATGTCCTCTGGAAACTGCTTGAAGCGAACTGACTCTAACTCAGGCAATTCCTCAGCCTCAGAAGGCGTCTCAGAATCCTGAGTGTTGGTCATGGTCTGATCCTCGACGAATACCACGTCCCTGCTTTTGTAGAGATTTTTTCCCATCGGGTCGTAGAGTCTATAGCCAAACTCATCCCGATCGTAGCCGACAAAGATGTATTGCCTCATCTTCGGCTCAAGTTTGGTCCTCTCGTCCTTCGGTACATGCACGAAGGCCTTACAGCCAAACACTCGCAGGTGATTGTATGACGGCTCTTTGCCGTACCATACTTTGTCAGGCACATCACCCTGCAAAGGAGCACTAGGAGATAAATTAATAACATAAGCAGCTGTGAGAAGAGCCTCATCCCAATAACTGCCCGACAAGTTTGCTTCTGACAGCAAACACCGCACCCTCTCTATCAGTGTCCTGTTCATGCGCTCCACTACACCATTGAGCTGACGTGTCTTAGATGGAGTCTTCTGGTGTCGTATCCCCTACTCTCTGTAATAAGCATCAAAGGGACCAATGTATTCGCCGTCGTTGTCGGACCGAACACACAATAACTTCTTGCCCGTCTCTCTTTCAACAGAGGCCTGAAACTCTTTGAAAGTAGGCAGCACCAGATCCTTGGTCGTTAAGGCATAGACCCAAACCTTCCTGGAACAGTCATCAATAAAAGTTACAAAGTAAGAAGCACCACCAATATATTTTACCTTTATAGGACCGCAGACATCCGAGTGAATCAACTCGAGCAACACCGGCTTTCTTGAACTTGGGTGACTTTGGAAAGACACCCTATTTTGCTTTCCAGCTAAGCAGTGCTTGCTTTCCAGCTAAGCAGTGCGTGCACTTCTCCAACTTTGTAGACTTGAGCCCTGGAATCACCTTCCTGTTCACCAAGTAGCTCATCCCCTTCTCGCTGATATGGCCGAGCCGCCTGTGCCACAACTCGGTAGATGCATCACTGACTGCATTCACCTCCTGTGATCCCTGTGCGCTCCCCTCCATATAGTAGAGACCGGACTTCTTACTTCCTCTGGCAATCACTATCGAACCTCTAGAAAGTTTCCACTGACTATTTTCGAAGAGACTGAAGAATCCCTCATCATCCAACCTTCCAACCGACACCAGGTTGAAACGGATATCAGGGACATGACGAACATCTTTGAGAACAAAAACTGCACCCATCTTCGTCCTCAAATGCACATCTCCAACGACAACCGCCTTTGACACATCTCCATTGTCCATCTTCAACACTCCACAGTCGTCTGTCGTGTAAGTGGCAAATAGTGCCCTGTTGTGAGATACATGCGTTGAATCCCCTGTGTCCACGAGCCAAGAATTGTCATCGCAGGCGAGGTTTGTGATAATCTCATCACCTACGATGATCACATCGCCTCCATGTATCAAAGCCGCCGCTGTAGTGTTCTCATCTTGCTTTCCCTTGTCGCCCTTCTTCTTTCTCTTCCAAGCGAAACAGTTCCGCTTCATGTGGCCCTTCTTGCCACAATAGTAACACTCTGAGTCCTCGTACCGACCCTTGGACTTCTCCCTGCTATTGTCTCTGCCACCACCTGGACCCCTGCTTTTGCCCCTTCCGCGACTCTCCGAAACTAGTGCCTCTGAGTGATGGGATATGGATGAAGTGCCCTGAGAACATCTCCGCATCTCTTCATTCAGTACCCCGCTCTTGGCAAACTCCAGACTGACCACGCCTTCCGGAGCAGAAGCGATCATAGATACTCGTACGGTCTCCCACGAGTCTGGCAACGTACATAACAACCAAAGTCCTTGAACCTCGTCGTCGAACTTGACTCCCATCGAGGATAGCTGGTCCACCACGTCCTGGAACTCACTCAAGTGATCCGTAATGGATGCACCATCTTTGTACCGCAGACCCATCATCGTCTGAATCAGGAACAATTTGTTTACCCCGATCTTTTTTGTGTGCAAAGATTCTAGCTTCTCCCACAACGTCTTCGCATGCTCAATATTGGAAATATGGTTGTACACGTTCTCGTCAACGAACTGCCGTATGTACCCACACACCTGTATATGCTCGAAGTTCCAGTCCTCATCGGATTTGTCACTGAGCTTCTCGGATACAAATACTGGAAGATGCAGCTTCTTGACGAACAGCAAATCCTTCATCTTGCTTCGCCAATAATGGTAGTTGGTACCGTTCAGGTTTACTATGCGTATCGGCTTTGCGTCCATCTCTGCTTCCTAGTTTGACTGTCAACTCCTGACACTTCTTTGAACCCAAAGCTCTGATATCACTCAGTTGGGAACGAAGCATAGAAACCGCTCCCCCAAACCAGAAAGTCCTGCGAGAGAACCGAGCAAAAGCACACAAATCAAAAATGCCAAACACAATCACAGACACAAAGATTTTTGACGTAGAAAACCCTTGCGGGAAAAATCACGGGACGATCGGAGTCCAACCCTGAAGAACCTCCACTAATGGAATAAAGAGAATACACCCTCTACAAGCTCCTCCCAATCCAACATGGATCACCACAACTCACTTGAAAGAAGAAAAATTTTGATTGCGGACTCCGAAGAACATGAGATGCCGAAAAATTATTCGAAGCAATCTCTACTTCACAATAGTCCTTAATCCTCTCTCTCTCTCTCAAAGATTGTAAAGCACTCTTTGTTTTGAGATGATTTTACAACTAGCATGCATCACCCTTTTATAAGCCCTTGGTAACCCATACATGGAAGGCCAATATATATGGAAACTTCCAATATAAATCAATCATATATTTAATGGAAATCTAATCATAATTAGCTTACCATAATTGGAAACCCAATAATATGGAAAGCTACTATATGAAGGGTCCAATCATAAATATATAATCAAAGTAAATATGGAAATCCAATCATATATTTCCTTACCATATATGTACCAAAATAAAATCCATGCACTCCCCAAGCTTCTCCGACACACGGATGGCGCTCGTCGCTCTCCGGGGTATTCTCCACATAGGTGGGAACCCCACCCACTCCAACAGGTGTCTCAGCAACAAGTGTCCCACAAATATCTTTCCTATGACAAAAATATGGCTGCATAACAGAGCAATAGTCCAGTCCAGCAAAAAAGAGTGCCACAGTATCTTGAGATAAAGAAAGTGAGCTATCGTAATTAATAATAATACTAAATTATAACTTGATACGTTCAATTATTTCAATTTTTCAACTTAATACCCTCAACTTTGATGGGTGCTAACTTGATACCATAAAAAAAATTAACAAAATTGTCCCTCCCATCCACCCCTTCTCCCCCTGCGCTGTGGGCCGGCCCGGAGCCGTGCTGGTTAGCGGGGCTGTCGGAGGGGACAGCCGCAGCAATTGGAGGCAGAGACACGGGGCGACGGGTCGGAGGAAGCAGCTGTAGCTGAAGGCAGGGACACGGACCGGCGTGGTCGGAGGTGCCGTACTGGATGGAGGGGTCGCGAGCAGGGGTACAGGGTTCGCCGGGGGACATGGGGCAGGTGTGGGGGAGCTCGCGGAAGGGTAGGACGGCCGGAGGGAGGGTGTTGTGGGAGGGGGGTGGAGGGGGTGTTGTGGGTTAGGAAGAGGGATATTTTTGTCTTTTTTAAAATTTTCGATATTAAAATAAAATTTAGTATATAATTGAGGGTATTAAATTAGCACCCATCAAAGTTAAGGATATCAAGTTGATCATTTTGGATAGTTGAGAATATCAAGTTATAATTTAGCCTAATAATAATAAGAATTTACTTGATATTCCTGTTCGTGCTGTGCATACGGATCACATGTCTCGATCAACAACATTTCCCCGATGTCGATGTCGATGTCGATGTCGATGTCGATGTCGAAGTCAAATTTATAAACCTCCACCTTTGTTTAATGAGAATAACACCACATGATTTGACCATCTATTATTAAGGAGCTTTAACAGGGTCTACAGAAACAGAGTAGTCCTCATATCTTTGATATGGATATGAAACATTTTCAGTATCCTTCAACCTTGCACATCAGACAACTAACTGTTTGCCATTAAAATTCTTTGATGTAAATTTCAATACAAACAGAACAGTGTTACAATATAGGACTTAGATGTAGCCCTAGAAGTACACTTTTGTTTAATCTGGGTCCCTTGTGCCGATGGAGTGAGTGGTAATGCGTTGACTCCGTTGACGAGCTGACGACGGTTATCGGTTCTCTAAAGGTTTGTATTGCTCTGGGTGCTGGAGCTTGCTGAGAGAAGGAGGACGTTGAGTGTCTGTATCTGCCTCTCTGGTGGTATGTTGATTTGTATCTGTCTGTCTGTGTGGAAGAAGAAAATGATTCCTCTATTTATAGCTGGGTAGGTCGACTGCTCATGCGCGCATATGTAGGATGCGCCGGTGCGTGGGGACGCCACGTGTTGATTGCTGATGGAGGCGCATGGGTGATGTGCCCTGATCGAGGGGTTGACTTCTTCATACTGCTGTTGTGAGCCGGCACGTAGCAGAGGAGAATATCTTTCTGTTGCGGAGATCTTGGATGAGTTGAGTCAAAGGACATATGTCATCGACCCATGGCTCAGAGATCTCGAATTTGGTGGAGGATGATCTGGTGGGATACGCCTTGGATTGGGCGCATGAGGAGACTTTGGCTCGTAACCTTTAGGAGTCACGAACCATTCTGGACGCATGGCTTTTGAAGCGCATGCAGGCGACTTTCTTTCTGTCTTTTGGGATCAAAGAGCGGTCTAGGGCGCATGGCTTTTGAGGCGCATGCGGAACTTCAGATGGAGACTTTCCTTCTGTCTTTTGAAATCAGAAAGCAGTTTGGGGCACATGGCTTTTGAGACGCATGCAGGTTTGGGCGCATAGCCGCAGAGGCGCATGCGGGTGGTTGGGTGGCCACGTGGCAGTAGCCGTCGGAGTAGAGTCATGATGATGCTGACGTTGCCGACGCTTCGTTTTTTCTAAAAAAGCTGTCAACTGTTCAGACTTTGGGAGATGTGTTGCCAACTCTGTCAGTTCAGCATTTAATGTTTCTGACATTCGATGGACAGCAGAGTGGGCACGTCGATTGGTGTTCCACTAGGCATGGGGACGCGTGGGGGTGCATCCTCTGTGATGCGCCTGGTACTGAAGGGCGCGTCTGTGTGATGCACCTGATGTCGAAGGGTGCGTCTGTGTGATATGCTGTCTGGCTGGCGCATCCGACATGTCTTTTAATGATGCGGCTGTTTTGCTCCTCGAGTGCTTTAAATAGCCGTTTGGCTGAATTCGAGGCGTCCGGTTCATCCATTAAATATAAATTCATTGCACAGAATTCGAAGAGCCATCCACTTGGCGCGTGGGTTTAATCTGCCCGGCCTATAAATAGTGGCATGGAGAGAAGGTTTGCTTCTCGTTCCCTCACGTACTTCCAACATGAACTTGGGTACTCGGGTGCATTCTGTTGACGAAGTGCTCCCGTGGGTGAAGATGAGACGCCATGTCGTCATTGATGCACTTGAAGGTGACTGTTACATCCAAAAGGCGGAGTCGAGGGCTTCTGAGGAAGGCGGAAGGTGCCTGTTGCATCCAAAGATAGGGATGCTCGGGCCTCGTCTCCGTTGTTCCGGAAGAGCCGTAGATCGGAATGGCGGTGCTCTGATCGTCTTCCTTTGGCTTTGGAGGCTCTTTCTCTGGATGGGGTGTTAATTGCCACCCTCATCCTGCTCGGCCAGGTGAGCCTGGCTGGAAGAGCAGCACATAACTGGGCTGCTGAATGGATGCACATAACTGGGGATGCATATAACTGAACTGCTGAAAGAATGCATCTTGTTGAGGGCGCATTATGAGATGCGCCCGGTTGAAGGCGCATGGTGACTGCTGCGCCTGACTGGAGGCGCATGATGGCTGCTGCGCCTGACTGGAGGCGCATGATGGCTGCTGTGCCTATCTGGAGGTGCATGGTGGCCGCTGGCTGTAGATTTAGGATCTTTCCTTTGTAGAAGTTTTCCTTTGTACAACCTTCTCTAGACATGTAATAGACTTTTATGTGTGAATAAAAAGTTCTCTTTCCATGTCTATATTTGCTGCCTTTGTTGTTTTGTCCGAGCTCTGACGCATAGATTGTCTGTCATATGGGTCTTCTGGTTGTGAATTTCCATGCTTCTACAAGAACCCCTTCAAAGTTTTCAAAACTTTTGAATAAGTTTTGGAATACTTTGAATAAGACGCATGGAGGTCAGGGCACATGAATGTTTGGGGCGCATGCCTGTTCGGGCGCATGCTCTTCTCAGTTAATGCATATGAGGATGCCTCGGTAACCAAAAAGATTAATGATGATCTTTTGGTTTTATTTGCTGTTATCTCTTCACAGGACCCGAGGCGACGGCTGAGATCACTCGTCATCGGTTTACGCGTGCGACCAAGCCCTATAAATAGGTGAGAGATGGAGAGAGAGAAAGTTCTTCTTCTCCGTGCCTTTGCTTTCTTTAGAGTTCTTCTTCAAAAACCCTAATTTCTTCTCGAGAGAATGGCTCCCAAGACACCCCGCGGCGGCGCCGGCAAAGGAAAGGAGAAAGGAAATGAGCCTGTGACAGTTGTGGCGGCTGACGTCCCCCGTCAACCTGTCGAAGTTCGGCCGGAGGTGATTGGTGAGTCTCGTACACCAACGCACATAGACCTTGAGTCTTTGATGATGTGCCACAGTTTTTTGCCCACCGACGCGCATGGGTTTGAACCCTGATGATGTGCCGAAGCACTGCCGCTGACGCACATGGGTTTAGACCCTGATGATGCGCCGAAGCACTGCCGCTGACGCACATAGGTTTAGACCCTGATGATGCGCCGAAGCACTGCCGCTGACGCGCATGGGTTTAGGCCCTGATGATGCGCCGAAGCACTTTTTACAAACATATTATGTATTTCTAATGGGTCTTAGACTCTTTTGTTACTTCTAATATTTTTGAATCTTTGCTAGTGTCAATGACTATCCCGTCCTTGAATGAAGTGCTTTTGGAGGCTGCCCTCAGTCAGGCGGGGGTAGAATATGACGAGGAAGTGATAAACCCTGTTCAAGATGCTCTTATGCTGGATCAGCATCCCGAGAGAATGACTCAAATCCGGGACCAACAGTATGGGTTCCTCAAACGGATGATGGAGCGTAGAGTTTTGAAATCTATCACATCTGATAAAGTGACCTTCTTGAAGCCTGAGTTCCTATTCGGGGACTGCCTCACTTCTACTGAAGCAACAGTATTGAAGGTCAAGGAAGACTGGTTTTTCACAGCAAAAGGAGTGCATATGACCGTCAAGCAACTTGAACGCCAATGGCCTTTGATGGCCTTCTGTCGTCTTGCTTCGAAGAGGATGATGTCTTGGGATCTTACCCCCTCTCAGGGGGGGAGCGGTGACCGGCATTATCAAAGTTGGTTCCACCTCTAATCAGGGAGATACTTTGACCGCGATGCGGTCTGGGTCTTCTTTCACCTGGCGGACGCTACGTCCTGGGAGCATTTACAGTGATGTTCCCCTTAATACATTTGCTTATAGTGCCTTGACTTTTGCACATCGCATGCTGTTGATGGAACGCTCATACCCGAAAGGGGAGTTTCGGGTAGAGGGTTGGTGTCATTACGTTTCTAAATGGGATAAGCTGACACTCTGGGTTTTGTCGCGGTTCCAGACTGAGCTCCGAGAAATTGGGCTAACTGCCACGATTCGTGCCACTCAGGCAGGTGTTGATGTTAACAGACATATGTTCCTCGCCCTCTTGGAAATGTTTGATGTCCATACCGGGACCTTTTTTACTCCGGTGGAGGAGTTAGGGCTCGTACTTCATGAGATGTATGAGGTATCAAAGCTCCCTTGGGGATCGAAACCCTATGAAGAGTATTTTTCGACCAACGAAGAATTTCAAGTCCTGGGGGACAAGGCTGAAGAGATGACGGCCATCTTTAAGGAAGTGGCTAGTCACCATTACTATATGCAGAAGAGGGACAAGGGCGAATTGCAGCCTCATGTGACTGCTTGGAGAGATTATGTCTTTCGGCAAGACAAGGGGGATCCCTTCCAGTTCTCCACTCCGCCGGCGCTCTCTCGTAGTGAAGTGCTCTCTGAGATAAGCAGGTTAGGTGAAAAGAACCCTCAGGAAAACGAGGACCAGCTGTCTGATGAACGCTCCTACAGCTGTTTCTGGCATCTTGCTCATCGAATGTCGCCAAAATCAGTATTGGTCGCGTATCTCATGGTTTGGCTTCGGGACTATGTCTTCTCGGACGGATCCGGCTCTGTAGAGAGAGTGACCCGGCACTTGATCCTACCAGCTGTGAAGTTGGTCTTTGGCCGGCGCCTGGCTCTGTTCCCCGTAATGGTATGTAATTTACTGCGAGGTTTACGCGAGTTCGCGGGAAATGTAATTCATGACCAGGGTCGAAAGGATAACTTCCCGCGTACTGAACTGCCGTTTCACTATTTGATAGGGTGGCTAATTTTACACCATCCCAACGTAATGAGTTCGGGTTCAGAAGGAGACTACAGGGCCGGAGATGCATTCCTTCGCCGTTTTCACCAGAGGAGTTGGTCGCACACTGGCGTCCCTGTTTGCAGAAGGGTTTTATCCCATCTTCAGGGATGGGAGATCACCAAAGTTAGTCCGATCTTCTTGGGTTTCGAGGCCAATGAAGATTTGAGGGATTCAGGTGAAGACGCCACCGCCCTTCCTTCATGGGGATTCCGTTGGTTGCAAAGTATTCGGCCATCCTACCTGGTGTACCGGAACAGGAATCAGTGCTTCCTGGAACCGTATTTGCCGAGTCGCTTTGCACGTCAATTTGGTTATGCACAGCTGATGTTGGACAATCCCAGTATCACCCTGGGGTATCCTGGAAGTTTGCTGGATGGCGCACGAGCTTGGCATTACTATAATGCCGGATGTACCGAAGCTCGCTTTATGCTGCCTGCCCAGGATCCGCGGCCGCCCATTCTTTACTCAGCCGCCAAGTTTTACTGTGTTATGGCAGCCGCGCCTTCCGGATATGATTGGGAGACGAGTCTTGTTGCAGGCACCCCGTTAGCGGTAACTAGGCCTGTATCGGCTAAGGCTCGACCACACCGTCCACCGGGGGCGGGTCAAGCTGCACCTTCGGCTGATCAACCGAGACGACGTGCGGATGCAGGGGCTGGATCACCTGCAGCAAAGAAGCCAAAGAAGGCATCGTCACCGACAGTGTCAGCCGATTCAGCATCCACAGAGGTAAGGATCCCCCGCATGGTCTGGTTTTGGGCTCGATATTTTATGTAATCAATGCTTCCCCTTTTGTACAGGAGCAGCTGAAAAGGAAGCCTCGTACTCCAAAATCCGGTGGGAGCAGATCAAAGGAGATGGCGGGTTCGTCTGAAGTGCGTATCCCGCCGATTATGATGTCTCCTATGGAGGAGAATCCAGAGGACGCTGTTGTCGTGGAGATTCCAACGTCCCTGGATTATGTCAGGAGGGAAGCTGAGGATGCAGCAGCCTCCGCGATGATAAAGGCCGCGGCTGGGGCCTTGGATGCCGAGGGTCTAGCAGACACAAGGCTCCCTGGTGATGATGTGGGGTGGAGTTCGTCATCTTCGGATGACCCTGCTCCAGAGTTACAAGAGTCTGTTGCGGGGATAACAGATACGGTTGGAACAGAGGAGAGGGTTGATTCCCCTCCTTGTCATGATGAGGGAAGATCGGCTGTATCATTGCCAAGTCCTACCCTGGCCTCACCCGTGGAAGTTGAGGTGGCTACCGATCAGACGGTAACGACAGTTCCTGTCCCTGTCGAGGGACTTAAGAAGGATGAGACTCATCTGCCAGTCCTGTCTCTCGGAGCGGGCCAGGAGATGAGTGTTGATCTCCCCGTTCTGCCAGGGGAGGTACTGACCGCTGATAGGACGTTGGGGACAGAAGAGGTGACCGTTGACGTCGGTGGTTCCTCCAAACTTGAGAAGGGTAAGGGTATGGAACCGTCTGTTGCCCCTCCTACTTGGGGTACTATCTCGACGCCTGTGCCGGCTTCCTCTGTTCCTTCGGCTCCTCGGGCTAGCAGTCCGGCCCATGTTGATGACGAGCCTATTGATGCCGAGATTCCAGTCTCGCAGATTGAGGTTGGCGGATCTTCTTCCGGTCCGCTAACGACAGCAGCCCCTCCAACTCCTGCTATGACGTCGCAGGTGCTGGCGGACGCAGATGAATATGTGAAATTCATCGTTGAGGGGGTGTATAAAATGTTGCAGAGGGGTGTATCTGCTGTGATGGATGCCAACGGAAGCTTTGTGACGGCAAGAACTCTGGCAATGCCTTATATCGAGCTGATCCGCGTTCACCAAGGCCACGATCATATGGCCGAGATCCTGGAGGCTTCGGTGATTGAGCTGGACCAGCGGCTCACGGAACTTCAGCGCATCCAGCAAAATGACCTTTCCGTCTTGATAGATGCGGAGAAAGAGAAGTTGATCGCTGAGATTGAGTCTTCCTACCAGGCCACAGTGAGCGTCTGGGAGCACGAGGTGGCTGAGACTGAGGCCGCGGTGGGGCAGTTATCTCAGTCCATGAAGGAGATAATGGAAATACGAGCTGCATTGGACGCTAATATCGCGGAGATCAATGCCCAGATGTGCCGTCTTGAGGATCAACGGGCCCGACTCCAGTTAGATGCCGAACGTGTCCAGGCTGAACACATAGCACTCAAGAAGGAGGAAGCAACCTTCACTCACCGGGCTCTTGCCCTGGCTCGGCAGCGACAACAGCTTGATGAGAAGCATGAGAATGATACTTCCGCTGAGGCTGTTGAATTGATGCGTCAAAAAGCTGAGCGTCGAGTCCTGGCGACTGTGGAGACTCATGCAGCCGACTTGAGACGTCGAGTCAGAGAGCTCTCAACCAACCTGGAGATGTTTAGGGACTGTAGCGTCTCCTTTTAATGTTTTTGCAACTCTTGCTGGAGGATAGTGTAGTTTTGTACTCTCTCGCTTTTTAGAAAATAAAGAAGTACGCAACTTTTTTGTGATGTGTTCATTTTTGTTATCATGAACTTGATGATTTGTGTGGACCTATTATCTTTTGCGCACCTTGGCTTTTAGGTACAGATAATAAGTTTGAAGGAACCAACATGTTTGCTCAGAGATAATGTGGACGTGGCAATCATTGAGGTTCAAATGATAGAATCTTCCTACTCAGAGGTATTATGGACGTGGTAGGAATGATCCTGGGGAATATGCTGAACAACTCAGAGGTGACGTGGACGTGGAAGTTCTGCGATCAATGTACGACAACTCAAGGGTTGTTTGTACGAGATGTTTACTCAGAGGTAATGTGGACGTGGTAAACATGAATGATAGCGTAGGCTTATGAAGTGTAAGATTCTGCTTTGTAGGGTGTAGAGGGACAACTCAGAGGTGATGTGGACGTGATTGTCTTTCTACTGGAGGGTGCTACGGAACAGCTGGGTTCCGGAAGCGTATGGTTTTGTCGGAAGAGAATTGTCTGTGAATCCTGATGATTGGGTCCATAGATCCCCTTATGGAAGCACATATCTGAAAGCTGTCAAGAGTAGTACTTCTTCAGGAACTTGCCATTGATGGGCATCATGAACAAGTCCCCATTGGGTTTGGCGAGGCGGTAAGCACCGTTTGAATATACCGTCTCAGTGATGAAAGGTCCTTCCCACTTGGGCTCGAACTTCCCTGGCGTCTTGTGAGTTAACACCATCGGCCTCCTGACTGCCAGAACCAGGTCGCCAACTTGAAAAGTTCTCTGTTTGACCTTCTTGTTGAAAGCATGTGATATACGGGCTTGGTAGAGTTCGATACGTTGTTGAGCTAGGAGACACTTTTCGTCAAGTGCCTCCAGCTCCCGCAGACGACGACGTTGATTGTCCTCTTCTGTGAGTTTGTTTGTGATTGCTACGCGGAGTGAGGGTATCTGGATCTCGAGAGGCAGTACCGCTTCACTCCCGTAGACCAGAGAGAATGGTGTGTTGCCTGTTGGGGTTCGTACCGTTGTGCGGTAGGCCCAAAGACATTCGCCCAGATTTTCGTCCTAGTCGCGTTTATTAGATGACACGACTTTTTTGAGCAACCTAACGATAGTTTTATTGAACGCCTCGGCCAATCCGTTTGCTGTCAGATTGTAGGCGGTTGATGCCATGTTTGAATGCAATTCTTGTCACAGAATCTGCTGAAAACATGGCTGATGAACTGAGGACCATTATCGTGGATGATCCTTCGGGGTACTCCGAAGCGGTATATGACATGGTGTTTGATGAAGCTGACCACCCTGGAGCTCTTTACTTCCGCCAATGGGACTGCCTCTGCCCACTTGGAGAAGTAATCGGTAATGGCCAGGATGAAGCGGTGCCCCCTTGATGAAGGAGGGGTAATCGGTCCTACAATGTCCATGCCCCAGGCTTCGAAGGGCCAGGAGGTGACTGTAGGATGTAGTGGTTCTGACGGCGTATGAATAAAGTCTGCGTGAAGTTGGCGCGCATGGCACTTCTTAGCATAGTCGACAGCATCAGCGGCCATGGTTGGCCAATAGTAGCCCATACGTCGCAGTCGATCCTGCAACTTAGGACCAGGTTGATGAGCTCCGCAAGTTTCGTCATAAGCTTCTCGAAGAGCTTCGGTTGCCTCTTCGTTGGACAGGCATCGAAGGAGGAGCCCATCATAGGAGCGTCGGTACAGCATTTTAGTGGCTGTATTATAGTAGAATCGAAGAGAACGTCTTCTGACTGAGACGGCTTCCTTCAGGTCCACTGGGAGAATTCCGTAGACGGCGTAGTCGATGAACGGGAACCTCCAGTCTCGGACATTAACACCAGTACCTGTTGGCATGGCGTGGTCCACTCGTAAGCATAGGTTATTTTTAGGACAAACCAAGTCTCGGCCAACCACCGTGACGTAGTGTTGAGTCCCAAGGGGTACTGCTAACGAGGCCGCGAGGCCAGCCAGAGCATCAGCCTCTAGGTTTTGTAGACAAGGTACGTGTTCGATGAAGAACCCGGTGAAGGTTAAATGATGTTCAATGCAACTTCATGGTAAGGGATCAGATCTTCATGGCGAACTTCATATTGCCCTCGAATCTGGTTTACGACGAGTTTCGAGTCACCGTAGGCTTCCAGATGATCCACCCCCAGCTGTTGCGCCAGCTGGAGTCCCATAATGAACGCGTTATACTCGACAACATTGTTGGAGCACGGCTTCGAAAGAGAGTAAGCACGCTGGATGACTAGCTGATCGGGGGAGACTAAGACTACCCCCACTCCTGCGACGATCTGGCCTTTGGGGCCTGTTCTTGAAGCGCCATCGAAAAACATCCGCCAGACGGAGCCTTCTTCGGTGACGTTTGATTCTTGGACCTCATCCGGGATGTCTTCATAAAGTCTTGAGGACTCCGGGATGGGGTGTGCAGCTAAGAAGTCGGCCAGAGCTTGACCCTTAACAGCCTTCTGTGGAACGAACACCATGTTGTATGGCGTTAGCAAGATCGCCCATGTGGCTAGCCGGGAGTTCAGTGATCCTGGCTTCGTCATGAGGACCCTGAGCGGATTGACTCGAGAAATGACGTAAATTGTCTGGCCCGAGACGTAATGACGAGTCTTTTGGATGGCAAATACCAGAGCCAAGCACTCTTTTTCAACGGGGTTATACCGGTGTTCGGCCCCGATCAGGGTTCGACTGAGGTAGTAGATTGCTTGCTCATAGCCTGTGTCGTCGTTCTGAGCTAGCAGGGCGCCGAGGGAATGATCCATGGCACGGACGTAGAGCAGGAATGGTTTGCTAGCGACGGGTGCCACTAGAACTGGAGGGCTCGTCAGGTAGGCTTTGATGTCGTCGAAAGTCTTTTGGCATTCCTCTGTCCAGACGTAAGAGACTTCCTTCTTCATGAGCTGGGTGAAGGGTTGATATTTGCCGGAGAGGTTTGCTATGAACCTCCGGATGTACGCCAGACGTCCCTGTAAGCCCCGAAGTTCTCGAAGATTCTTCGGAGGGTCCATGTTGAGGATGGCTTTGGTTTTCTCGGGATCGACATGAATGCCTTTTGCCGTGATGACAAAGCCCAAGAATTTTCCACTAGAAACCCCTAGGAAGGATTTAGCGGGATTCATCTTGAGTTGATGTGCTCGCATGAGATCAAAGACTGTCTTCAGGTCCTGTAAGTGATCTCTTTTAAAGCGGCTCTTGACCGTGATGTCGTCAACATAACATTCTACTGTCTTGCGAAGATATTGACGGAAGATGGTGCCCATAGCTCGTTGGTATGTCGCACCGGTATTCTTCAAACCGAAGGGCATTACTGTGTAGCAGAAAACGCCCTTTGGAGTCCTGAATGACGTATGTTTTGCATCATCGGGGAACATCTTGATTTGATTGTAGCCTGAATACCCGTCCATAAAAGACATGCATTCGAAGCCACACGTGTTGCCGATCATCATATCAGTGATTGGAAGTAGGAATTCGTCCTTCGGGCAAGCAGAGTTGAGGTCTCTGAAGTCGATACAGACTCGTATCTTCCCATTCTTTTTGGTAACAGGTACGATGTTGGCTACCCAATCTGGGTGTTGCTCTTCACGGATGAAGCCGCTAGTCAAGAGTTTATCTACCTCATGATCGATGGCATTCATGATGTCCGGACGGAAGCACCGCTGTTGTTGCTTGATAGGCTTGGCATCAGGCAAGATATTCAACCTATGCATCGCAATCTGGGGATCAAGTCCCGGCATATCTTCGTAGCTCCAGGCGAAGACGTCGATATACTCCTTAGCCAGTTGGATTAAAGATTCTTGGTCTTCTCCTTCTAGGCTTTTGCTGATGAAGATGGGTTTGGAAGAAGACCCGTCTCCAAGGTCGATCTGCTCGACTTTATCCTCGGTGGGAGGTTCACGTAATTCGAAACGGGACTCCCATTGTTGTCCTAGGCATTGAGCCCAGGGTTCTTCTTGGCGCTTGGTCTTCGTCTTCGCCTCTTTGAGGTTGTGTTGATGTCATGTTAGCTGACAGCACTTTCCTGAAGACTGATCCAATACTGGTATCGAAATCCCAAGTCGATGCTTCGGACGAGTGAGAATGTTCTACGTCTTCTGCGTCTGAACTCTCTGGAGTTGATGGCGGCGTGACATAGCCTACCCCCCGTCGAGTTTTATTGTAGTAGTCCTGTGGCTTTCCTTTGGGTGTTGGAAGTCGGAGAGGGAGACATCGACCTTTGCCGTGGTTTAGGCCTTTGTCGCTTTTTAGGTCGTAGCCCATCTTTTGGATGAGGTACTTTGCCTTATCCGTGTACCGATAGAGTTGCATTCTGCCGGCATCTGGTTCTGGCTCGAGCGACGGGAGGTCTTGACGACGCTTGCCTTCACCAAGGATGATGGATCCTTCGTCTCGACTTCGTGGAGGGACTATGTAGCAGACTCCTTGAGACGGGACTACTCGATTTACATTATGGACGGTCGTTATTTGTGTTTGCAACGGCCGTAGAGCGTTATCTAATGTATACATGGCATTCCAATGTGGAAGACAAGAATAATTAAAAGACACTCTATTATTGATGAAGTACGAGATTTTATCCCGTGGGATTACATTGTTTAAGGAGGGTGCATCTACATCAGCAGAGATATATTCGCCAAGCTCCTCATCTGTAAGCACTGGGGTTGGATCAGGAGAGTCCACCACAGCTTTGATTTTGGGGTCCGAGAGAGTTATGTGAGCCCTCTCGGGCGCCTTGGATGACTGCGGGGGTTTGCCCTTGAGACGTACCTTCAGTGGTGCCTCAACTGCGCCTCCAGTGATCGGTGCCTTCCCCTGTAATTTTACCACCAGGGGAGCCGATATTTGAGGCGGCTTCCCTTTGAGGCGTATCTTCAGGGGAGCTTCAGGAGTTGGTGCTTTTCCTGATAGCTTGATGCTCATTGGAGGCACCTTCTGGGGCGGTTTGCCCTTGAGTCGGATCTTCAGAGGGGCATCGGAAGTCATCTCAGGCTCTATATCCGGCTCGGCTGCCGTATCTGCCTCATCATCAGCATCATTGGCTTTCTTCTCGTCAAGTGATTTGTACAAGTCAAAATCGGTGAAGTAGGCTTCAATCCCTTTGAAAGGATCGATGTCTGCGAACTCCGTCCTGATAACGCCATTGGTGGACACATATTTCATGCATTGGTGGAGCGTGGATGGCACCACCATGTACTCATGTAGCCATGGTCGACCGAGCAGGATGTTGTAATTGACCTCGGCATCCACCACATAGCAGGTCACCTCAGTTTTGAGGTTACCGATGTGATACTTCAGTCGAATTTTGTCCAGTAGCTCGCTTTTGCTAGCGTTGAAGCCGCTGATGGTTGTGTTGGAGGGCACTAGCCGGTACATTGGGATCTCCAGTGTTGATAACAGTACCTTCGGAATGATGCTGAGAGAAGACCCCGGATCAATCTGAATCCGGTTCACCTTGACTGAACCGACATACCCCGTGTAATACAGCGGCCGGTTATGTCGGTGGTGCTTGAGCAGCATGTCTTGTTGGGTGAAAGTTATGTTTGGGATAACTTCATCCGCATAATGACAGTGCGCACAAGTAGTTGGGAGGTCTTCAGGCTGCTTGACCTGACTGAGAAAGGATTCGGCATCCTTCAGAGCTTCACAGAGAGCTTCTCGGGAGTCTTTGGAAAGACGCAGGAGCTCGAACAAAGATAGGCGGGCAGGAGTGCTGGCCAGTTGTGCCAATATGTCAAAGTTGTGGGGCTTGGCTAGCCCCGAAGCATTCTCCTTCCGTAGAGGCCTGTCGAAACGAACCTCCACATGCTTCTGCTTATTGGCTGCTGAGGGCTTAGACGGGCCCTCTTCCTGGACAGCAGAGACGGTACAAGGAGGCACCACCTCGGCGGTAGCTTCGCCGGGTTGGACGTTCTGTTGTGAACGCGTCTGTACAGGAAGTACCTTTTCTGTTGAAGAAGAGACCATACGGCAAGACTTGATCTTCCTGCCTTTGGATTTGGAGGTAGGACGTACCTCCGGTTGAGTCATCTCGGAGACGAGGTCGGGGTGGACCCATAGGACCTCTCCTCGAGATGTGGTGAGTGGGACGAGTCCACTCATATTGTCACGGGTAGGTGGTAAGTTAACCACCTCCATTGTCGCCTTAGGGATGGGGACGACGCCATCTTGTGTGGTAGTCGGCGGCAAGGTGCCGAACTGGAGTGACACCACATTGGCTGACACCGTCTTCTCTTCGTAATCGACGGAGATTACATCCGTATTGATCATGCACTGGATGTAATTTTTGAGGACATAGCAGTCCTTGGTCGGATGTCCGACAAACCGATGGTAATGACAGTACCTCGGGTTGTCCACTTTCCCAACTTCATCGGGCCGCTTCGTGTCCGACAGCTTGATCTTGTCACCCTGCTTCAGTATTTCAAAGAGTTGCAGGGTATCTTCGTCGTTGAACGAATAAATCTCCTTGGGCCTCGGTCCCAGTGGAGGCTTCTGAGTAGGCGTAGATGCGCCTTTCGAGGCATTGACAGTCAATACCTGTTTCCCCTTTGCTTTTCATCCGGGGTTGTTGGCTGCAGACTTTTTCCCCTTGTCATCAAAGGCATGGAAGCTGACACCTAGAAGACGCGCATTGGCCGCCTTCTTTTCTGCGACTTCAGCTTCGATGATCAGGGAGCTCCAGTCGGGAGGGGAAGTAGAGTTGAGCCAGAGCTTCACTGCAGGCAGCATGTTCATGCTGCAAGAGGAGAGGAGCACATGTTCTGGCATGCCTGGAGGTAGCCTGAAGCAGGCCTGTCGGAAGCGTTCGATGAACACCCGAACCGTTTTCTTCTCCTTCTGGCGTATCTCTATGAGGGACGCCATCGTCATGTCCTTCATGCCGTCGTAGAAGCGGTCGAGGAAGAGGCACGTCAAGTCGTCGAAGGATGATATGGAATTGTCGGAGAGGCTACAGTACCAGTCATACGCCACTCCTTTTAGGGCCCCAACAAAGATGCTAGTGAGTAGCACATCCTCCTTCGGGAGATATCCCGTTTGGGACTGAAAGTATGTCAGGTAGCGATGCAGAGAGTCCTTCCCGTCGTACGACGTGAGTGTTTGTGGTTTATACTTCGGGGGATAAACCACCTTGTTCCACTAGAGGGGATAAGGCTGGGGAATGTCCATCTTCTGGCGCTTCTCTTGCCTGTTTTTGGACTCGAAGCGCTCCCGTAAGTCCTTGATCATTTCGACCACATCCTCCGTAGAGCTAGGAGCCGGGGAAGGTGGTACCATCTGGAGTGGAGCGTTTGAGGGCTCCGACGTCCGGGGTGCTTCTGTGTCTGAGGGTACCCGTTGAAGGGGTACACTCGACTCCCCATTGGCTCCTGGGTCGGGACCGGTTGAAGGTGCTCCGGTCAAGGCCGACCGTATCTCAAACACTGCTTGAGTCAGTGTTTGCATAGAGACAGAGAGGGTTTTGAGTCCTCCCTCTAATGAGTCTATGCGCTGGACGATGTCCTGCGGCGGTGCATCTGACTCGGAATCACCCCCTGCCATGTATACTGTCATGACACGGCCAGGAGTAGATGGATTGGTTGAGGCTTCGCTCTCGACCTCACTCTCATGTGGGGGAGTCGCTTCTCCTTGTATTTGGCCACCCCCAGCCACGTTCTGGAGGTCATTCTCAATGAGCGCATCTGTAAGGGCCTGATTACCCTCAGCTCCGTCTTGAAGGGCATCTTCGTCTCTACCCCCAGCTGTGTTCTGGGGGACATCCTCGTTTTGAGGGGCTTCTGGGAGGCTGACTTTGCCTCGAGGATGAAGATCTGCCGCAGCTGTGCTTTGGACATCTTCGTCTTCGGAAGGAGGCTCAACAAGGGTCTGACTACCCCCAGCTTCCTCTAAGAACTTCTTCCTCGATCGAGTGCCTTCGAACACTCCAGAGGTCGAGACAGCTGCCTTGGTTTTCCTCGGCTGGCTTTTGGATGAAGACGAGGAATTGCCAGTCGTCTTTCGGACTGACGAGGAGTTGGAGATCACGTTGCATGAAGCAACCTTTGGCTCCTCTTCTGCTGACACCTTCGTCCCAAGGCGACGTCGGAGGAGTGTCGATGATTGCATCCACTGGAAGACTGACTGCCTTGGTGGTACTGCCGCCTTGCAACAGCAGTTGATGGTGACCACCGCACAAGTATGCCCCGTGAGAGACGTATCATGCTTGTTGGTCGACTCTCCTGACCGGCGTTTGTGAGTGATCACGTTACGCAAGTCGTTGGAGGAGAGTGTTACTTTCACACCCCCTTCAAGCGCATGGCAAGGCCAAGCGTTGGGGTGGTCAAGTGAGTGCTGTACCCCCTGATCTGATACCAAACAGGCATCCCGATCAGTAGTGGGGGAACCACAACATTTGTTTGTCTTGTTCGACTTGGTTGCGCACGCAGCAGATGCGTCCAAGTGATACAAGGGTTTTGAAGGTCGGCTCGTTCTCGGCGCCGCAGCACTCGAGCCGACCTTGTACAACTTACCATCAGCAGCGCGCATGATTGTGAGCGCATGCTTCTGGCTTGTTGCTGGCATAGCACGTTTGGGACGCATGGCCCGTGCTGCCTTGGACTTCTTCATACCAGACCGCTGGGGCGCGTAGTACTTAGAATCCAAATTCTCCTCGCCACTACAGCGAGTGAGTCTGTCAAAGACAGAGATCTTCTGTGGCGCATCAGAGACGATTCGCGGGGCATTGGCTGCGCCCCTGCTCCGTCGACGCATCTTTCTCGCCTGAGAGGGAGATGGCTGGGGAATGTGGTTAGCCGCACGTTTCCCCGAGAGATGTGCTGTATCAGCGGGCGCATCTTGGTTGCTGAGGACGTCAGCAGGAAGGGAGGGCTGGATTGGCGCATCCCCTTCGGTGGTGGTGCCCGAGGCGTCGACCTTGCGCACCCAGACTCGGCGGGTCTTCTTCGGCTTCGACAGCCGCTTCGAAGGACTCGCACTGCCTTCAGATATGAACTCCTCATACGCCTGTTGATTGAGGCGTACGACCAGCGTCTTGTGGGAGGAGCCCACCTTCACGTCATCGGCTTGCGACATAACTTTCTTGGTGGAGGAGAAAGAGGTCCCCAGCAGAGTCGCCAGCTTGTTTGCCATTAAAATTCTTTGCTGTAAATTTCAATACAAACAGAACAGTATTACAATATAGGACTTAGATGTAGCCCTAGAAGTACACTTTTGTTTAATCTGGGTCCCTTGTGCTGATGGAGCGAGTGGTAATGCGTTAACTCCGTTGACGAGCTGACGACGGTTATCGGTTCTCTGAAGGTTTGGATTGCTCTGGGTGCTGGAGCTTGCTGAGAGGAGGAGGACGTTGAGTGTCTGTATCTGCCTCTCTGGTGGTATGTTGATTTGTATCTGTCTATCTGTGTAGAAGAAGGAAATGATTCCTCTATTTATAGCTGGACAGGTCGGCTGCTCATGCGCGCATATGTAGGATGCGCCGGTGCGTGGGGACGCCATGTGTTGATTGCTGATGGAGGCGCATAGGTGATGTGCCCTGATTGAGGGGTTGACTTCTTCATACTGCTGTTGTGAGCCGGTACGTAGCAGAGGAGAAGATCGTTCTGTTGCGGAGATCTTGGACGAGTTGAGTCAAAGGATATGTGTCATCGACCCATGGCTCAGAGATCTCGGATTTGGTGGAGGATGATCTGGTGGGATGCGCCTTGGATTGGGCGCATGAGGAGACTTTGGCTCGTAACTTTAGGAGTCACGAACCATTCTGGACGCATAGCTTTTGAGGCGCATGCAGGCGACTTTCCTTCTGTCTTTTGGGATCAGAGAGTGGTCTAGGGCGCATGGCTTTTGAGGCGCATGCGGAGCTTTAGATGGAGACTTTCCTTCTGTCTTTTGGGATCAGAAAGCAGTCTAAGGCGTATGGCTTTTGAGGCGCATGCAGGTTTGGGCGCATGGCCGCAGAGGCATATGCGGGTGGTTGGGTGGCCACGTGGCAGTAGCCGTCGGAATAGAGTCATGATGATGCTGACGTTGCCGACGCTTCGTTTTTCTGAAAAAGCTGTCAACTATTCAGACTTTGGGAGATGTGCTGCCAACTCTGTCAGTTCAGCATTTAATGTTTCTGACATTCGATGGACAGCAGAGTGGGCACGTCGATTGGTGTTCCACTAGGCATGGGGACGCGTGGGGGCGCATCCTCTGTGATGCGCCTGGTACTGAAGGGCGCGTCTGTGTGATGCACCTGATGTCGAAGGGTGCGTCTGTGTGATGTGATGTCTGGCTGGCGCATCCGACATGTCTTTTAATGATGCGGCTGTTTCGCTCCTTGAGTGCTTTAAATAGCCGTTTGGCTGAATCCGAGGCGTCCGGTTCATCCATTAAATGCAAATTCATTGTACGGAATTCGAAGAGCCATCCACTTGGCGCGTGGGTTTGATCTGCCCGGCCTATAAATAGTGGCATGGAGAGAAGGTTTGCTTCTCGTTCCCTCACGTACTTTCAACATGAACTTGGGTACTCGGGTGCATTCTGTTGACGAAGTGCTCCCGAGGGTGAAGATAAGACGCCATGTCGTCATTGATGCACTTGAAGGTGACTGTTACATCCAAAAGGCGGAGTCGAGGGCTTCTGAGGCAGGCGGAAGGTGCCTGTTGCATCCAAAGATAGGGATGCTCGGGCCTCGTCTCCGTTGTTCCGGAAGAGCCGTAGATCGGAATGGCGGTGCTCTGACCGTCTTCCTTTGGCTTTGGAGGCTCTTTCTCTGGATGGGGTGTTAATTGCCACCCTCATCCTGCTCGGCCAGGTGAGCCTGGCTGGAAGAGCAGTACATAACTGGACTGCTGAAGGGATGCACATAACTGGGGATGCACATAACTGAACTGCTGAAAGAATGTACCTTGCTGAGGGCGCATTGTGAGATGCGCCCGGTTGAAGGCGCATGGTGACTGCTGCGCCTGACTGGAGACGCATGATGGCTGCTGTGCCTGACTGGAGGCGCATGATGGCTGTTGCGCCTATCTGGAGACGCATGGTGGCCGCTGGCTGTAGATTTAGGATCTTTCCTTTGTAGAAGTTTTCCCTTGTACAACCTTCTCTAGACATGTAATAGACTTTTATGTGTGAATAAAAAGTTCTTTTTCCATGTCTATATTTGCTGCCTTTGTTGTTTTTTCCGAGCTCTGACGCATAGATTGTCTGTCGCATGGGTCTTCTGGTTGTGAATTTCCATGCTTCTACACTAACCTTCTGATATCACTAAGTTGGTGCATCACATCTCACCTAACTCTAACATGTGATGTGACCAACCAAGTGAAAGGGATCGGAGGTTTATGATTGCTTGGGTATCTGGTGTATATTGTTATGATTTGGCTCGTATTTTGGAATCCGAATAATAACAGGATTTGAGCAAAGTTCTAGTCTTATCTAGCTACATTGAGTTTCTAAACATGAAAACTTATGTCATGCCTACTTAGCATTGGATTTTCATATATGGAGATACGACATGTTATATAAAGAGGCCTAGGATTTCTTGTATTTAGATTATTGTGCTCAAAGAAAGGTGTTGGTAGCCACTGAAAAGAAATAGGAGATTGGATTTCTTAGATCTTATTGGGTGAAATCTTTGGAATTATTTTGGTTCTTTTGTGTACCTACTCTAGTATTTTGGATTAATGTAGCGATTTTGTAAAACCTAGTCGCTCTTTCGATGATATTTTACATGTAAGGAATTTTCAGTTATTATTCTTACATCTTTGTTTTTTAATATTTATTTTTTGCAAAAATCCATCATCACCGTGTTCTGTGATGCGGGTGTCGGTTCTATAGTTTCCACCTTTGTTCTTTTATCATATATGATGCACATATCTACTGCTAGAGGATATATATATATATATATATATATATATATATATATATATATATATATATATATTCTTTTTTGGCTAAATACTCCCCTTTTATTCCATAAAGGTGAAAAGTCGAAGCTGTACAAGTATACCAGAAGGCGCAAAATGTCGAAGCCTATACACGTATACTGACAAAAGAAGGGGAGAAGAGGAACCCAAAACGGCTAGACCCCAGATAAGAGGGACTTCCAGAAGTCTGTCTGGCCGTGTTGGCAGAGGGATCTCCTCTTACTACACTGCCTGATGGTCTCCCATATATATATATATATATATATATATATATATATATATATATATATATATATATATATATATATATATATATATATATATTGTTAGAAGCCAGTGGCGCACCTGTAAGACCGCTAGCACTCGGGGGTGAGGGCACGGGTTCGAGCCCCCACTCCCACGGGGGCGGCTGGGTGGCGTTGTCCACGGGCCTTGGTTTCTAAAAAAAATATTAAAAAAATAAATAAAAATAAAAATTATATATATATATAGTGAGAAATATTGCTTTTTTCTATTGAAAACCTGAAAACAAAATAAACCAAATTAAAGTTACCGGCCTCCGGGGAAGTCATGCACGAAGCATTGCCCTAAGAGTTGATTTGGGTCTATGTACAGACTTGTTCCGAATGCTCCTAGTGGTAAAACCTCTGCTATACCGGTATCTCATCGTCGCACACAACTAAGGGAGATTGACCCTGACTTAGCTCTTGCCCAGAGCAGGAGAGATTGGAATGAAAATGAAAGAAGAAATATATGTTAGTAAAGGAGGAGGATGAGGAATCGCATGGTTACCCTTTTTTCTTCTCAAGTATATCAATACTAACAATCTGGATACATATGTAGGCAACCCTCTTCCTACAAATTCAATGAATTGTAATAGGAATTTATGGCTAGTTACGTAGTCATTTGGTCATTAAGCACAAGCCCATAAAATACCAATGAATACAAAATAAATATTGAAATGGTCAAAATTTAAACAAAATAAAATGGTTGAACACAAAAAAAAACCAAGTTCCGAAACAACAGAAAGAAGAAGAGAAAAAATTGAGAATTTTGGGCAATTATATACTATGCATAGATGAGATGGACTACATCCTTGAATCTTACTTAGTGACTATTGTCTTTATCTGAAGAAGTGCTTGATGGACTACGCCTTGAATCAGACTTCTTGAACCAGATTCAGAAAATAGCACACATAGTATGTTAGAGGTACTTGGGTCTATCGGGTGGCACGTTAGATTTGGTCATGCGCACTTTTTCCATATTCATGAGAGTTGTCTGAGATCGTCCTGTCCCATAGTCACGGCCTTCACGACCTCTCACATAAGTAAGTCCTCAAAGGGTTGGTGATTGGAGTCAACACTGCATAATCATGCTTGGACCTATTAAGAGTTCAAAACTCATCCTAACCAAATCACACCAGAACACTGTCACCATAGGGACGGGGAACCATTGTACACATGTACAGCCACTTGGGCTTTATTTACAAAGATTTTATTCTCGGGTCAGTGTTCCATAAAGTCATCTAAGTCCAGCTTGTTTCTACCTATTGAACTGGCTTCTTGGGATCTTCAGTCAGACTCGATTTGGTTGCCACTACTGGTGACTTACTTATGGACTTAATCTCATCCCCCTCGATGATACTAGAATTAATTTCCTAGACAAACTCTTCGTTAAGAGATCTGTAAAGTTCTTTTATGACTTTATAGTCAAGAACTTCATTTTTGCTTTTTAAGCTCCTTTAATGTCTTGAAACGCAGCTGCAGGTACCTGTTCATCTTAGAATTCACAAGATCATATTTTTAGCATAATTTTAAAATAAATGATAGGTATAGAAATATGTCGTTCATGTAAAAATGTCTGAGCCATACAGTAGATGTAACTGAAGCTAACATTTTCGAGTATATAATACTTTTTAACTATGATTCTTACATAAACTAAAGAGATGACAACTCCTCATAGAGAATAAAAAATATCCATAAATGGATTATATGTCATATGAGTCAGTTACCCAATTTGTATTAAAATAATTTTATATGACATAAGAGTATCTAATATGATACAATTTTATAGTCTAGAATATCCTTAAAAAAAATATTCTAGAACTGGTTTGACTGATTTAGTTATTTCCTAAATCAGATTTGGTAACATCACAATTATTTAACAAATATGTGATTTCATTAATTGTTAATATAAACATTAGGGCAGTGAGCAAAAACTCATATGACTATATCATCTCTTAAAGTAAGATATAGTAACTTTCAGCCTTGGCTCTAAAAATTTATCTTTACAAGCCATTTTTACAAAAAAGACAGTCTAAAGTAATAGAATAATAGTTTAAGTGAATTTTGCTAATTAACCTTATCAAATCTTTAGTTTATCAAGTTTTGATCAACTCGGGTTAGCATTAGGGGTCGGTTTCCAGCTAGCGAAAGTCCACAGGAGGACGATTAAATAACGTGTCGCTTAGAGCTATTTACGTCTGGTTGACAGAAGGTTCGGCTTGTACCCAAACTGATCTTAGCTTTTAAAACATTAGATTTAAAAGAATTTGCAATATCACTAAACTATTGTTTTGACTAAATTGTTTGAACATGTCAAAGAAAATTATAATGTCACAATTTATATGCAAACCAATTCTTGCCAAACATAATTTAAATATTGTGACAGAACAATATTATGATTTCTTTCTGACTAAAAATTTTAACATTGTGACAATATGGTCAGCTAAGGTTCAAACATGCAAACCGACCTAGAAAAATATATCATAGATTCATATAACATAACTTTAATACAATAATGTACAATACCATAATCATAATGATCATGACTTATTAATAACAATACAAAATATATGTTATTTTTATACATAATTTGGAGATAGTTTCATTATTCTCGCTAAACACCCATTATTATCCAAAATTTGGAAAATAAGATTACAAACATCAAGTTCATAATAAAAGAGAAAAGATTTTTTTGTATTACTTACCTTCACCCTTAGCATGTTTGAGTCTTTTCTAACGAGTCACAATCTCTAATGCTTCTGGCTTAAAGAGAGAACATTACAAAGATCATTTTAAGAATAAGAGAGTACAAAGTAAATTTGTATTGTCGTCACTGTTAATATGTCATGTCCTAAACATTTGAAATATTTATAAGGATTCTACCTTCAAAAAAATAGAGGTAAATTTGCACATAATACAAATGTAAATGAAACAATGCACAACTAGTTAATTCGAATTAAAGCTACACAACTATATTTGCAAAGTAAATATCAATATGACAAACTAAAAAAATAATAATGGACTAGTGCCCAAAGGTGAAAAGAATTCATGTAACATATGACAAAAGCTAATGAATGGAAACATATGAATGGTATTCAATGATTCAATAACTTTAGTCAATGGAAAACAATGTTTGATCATATTTAAGGTCCTTTACAACAATAGGAACTATATGGGCCAGCCTATACAATCATGTAGAAATTTTGTAGACTAAAATAAGTTTATCAAATAATTTAAAAAAATTATTAGTTTTAGGCAAGTAAAACATAACAAAGCATACGTCTAAGTCTCTGACAAAAGCAATGATTTATGAATGTTCATGATCCGTATTGCTACACATTTGATATGAGCATGAAAGATGTATACGTATATAAAAATGCTAAGGATGACAACATTTTATGGAATAGTTTAACAAATAATTTAGACCTTACATATTTGTTTTTAAAAAAAGAAACATAAATGTAAATTTATGTGATCATCATGAATTTTTGATCTACTTGTGAATGTATTAGAAGTGTCATATCCAAGATTATGGGCCTGACAATAGCATAACAGAAGATATTGTTGTACAAATGTAAGACTCCACAATTGCATGCTTCTATTCAGACATGAAGGAGAATTCATGGTTATTAATTTAAACCATTGAATTCCCAAACAAATGGAGAATTCAATTGAAACGTTGGTTCGAATCCAAAGGATTCAAGAGGTAAAAGTTGACTAACGTACACAATATGGTCAAAACATTGAAGTACTTAAAAACTATAAATACTTGAGCTGCTATAGAATAATAATGGTCAAATATTTTGACTAATATTGTTCTTTCTCAAAATAAATGTTTTCTTAGTCATCCCTATTGATCCTTTAAAAATATGACATCAACAGTATTGAAAAAGGAAAAATCAACATAACTTACAAGATGACCTGATAAATGGTTTACTATGAAATGGACAAAGTTGAACATGCAACATACAAGAGTAGGAAGTGAAGATCGATAAATATTGCAGCATCACAAGCAAATTTTGACAGAAAAATTCAGTTAGTTATTTTATTAGACAATGAATTGCTAAAAGCACACAAACAATAATACTTGGTCAAACATTAGTTTCAAAACATAGTTTAAATGGGAGAGCTTGGGCATAACAAAATCCAAGCATACGTTTTAGTAGCTGAAATAGACTAATAGGTTTATATGAAGATCTAGTTGGATGGGACGATTAGTTCAACTTAAGGGAACAATCAATCAGATATTTGTAAGTAATCCTACTAACAATACTTTGACATGATTATGCATCCATTGTATTCAAGTATTCTTGTGTAATATTTCTTAACAACTTGAAAAAAATTGTTGACCGCAAGAGACTATTTCTATGTCAAAGAAATTTGTGTTAACAACATCAAGAAGGATTTTAACAACTTTAAAAGTTGGATCACAAACCAATTATAAGAGAGTTATACAACTTGTACACTAATAGAATAAATATGTCTTGGACATGGATATAATACTGAAAATTAACCATCAATGAACATTACCAATCACTATATATTTCACTACTAAAGGGATTTGGCAAAGTTTCTGTAAAGGAGCAGACTTTAGCCAACACATGTATAATACTTTTTTTAATACAGTTAAGCTAATAGAGGACATGGAGCGACACTGTCAACATGATGACAAAGTTAATCATATGTCCCTCTCTACTAGATAGACAAGGCAAATTATATATCTTCTTTTAACTACAGTATTAATTTCATCTAACATGTAAGAGAGCCCATATTGTAGAGCCATAGATTTATCTAATGTATACTGTATAAATCAAAGTTTTGTATTCCATCAACTTCACAAATATTTTCTCTAATTTTAAGGAGGGGTTCCTCGAGGGCAATTAAGATCGGAAGAAACTTGCTATTCTAAAAAAGTAACTGAAAAAAATGTTTCGGGAATTCAAGAACCTTGTTATCATCTAATGTAGTCAGTGTCAAGTCATTTTCTTTTATCAATGTTTGGCTTAATGCAATATCACTTTTGTATACCTCAAGTATATCAAAATTAGCTTTAAAAAAATGGCATTGTTTCTTTGAGACCATGCATGCAGTGCGCCCATATATGGCCACAAACTACTATCCATTCCATCTAGACCTCTATTTTACATTAGCATCAAAAGAAATATATTTCATAGAGTTGCATAAGAATCTATCACGTCTCAATTCTGTAGAATCGATAGTCGTCCCCCGGACGTGATGTCGTGTGAACCTAAGTTGCGATCGCACAAGGCATAGTCATAAGATTATCCGAAACAAAACAACGAAAGAGTGCGCAGAGTAAATTGAACACATTACATAGAAGAAACTTGAGCTTTACTGATAATGAACATCATATTACAGACTCGATACAAAAGTGTCATGCGGGCTACAAACTGACTCCATTACAAAATAAACATCAATGAGATAGCCGTTTTATACATCACACCCCTTTATACAACCAAAGTATGCAGACACCTTGGATAGGGGAAAGTCGAGACATCTCAGCTTGGACAGTTGCAGAGTCTTCAAAAGAGATTGCTTCAAGGCTTCGCACGCACAGATGAAGCTCCAAAACTCACGAGCGCTGCCTTCAGTCACGTGGCACGCTCCTCCTGATTTATAGCACTTGTAGAGAGCGAGGATCAGTACAATCAACGTGTACTAGTGAGTGGCTAATTATTTTCCATGCTCTCATTTGGTTCAAGAAATTAGGTGAATCATGCAATATATTTAGTGATCTTCCTAGCCATCCTAGTTAGTTTCATGCAACAAGTTTGACGAAACATAAACAAGATAAATTATGCTAGAACTTACCCATGGCAGAACGTGTCGTGCACATAAAACTTACCAACGCCTTCCCTATCATTTTGATATCGATTCATATTAAGTGTATAATATGGAGGTCACTGGCTTAACTAGCCATCATGGACTTAGCCTGGTTAGACGGGGTCCTTTCAACGCAAGTAGCGAGCTCCGTTACAAGTCCTTGAATTACCCGTTGCTTAAACCCAGCTCGGCTATGTAATGCCCCGCTCCGCATCGGTGTATTACGATGAGTCGTTGACTCGAAAAGTTACGTTGACCCGATGAGGTATCGATGCGAATCGATGCAAGTGTTACGTTGGCCAAAGGTAAGCCTTGAGTCGGTTGGAATCTATGAATCGAATCGATACAAAGGATAAGTCCCGTTGAGCAAGTGCTGATTTTAGTTGATCTGGTGTGCAGGCTATGCTTTTACGCTGGACGATAAGAGGTCGGCATTTTGCCTTATGCAATGAAGTGTCCGTAAAACCAAATCGTGGCCTTGCAACGAATTGTGGTATGGGTGCGATAGGCCAAATTAACCGAGTAGTTCTGTGAGACCTGTCTCACTGTATCGGTATTTTATATGGATACGTGTTTATTTGAGCCATATTTCGTATTTATCGATTTGCGTGATATTTTAAAATTTTCCTAAGTGTAGGATTTTCATGACTTGGTTTAACTTGGGTTTGGTTTTATTGGGTTTGGTTTAACTTTGACTTGGACTTGGTTTGGTTTAGTTTGGTTCTTTATAAGAGAGGTGTATGGTTTAGATTGAGTGGAGAGGGATGAGTGGTGGAGATTGCTTGGGCTTGTTATATAAGCCACCTACCACTCTCTCTCCTCCATTATTTTCATTTCATCTTCATCTTCTTCCTCCAGCCCAAGGCAAGTACACCTTGTCGAATGTTGGACGATCTTAATTTCGTTCGTTCTATTCTCTTCCTTGTTATATTCTAAGCTTGTTTAGAACTTGGAGTTTTCCATTTTGATGGTTCAAATGTTGTAGATCTAGCTTTGAAAAAATTTTAGTTTTCATGGGTTTTGATCTATTTAATCTTGTTATTTCCGAGTTTTGATGGTTCTATGTTGTAGAGCATTTCATTCTGCCCCATTTTGACCTATGGAAGTTCGGATTTGGACTCTGGATGAAAGATTCATGGAGCTTGGGAGCCATGGCTTGAGTGGTTCTTCTTCTCGGAAGAATGGAGAAGAAGAATAGTTCACAGCCGCATGAACTGACCCGCATAGCTCTTATGCGGCCAGTTATCCTTCCTAGCCGCATAAGCTTACTGCATGACTTGGCCGCATGGCCTATGCTGCAGGAACTTACTCCCAGCCGCATGAAGATTTGATCCATCCAGCCGCATGGACTTTTGATTCCCGGGCCGTATGACCCTGATTAGATCGAGCCGCATGGCATAGGACTTACGACCAGCCGTATAAGACTTTACTTAACCCAGCCGCATGAGAACTTCTTCCCAGCCGTATGAGAACTTCTTCCAGCCGTATAAGATTCCTTATCCTTCCAGCCGCATGGACTTGAACGTCCCCAGCCGCATATGAACCGCCCTTGTTCAGCCGCATAGGGCTTCAATTGAACTCAGCCGCATAGACTGGTTCTTCCCGAGCCGCATAAGGCAAACTCATTCCCAACCGCATGAGGACTAGTCTCTTCCAGCCGCATATGACCCATCTCCCGTTGGCCGCATATGCGCCACATTCCTGAGCCGCATGAACCCATATCATCTCGGGCCGCATGTACCCCGACCCGTCCTGAGCCGCATGGACTCGGATTTCCTGAGCCACATGAACCCCATAATTCAGCCGTATGCATCTGATTAATCCTGCCGCATGAGCCAGCCTTGCCCGAGCCGTGTGGCTCTGTCATGTCCTATATTTTATATTTTGTTTATTTTAGTATATCCAAGTCTTGTGTCTCTTTTTGTAACTTGAGTTCCTACGGAGTACACATTTATCCCTATTGTATATTTTTATGCCCATTTTATATCCTTACGCCTTTTGTCCCGAACTTGATAATCCCGATTTGATTGGCATGATTGAAATGACAATTGTACATGACATGGTGTGACTAGGAGCTAGCATGACTTGATAAGTGACCCTGAGCTGCAGGGCTCCTTCCTGTGCCTTGTCCAGCTATTTAATTATTGTTATTATTATTATTTCTCTATTGTTATTTGATCTTTACTGATAACTTGTGTCTAGTAACCTCAGCATAACTTGAGTCTTCTGATTGAATGCTTGCACTATATTGTCCGACATATGTACCCTAAACACGACAGTGACCCGTAGTGGTACACTCCTGATTAATGACCTGACATGACCTGATAGTGGCCCGTCGTGGTACACTCTTGACCAGTAAACTTGACATGATAATGACATGATAGTGGCCCGCCGTGGCGCACTCCTGACAAGTAGACCTGACATGATATATCTTGATAAGCTGTTGCGACGGCTACCTGACATGACATGACCTGTATAAATAAATGGCCTGGACACCGTGGGTGATTGTGTTTGTACAAATGAACCCGTCTTGTCATACATCATGTCTAGGACATGAATCCCTGGTTTCCCACGGTCAGGGATTCATACTGAATATGGCTAGGATTAATGACTAGATTGATCAAATAGTTCATGAAGAATTTCCCAGTTACCTGTTGCCCCTTTGGTCCCGACCTTATATATATATACATGGGATTTGTTGCTATCCGTCGAGATGAGCGCACTTCCAGCCCGCCGTCGAGTGTGGTACCTTAGGACACATGTATCTTACTACAGTGTGTCTGCTATGTCATGCTATCTTTTCCTTTTTTTGCTGGGATCACTCAGGTAGTAACAAACAGGTAACCGGACTTGGAATTCTTATTACATCTTGCAAGTAACTAGGATTGTGATAACCCTAGTTAGTTAATGTAGAAAGCCGTAGGCAATGATTGGCCGTGATTGCTTAGATGGAGTCTGGTCCAGTATAGTATTGTCTAGAAGTGATTGATTGAAAGATTGTACCAGAATGATTGAATGATTGTCACTCCAGATTGTTACTATAATGATTGTACTCTGTATTATCACTCTCTCACTGTTACTTAATGATTGTCACCTCTAGCAATAAATGATCAGAGACCAAGTTCTGTTCAGGCGAAGGGTTACAATCCCGGTCCTTGTTTGGTTTAAGGGTTGTAACCTGGCTTCCGGAATAATACCTCCGTCCTCTCTTCGTATATTGCCTAGTTTTATTTATTAACATGTTCTCCAATTTACTTTATGTCAAATGATGATTTACTTACTGTCTTTCTATGTTCGGGATAAGTGCATTGGTACTGCACGAATCTCGATCCTCCCTTACTTATTGCTTGCTTTGTTTACTAATGATTGCTGCTTTTAAGTTCATAGTTCGGCCTCCTTTGTGGTACTTGCTATTTGGGGTCTGACCCCACTGGTTTTGCATGGCCAGGTTCTGATAGAAGAGCCCGAAGGATCTACCGTACCATCTACTCGACGGTGACCAGCCGGAGCACCAGAGTGCCTCAGTGGGTTTCTTTTTTATTCTTCCACTGATATGTAAATTCTCCTCTTGTAACGTTTAGCCCCGAGCACGTGTTTAGCTCGTATTTTGGTATTTTCCTTGATATTGTAGCCTACGGGCATAAACATGATATGTGTATTCTAGACTATAGCTAGTCCTTATCATGTACGACTAACACTCAAGCCAGTCCTCAGTTCTGTGGTACTGGCTTCATGATCAGTCATGTATATATGGTTCGGGATGTCTTACTATTGTATGTATGATGATCGTACTCTTGCTCTTGTATAATTGCCTGTGATTGAGATACCTAGGAATGTTAAACCATAGGATTGACTGATGGCTTGTAGAGTAACCCCCATGTCTTGACAGCTTATACGTGATTTCAGAGTATTAACGTACTTTGGGATTGCGTAGCTGGCTATGTCTGCCCCCGCTCTCCGGTATTCTGGTTCTGGGGCGTGACATGGTTTTAGTGGTGGCCCACGCAGGTCTCGATTTTCAGATTTGTGGGGGTTACCATGTTTAGATATCTCAATCACAATTATCCTTATTGATCTCCTTCGGATTATTCTCTATCTCTGATACTTGACTTGATATCTGTTTTGATCGTTGATCATTTCTGTTCCCATGATTTGATCTTGTGTCCTTCAACTTTCAAGGACATTGTTCTTGATCCTTCTGATTATCTTGTTCGTGTTTTGCCGAGGGCAGCCCAGCATTCTTCAGCCAAGTCAGTTATGGAGGATCAGTCTCAGCATGCAGGCAGAGATGTCAGTCCATTCCGATCAGCCAGTCGCTTCTGTCTTCGTATCTTGAGACAGGTGATAAAGTTCATGCATCTGTTTCAACTACGATGATACGTTCTGGGTAGAGTCATGTCTTGAACTAAGTCATTGGTACCGACTTACCTTGAGGCTTGACTTTATCCATTTTTGGGAGTCAGCTTAGGCCAGCAAGTACGTTGGTTCCTACACAACTGTCTCAGGAGTCATATTGATTCATATGCCTCCAGCCCTTCTTGATCATGATTGTGTTTGTTCTTGTGCATTTACTTACCGCTTACGTATTTACATTACTGATTGTTTTACTTTACTTATATGCCATGCTTGATTTATTGAGATTGTTGAGTTTTCTGGAGCTTTTGTTTTGTTATCTTACTCGACTAGCCTCAGGAAATTCCGAGGACAAAATTTTTCTAAGGTATGGAGAGTTGTGAGATCCGTCTCACTGTATCGATATTTTATACGGATATGTTTATTTGAGCCGTATTTCGTATTTATCGATTTGCGTGATATTTTAAAATTTTCCTAAGTGTAGGATTTTCATGACTTGGTTTAACTTGGGTTTGGTTTTATTGGGTTTGGTTTAACTTTGACTTGGACTTGGTTTGGTTTAGTTTGGTTCTTTATGAGAGAGGTATATGGTTTAGATTGAGTGGAGAGGGATGAGTGGTGGAGATTGCTTGGGCTTGTTATATAAGCCACCTACTACTCTCTCTCCTCCATTATTTTCATTTCATCTTCATCTTCTTCCTCCAGCCCAAGGCAAGTACACCTTGCCGAATGTTGGACGATCTTAATTTCGTTTGTTCCATTCTCTTCCTTGTTATATTCTAAGCTTGTTTAGAACTTGGAGTTTTCCATTTTGATGGTTCAAATGTTGTAGATCTAGCTTTGAAGAGATTTCAGTTTTCATGAGTTTTGATCTATTTAATCTTGTTATTTTCGAGTTTTGATGGTTCTATGTTGTAGAGCATTTCATTCTGCCCCATTTTGACCTATGAAAGTTCGGATTTGGACTCTGGATGAAAGATTCATGGAGCTTGGGAGCCATGGCTTGAGTGGTTCTTCTTCTCGGAAGAATGGAGAAGAAGAACAGTTCACAGCCGCATGAACTGACCTGCATAGCTCTTATGCGGCCAGTTATCCTTCCTAGCCGCATAAGCTTACTGCATGACTTGGCCGTATGGCCTATGCTGCAGGAACTTACTCCCAGCCGCATGAAGATTTGATCCATCCAGCCGCATGGACTTTTGATTTCCGGGCCGCATGACCCTGATTAGATCGAGCCGCATGGCATAGGACTTACGACCAGCCGCATAAGACTTTACTTAACCCAGCCGCATGAGAACTTCTTCCCAGCCGCATGAGAACTTCTTCCAGCCGCATAAGAATCCTTATCCTTCCAGCCGCATGGACTTGAACGTCCCCAGCCGCATATGAACCGCCCTTGTTCAGCCGCATAGGGCTTCAATTGAACTCAGCCGCATAGACTGGTTCTCCCCGAGCCGCATAAGGCAGACTCGTTCCCAACCGCATGAGGACTAGTCTCTCCCAGCCGCATATGACCCATCTCCCGTTGGCCGCATATGCGCCACATTCCTGAGCCGTATGAACCCGTATCATCTCGGGCCGCATGTACCCCGACCCGTCCTGAGCCGTATGGACTCGGATTTTCTGAGCCGCATGAACCCCATAATTCAGCCGTATGCATCTGATTAATCCTGCCGCATGAGCCAGCCTTGCCCGAGCCGCGTGGCTCTGTCATGTCCTGTATTTTATATTTTGTTTATTTTAGTATATCCAAGTCTTGTGTCTCTTTTTGTAACTTGAGTTCCTACGGAGTATACATTTATCCCTATTGTATATTTTTATGCCCATTTTATATCCTTACGCCTTTTGTCCCGAACTTGATAATCCCGATTTGATTGGCATGATTGAAATGACAATTGTACATGACATGGTGTGACTAGGAGCTAGCATGACTTGATAAGTGACCCTGAACCGCAGGGCTCCTTCCTGTGCCTTGTCCAGCTATTTAATTATTGTTATTATTATTATTTCTCTATTGTTATTTGATCTTTACTGATGACTTGTGTCTTGTAACCTCAGTATAACTTGAGTCTCCTGATTGAATGCTTGCACTATATTGTCCGGTACATGTACCCTAAATACGACAGTGACCCGTAGTGGTGCACTCCTGATTAATGACCTGACATGACCTGATAGTGGTCCGTCGTGGCGCACTCTTGACCAGTAAACTTGACATGATAATGACATGATAGTGGCCCGCCGTGGTGCACTCATGACAAGTAGACCTGACATGATATATCTTGATAAGCTGTTGCGACGGCTACCTGACATGACATGACCTGTATAAATAAATGGCCTGGACACCATAGGTGATTGTGTTTGTACAAATGAACCCGTCTTGTCTTGCATCATGTCTAGGACATGAATCCCTGGTTTTCCACGGTCAGGGATTCATACTGAATATGGCTAGGATTAATGACTAGATTGATCAAATAGTTCATGAAGAATTTCCCAGTTACCTGTTGCCCCTTTGGTCCCGGCCTTATATATATATATATATATATATATATATATATATATATATATATATATATATATATATATATATATATACATGGGATTTGTTGCTATCCGTCGAGATGAGCGCACTTCCAGCCCGCCGTCGAGTGTGGTACCTTAGGACACATGTATCTTACTACAGTGTGTCTGTTATATCATGCTATCTTTTCCTTTTTTTGCTGGGATCACTCAGGTAGTAACAAACAGGTAACCGGACTTGGAATTCTCATTGCATCTTACTAGTAACTAGGATTGTGATAACCCTAGTTAGTTAATGTAGAAAGCCGTAGGCAATGATTGGCCGTGATTGCTTAGATGGAGTCTGGTCCAGTATAGTATTGCCTAGAAGTGATTGATTGAAAGATTGTACCAGAATGATTGAATGATTGTCACTCCAGATTGTTACTATAATGATTGTACTCTGTATTGTCACTCTCTCACTGTTACTTAATGATTGTCACCTCTAGCAATAAATGATCAGAGACCAAGTTCTGTTCAGGCGAAGGGTTACAATCCCGGTCCTTGTTTGGTTTAAGGGTTGTAACCTGGCTTCCGGAATAGTACCTCCGTCCTCTCTTCGTATATTTCCTAGTTCTATTTATTTAACATATTCTCCAGTTTACTTTATGTCAAATGATGATTTACTTATTGCTTGCTTTGTTTACTAATGATTGCTGGTTTTAAGTTCATAGTTCGGCCTCCTTTGTGGTACTTGCTATTTGGGGTCTGACCCCACTGGTTTTGCATGGCCAGGTTCTGATAGAAGAGCCCGAAGGATCTACCGTACCATCTACTCGACAGTGACCAGCCGGAGCACCAGAGTGCCTCAGTGGGTTTCTTTTTTATTCTTCCACTGATATGTAAATTCTCCTCTTGTAACGTTTAGCTCCGAGCACGTGTTTAGCTCATGTTTTGGTATTTTCCTTGATATTGTAGCCTACGGGCATAAACATGATATGTGTATTCTAGACTATAGCTAGTCCTTATTATGTACGACTAGCACTCAAGCCAGTCCTCAGTTCTGTGGTACTGGCTTCATGATCAGTCATGTATATATGGTTCGGGACGCCTTACTATTGTATGTATGATGATCGTACTCTTGCTCTTGTATAATTGCCTGTGATTGAGATACCTAGGAATATTAAACCATAGGATTGACTGATGGCTTGTAGAGTAACCCCCATGTCTTGACAGCTTATACGTGATTTTAGAGTATTAACGTACTTTGGGATTGCGTAGCTGGCTATGTCTGCCCCCGCTCTCCGGTATTCTGGTTCTGGGGCGTGACAAGTTCAAAGGAATGGCTAAGTCCGGGAGTTAGCTATGCGATCGAGTTATGGAAGCGAGACGCTTCAATCGGCGAAACGGCAAGGCATATCGGCTTAAGGTGGGCGGGTTCTTGACTCTCTCTCCCTATTCATTCACGTCTAATAAAATATGTTATGGTATGTGCAAGATGTTATCGAGTTAGCGAGCGTGGCTCGACGACGAAAGGTCCAAGTATGTGTCGAACACTAAGATAGAACATTGAACAATCGAACAATTGGAGCGACGTGCATCAAGTGCACGGGTCGCGGTAGGGCGGTGATGGTAGAACATTGAAAGAAAATATCGAGATGTGCATCACATGCACGCCTCCGAGAACATTGAACACAAGGCGTAGAACATTGATTATGGTGCTGAGCGTGCCCTCGCGCACTTATGTACGAAAAGACTAAGTAACTACGGAGTTAGGCTATGTGAATAACTTACGAATGGTACGCGCTGAATATGAAAACGAGATGACTAAGCCGTTGGGCGTCGTGCATCAATATGGATGTGTTGGGACATAACGCCGACGGAGCTCCCCATATAGATGGTGGATTATGTTTATGAGACGCGAATATGTTTATGGCACGGGAAACCGTTTATGGAACGAGACTATGTTTATGCAACAGAAGATTTGGTTAGAATGTTATGGGTGTTTGCTATGGCGCGTATTGCATGGTCAATGGACTCGGATGGCCCGTGCACGGGTGCGGCTTCCCTCGGACGGTTACGCCGGGGCACCGGGACCGTTCGGCCTAGGAGGGAATTATGTGTGGTATTTATGGTGCACATCATTCGGACGGATTGCGACCGTCCAGTGCTGTGATAAGCTATGATATCCGTAAGTTTGGGATCCTTCGGATATTGGGCTAGCAACCCGTATCAAAGTGATCGTAGGCTTACACATAAGAGATGCCAAGTCCATTACGGTGCAAAACACCGTGACCTTCATAAAGATAGGGCCGGTGGACTGAGATGAGAGTTGGGTGCAAGCACAGGGCCTGCGACCCTTATGCATGGTCTAAGTTTATGGTTGGTTGTTGCATGAATGATATGATTCTATGTTAAGTTCTAACCAGTGCAGGCTAAGAAAAATAGGACAAAAACGAGCACGAACACTATGATTATGTTCAGATTATGTCTAACTGTATCTGCTACAGGAATACGATCTTGGTCACATTTACATTAAGTGTTATGCATTGAATATTGCCATGAAATTGATCCTAAGGCTAAATAGAAAGATCACCGAATTAAGATGCATGTTTCACTAAAGATATTTAGTATTTGGTTTGGGTGCGAACGGGTCATGATCAGTGCGAAGCGAGGACGAAAGCACTAATCCCCCACTAGTTTATGTGCAGGTCAGGTTATGATCGGCTCGGGGCGGTGCTTGGCTTGGACGTGCCGAGGCATGGAGTCCTTGGCGTTCAAGAGGAGCTACCGTATAGGCGTTCGGACTTGCGACATGGAGATATTCGGTCGAAGACTACTTGGTGGCTATACAGGGGCATAATGTATGGAACAATGAAATCCTTTGTGAGCTAGAGAGATCATGAGCGTTGTAGCCAATTGGCACATATGTTGGACCATTCAGAGCCTTTGAAACCTTCAGTTCATTATGAATAAAAGAGATTCTTATGTTATACTCTGTTTTCCTTCCGCTGCTTATGTTATCAAATTGAGATAGTTCTATGTGAACATGTTATCTTGCCTTGCACGAGCGCAACTCCAGGCTCGTGCGGCATCATGCCCCAGCGAGGATGATGATTCGGGTGAAATCTAGCGAGGACGAGCGATTTCTCGGATCGGGGCGTGACAAGTTGGTATCAAAGCGGTTCCATCCTTTGGACCGTGCATGAATCTCTTTGACCCTCAGTTGCTTCGTTATCGAATTCAGTTGACTCTAAGTTGTTTCCGCAACCGCATGGCTCATGGATCTGCTCGATGCTACATTGGATGTTCCATACAATAAGTCTATATTAAGTGCGTACGTCTGCTATAAGTATGTCATGACTATCACGCTATCTCCGGGTGCCATCGGAGAGTGTTGGTTGCACGAAGTGCAACGAGTTATAGAATACTGGTCGTACGAAGTACAACGAATATGGTGATGTTGGTTGCATGAAGTGCAACGATATGTGTTGTTGGTTGCATGAAGTGCAACGATATGTGTAGTCGGTCGTACGAAGTGCGAGGAGTTATGTGTTGTTGGTCGCACGAAGTGCGAGGAGTTATGTGTTGTTGGTTGCACGAAGTGCAACGGGTCGATACGTGAGGCGATACGTGTTATGTTGCTATGCGAATGGTTATGTGTCGTTGGTTGCACGGAGTGCAGCAAGTCGTGGATCGTTCGTTGCATCAGTACAACGAGTCGATATGGTATGATGCGTGTTGTATGGCTATGCGGATGGATAGCGATATGTTGTGCGAGATTGAGTAAAGAGCTTGAGTATCGAGAATGAGTTGTTGCACGAGTTGCAATGAGCGAGATTCAGAAAGATCGCGGATGCGATAGTAACGAGTCGAGATGGTCGCTAAGTCGAGTTTGAGTAGGCAAACGTTTATGTTGGCCGTATGTCGTGTTGAGCTTTGAATAAGCGAATGTTGCGGGTGTGATCGATATGATCGCCAAGATACGGTTAGAGTGAATGCGTGTCAAACTTGAGCGAACGCTAGAGCTAGGATCGGAAGGATCGCCATACGGGATAGTTGATTGTGGAAAAGATGTCAGACCTATGCGGAATGTGATGTCGAGTAATGACTCGATTTCGAGTGGTATATGCAATACCACTTGTGCGAGCAAGTGTAGCGAGGTATTGTATCGATAACAATAGGCTCGATTCTGAGTGGTATATGGAATACCACTTAACGATAGCTATGTTAAGCCGTTTGGTGACTTGCGATAGATTTCGTCGAGACGATTATGTTGTTACGATATGTTTGTCCTTAACGGACGAAGTAGTGCCGGGACGAGTGGGAGTGACTCGATAGGAGTCGATACAAGTATGCTTCGGTAAATTGAGTTGAACGATTATGTGCGAAGTTGTACCTATGGATGATACGTCGGACAAAGAGGATTCGTTAAGCGTAAGTCGAACGATAGGCTGAGCAATACGAAGGAATGTTACGTTGAGGAAATAGTCGACCCGGTCGAACTTATGTTGAGTTAGTATGAAGAGTTCTTCAGAACGACTTGAGTAGGTACGAAGAAATCGTGGGAACGAACTTGAGTTAGTGCGATGAGTCGAATAGCATAAATTGGAAGTGCGAGCTAGGGATATGATAATAAAAATGTGAATTGGAAATCGTGTCTCGATGATGGTAGTTAGTTACAACGAAGTAGATTTTGGTACGTGAGACTTGATTCGTATTCGAGTTCGGAGAATAACAATAATTGCAACGGGTTTGAGCTTATGAGAAAGGAAGATGTTCAAGTTATGCGTATCGACGATGGTTTTGAGGTGTATCAAAGACGATATGCAATAACTCGAGGATACTCTGATCGAATGAACAAAAATTATGTTGAGCATTGTTGTTGGATGAACAAGATGCAAGTTAAGTTATGGCAATTGGGATGATAACGGTAGGAGTGCTTCGGAAAGTTTAAGAGTGGATGGATGTTACTTGGATGAAAACGAAAGTGCTGGATTGATTCGTTGATAACCACTATATTGACATTCTTGTCTTATGCGAGTGCAACTCCAGCATCGCACATGCGTCACGCCAAATTAGAACGATCATTCAGTGTGAGCGCTGGTATGGTGATTCATCCAGCGGGGATGATCGAACTTGCGAGGCATGGCAAATTTGATATGGACTTGTGGTTTGATGCGAAGGTGGAATTGAGGATTGTATGATGGCCTAGAGTGTGCCAGATATTGACGTGAGTAGATGGACTCGTACTATGGCAAATAAATGTTGTTCGGTTTCAAAAAGTGTCGACGGTAATGCAGGAGTGATTCGAGTAGTAACGGTATGCAATGTGCATAAGTGATTCGAGTAGTAACGGCACATCAGTTGTGCGGGGGATAGATAAATTGCGGATTTGTGATGTACGTCGGATTGGATAAACTCTCGTAGAAACTGTCGGGAATTGATTTGGCTTTGCGGTAGGATATAGCATGGTTCGTTGTAACTGTCCCTCGTTGATGATCTTCAATTATCGAGCGTAGTTTCAGGGCAGCTGACCCTAGAAGACTTGACCACCAAATCAAGTGAATGTGGAAAACCATAGGATGACCCTAAAGAAGTCGCATAAGAAATTTTGTCGAAGATAAGGAAAAAAAATGTAGTGCATGTTGAGGATAAGTCTAAGCGAATGAGTATCGTGTTTCGTAAGTTAACGAGTAGCCTTCGACTAGATCGATACGGCCAGAAAAGTTATGATCGATCAAATGAGTGCGTAAGTAGACTGGATTAGTCGATAATCGAGTAGATATTGAGGAACGTGCCTAGTATATTGATGCGGTAAGGCGATTGCAAGAATTATGCAATGCACGAGAGCGACGGATAGTAGAAAGACCCTATGAGTTGAGTCGTAGATCGGTTTGAGTAACGGTTAGGCTATGGGTATTGGGCGTACGATCGATGTTATGAAATAAACTAGTCGGGACTGATTCAAAGATTGAGTAAAGAATTCTTATTCGACTGGGAATCGGAGATAGGTGTATCGTAAGAGACCTTGGGTCGAAAAGATTGTTGCCTTTGAGCATCGTAGACTCAAGTTGACCTCTTGGGTCGGAAGAGCGCGAGCATGGTGTCTGGATAAGTTACCTAGCAGGGGTAGCCCCAGACGCGATGCGTAGGCAGTTCGAAAATGTGGGTCGTGTTGGGATAGTTATGTGCGAGACTTAGTACGAATGGTAGGCAAAGAAAATAGAGACATGTGGACTTAGTCCATGTCGTTAAGGCCAAATGTTATGAATGATTAGGTGAAAGGCTTGAGTTATATGAAAGATAGAAAACGATTGGGCGAATAGGCATTGCGGGGAATTGTTGCGATCGGATGCGCAATGACTTGATGCAATGCAAGTGTTAGGTGGCCAGCGAGAGACTTATGAGATCGAACTAAAAGTTCGAGTTAAGTTATGCGCAAGAAGTTGGAAGATGATCGCATATTATGGAATACACATACGAGGAGTATTTTGGGAATAGGCGCTAAGATATGACTAAGTCGAGTACGAACTGATTGGTGCTTGAGATTTAAGTTGAGCTTGTTAGTTGTCCCGATATCCTACAACTGAGCTTGGCTGAAATGCATGTATTGGTGGGATACCTAAAATATGTGTATGATCCAAACTAAGTTGTATGATTCTAACGATAGTAGCACGAGATCGTGAAACGATCTAGCGAGGCACTTGGATTAAGTGTTGGTTTCGGTTCGAGGACGAACCTTGTTTTGAGTGGTATATTATGTAATGCCCCGCTCCGCATCGGTGCATTACGATGAGTCGTTGACTCGAAAAGTTACGTTGACCCAATAAGGTATCGATGCGAATCGATGCAAATGTTACGTTGGCCAAAGGTAAGCCTTGAGTCGGTTGGAATCTATGAATCGAATCGATGCAAAGGATAAGTCCCGTTGAGCAAGTGCTGATTTTAGTTGATCTTGTGTGCAGGCTATGCTTTTACGCTGGACGATAAGAGGTCGGCATTTTGCCTTATGCAATGAAGTGTCTGCGAAACCAAATCGTGGCCTTGCAACGGATTATGGCATGGGCGCGATAGGCCAAATCAACCGAGTAGTTCAAAGGAATATCTAAGTCCGGGAGTTAGCTATGCGATCGAGTTATGGAAGCGAGATGCTTCAATCGGCGAAACGGCAAGGTGTATCGGCTTAAGGTGGGCGGGTTCTTGACTCTCTCTTCCTATTCTTTCACGTATAATAAAATATGTTATGGTATGCGTAAGATGTTATCGAGTTAGCGAGCGTGGCTCAGCGACGAAAGGTCCAAGTATGTGTCGAACACTAAGATAGAACATTGAACAATCGAACAATTGGAGCGACGTGCATCAAGTGCACGGGTCGCGGTAGGGCGGTGATGGTAGAACATTGAAAGAAAATATCGAGATGTGCATCACGTGCACGCCTCCGAGAACATTGAACACTAGGCGTAGAACATTGATTATGGTGCTGAGCGTGCCCTCGCGCACTTATGTACGAAAAGACTAAGTAACTACGGAGTTAGGCTATGTGAATAACTTACGAATGGTACGCGTTGAATATGAAAACGAGATGACTAAGCCGTTGGGCGTCGTGCATCAATATGGATGTGTTGGGACATAACGCCGACGGAGCTCCCCATATAGATGGTGGATTATGTTTATGAGACGCGAATATGCTTATGGCACGGGAAACCGTTTATGGAACGAGACTATGTTTATGCAACAGAAGATTTTGTTGGAATGTTATGGGTGTTTGCTATGGCGCGTATTGCATGGTCAATGGACTCGGATGGCCCGTGCACGGGTGCGGCTTCCCTCGGACGGTTATGCCGGGCACCGGGACCGTTCGACATAGGAGGGAATTATGTGTGGTATTTATGGTGCACATCATTCGGACGGATTACGACCGTCCAGTGCTGTGATAAGCTATGATATCCATAAGTTTGGGATCCTTCGGATATTGGGCTAGCAACCCGTATCGAAGTGATCGTAGGCTTACACATAAGAGATGCCAAGTCCATTACGGTACGAAACACCGTGACCTTCATATAGATAGGGCCGGTGGGCTGAGATGAGAGTTGGGTGCAGGCGCAGGGCCTGCGACCCTTATGCATGGTCTAAGTTTATGGTTGGTTGTTGCGTGAATGATATGATTCTATGTTAAGTTCTAACCAGTGCAGGCTAAGGAAAATGGGACGGAGACGAGCACGAACACTATGATTATGTTCAGATTATGTCTAACTGTCTGCTGTAGGAACACGATCTTGGTCACATTTACATTAAGTGTTATGCATTGAATATTGCCATAAAATTGATCCTAAGGCTAAATAGAAAGATCACCTAATTAAGATGCATGTTTCACTAAAGATATTTAGTGTTTGGTTTGGGTGCAAGTAGGTCTTGATCAGTGCGAAGCGAGGACGAAAGCACTAATCCCCCACTAGTTTATGTGCAGGTCAGGTTATGATCGGCTCGGGGCGGGGCTTAGCTTGGACGTGCCGAGGCTTGGAGTCCTTGGCGTTCAAGAGGAGCTACCGCATAGGCGTTCGGACTTGCGACATGGAGATGTTCGGCCGAAGACTACTTGGTGGCTATACAGGGGCATAATGTATGGAACAATAAAATCCTTTATGAGCTAGAGAGATCATGAGCGTTGTAGCCAATTGGCACATATGTTGGACCATTCAGACCCTTTGTAACCTTCAGTTCATTATGAATAAAAGAGATTCTTATGTTATACTCTGTTTTCCTTCCGCTGCTTATGTTATCAAATTGAGATAGTTCTATGTGAACCTGTTATCTTGCCTTGCACGAGCGCAACTCCAGGCTCGTACAGCATCACGTCCCAGCGAGGACGATGATTCGGGTGAAATCTAGCGAGGACGAGCGATTTCCCGGATCGGGGCGTGACAGGCTATACCGTGTTTCCTCCTAGGCCGAAGCGGTCTTGTGGCCCCGGGTTACCGTTCGAGGAAACAAACGCCCTTGTATACAAGTTGTCTATGAACATGCTAGACTAAACTAGTTATTCAAGCATGGTCTATGATTCATAGTAAACTTAACCAAACTCGGCGTATCTCGCCTTGTTATTTTATACTGTACGTTCGTTGGTTCATTCCCTTTTGCTTAACATAGTTTGATGGAAAGCATATTATAAGCAAGCTTATGAACAATTCTATGATAAGCAATTCTATAGTCCGTATATGTGAAATGTCGTGCAACGGTTTATTGGAATAAGCCTTTGTTTTATTGCATTTACAGCTTAGCATAATATATGTTGGTATCGATAATACATTGAAGAAAATGGTCGAGGGAAGAAGGGTCAGACACTCACCATAGTCTTACTTGAGGCAAATAACTGGTTGGCCGCGCTTAGACGTCGCCTACACGATCACCTGAAATCGCATAAGCAACTGATTAGAACACTGTGCCATTCAAGTAGTTCGATACGAGATACGAAGTTCGAAAATACAAATCATGAAAACCATCAAAAACATTCACGAAAATGCATTCACGAAAAACCAAAGCAAAAGGACAAGTACGGCATGAAAAGCAGAGCAACGGGAGGTCTCTTCCGGCTCAGCCGTAGAGTCTATCCTCGAGGCGCAACCCGCTGAATATGGGACTTGATTCTGAAGAAGCATTTCCATAACGAGAAAATAATCTTAATTCAATTGTTCCTGTTCAACCGCTTCAATCGATCCCGATCTATCGGTTCCGACTAAATCGGTAGCGACAGTGTTCCTTTCTCGCGCACCTCGTGGACGGAGAACGGGGAACGATGTAGGGACGAGGTACTACAGAATCAACAATAATAAAAGTACACTATTGAGAGGTTACAAAAGCTCCTTGTAAGGCCAAAAAAATTTGTAAACTATATATATATATTTTTTTTGTAAACTATTTTTTTTGTAAACTATATATATATATATATATATATATATATATATATATATATATAAAGAGTTTCCAACTACACTTCAAACTTTGACCCAAAAAAAAAATATTAGTATCATTTTCTAGGAAGAGTTTCTTTAACAGAAACATGAAATATATACAAGAAGCATGAGGTAACTAAGTTATAAATAATAGGATTCCTACAGTACATTTCCTTAAGAAACCTTGTTAAGAGTTTCTTACTTTGTGTACAAAAGGGAGGAAAACTATATGTACTGGAATAATATACAATCCAATTGTAATCTATAGAACTAGAAACACATGGTTTTTTTAGAAAACATATATTATGATTTTTGATCACATGTTGATAAAAAAAATTAACATAACATATAGAATCAACTCTTAGATTGTTAGAAATATTGCTTCTTTCTATTGAAAACCTAAAAACAAAATAAACCAAATTAAAGTTACCGGCCTCCGAGGAAGTCATGCACGATGCACTGTCCTAAGAGTTGATTCGGGTCTATGTGCAGACTTGTTCCGAATGCTCCTAGTGGTAAAACCTCCGCTCTACCAGTATCCCGTCGTCGTACACAACTCAGGGAGATTGACCCTGACTTAGCTCTTGCCCAGAGCAGGAGAGATTGGAATGAAAATGAAAGAAGAAATACATGTTTGTGAAGGAGGATGATGAGGAATCGCATGGTTACCCTTTTTTACTCTCAAGTATATCAATACTAACAATATGGATACATATATAGGCAACCCCTCTTCCTACAAATTCAATGAATTTTAATAGGATTTTATGGCTAGTTATGTAGTCATTAAGCACAAGTCCATAAAATACCAATGAATATAAAATAAATATTAAAATGGTCAAAATTTAAACAAAATAAAATGGTTGAAAGTATTGAATAAAAAATTGAATGATATTTAAGGGAGGAAGAAAGAAGTTGGATTTTTTTCTCAATATATATATATATATATATATATATATATATATATATATATATATATATATATATATATATATATATATATATATATATATATATATATAAGACGTTCACCTCAGCGAAGTCGCTTATCCATTACCATCTCCTATGCCTACAGTCCCCTTCTCCAACCTGGAACTATAATCCTTGGCCACCTCTTTTCCCTACTCCTTCGTTCTCAAATTTTCCTCGGGCTGCCCCAAACTCTCCAGGGTCCAGGAGGTTATCGCCAGTTGGCGGCTGACAGCAGAATACAGAGTAGCACCTCTAGACCCCAGGCATATCCTGCTCCATCTCTCTTCAGATACAGACCACAGGACCGTGTGGTCTAAAGGCACCAGCAGAGTGGACTCCCACCAGATGAAGATTATTAAATAGTCCGCGAACTTTAGCACCAAGGAAGACTCCGCGACGGTTGCCGCATGGGTGACTCTTCCCAATCTGCCTCTCATTTCATTCGTTCCGGCATCCCTAAGGCGTATAGCCAATTCCTTCAGAACTAATGTGGCCACTGCTCCAAAAACCAGCAAGCTAACCAAAGCCCACTATGCGAAGATTTGCATGGAACTAGATCTCTTAAACGATCCCCCCAACCACATCCTCACTGAATTGGGCAACCAGTCCCACACTCAATAAATCGTCTACGATAACCACATCATCTTCTGCTCCCACTATCACCTGCGTGGGCACCAACCCAAGCATTGTCATCGTCTCCATCCTGAGCTCAAGAGAAAACTGTCTAGACAAGGAGCTCACACCAAAGAAGATCAGATCCAGCCACACTCCAAGTCCTCCCTCTTCCTGCCACCGAACTCCCATATCAGATTTCAACCCAGAGAAAGCAAAACAGAACAAGGCACCCCGGCAGACAAAATGGAGACCCCCACATCGTCCAGAGTGGTGATTCCCTACCACCCACCAACCCTGAACCTTTCTAATCAGTTTAACGTCCTCGAAGAGGATACGGCCGATCCTACCCTAGAGATCACCTCTATTGGCATCCCTTCCGGGGACTCTCATAACCCACCGGACGTCAGCACCTCTAAGCTAGAAGACGCGGAGGAGATCCTTTCCGAGATTCAACCTTTCCATGAAGTCGACGTCATAGAAGCCCTGGCCATACTTGGACCAGACCAAGCTCAGAGAGGATTACAGGTTATCGCCACCGGATCCCCCTTTCGATCGGAAGGAGACCTATTGGGCAACCTGGACGACTCTATTCTCATCCCCCCCAGGAATCCGTGTCGAAATCAGCAGGAGACTTGCTCGATCAGACCAATGACATCCTCATCACCCACACCGATGACTCAACTTCCGGCTCATCCACCTCGATGGTGGGGGAGGCCACGACCTCAATCAGGAAATCTAATCAGAAAAGATCCGACGAATCCCCAGCCATTTGAACCAGGTCCGCAGCCAAGCAGGCTAACCACCCCCCTCCAAACTCCATTAATGCTGAACATCCTCTCCTGGAATGTTCGTGGTCTGGCGAACAAACCTACCAAGAGAAGAATCACCAGCCATAAGAAAACCTACAAGATTGACGTCTTGATCATCCTCGAACCCAAAATCCCCTATAAGAGACTCAAATCCAATCAGCTTCAGTTAGGCTTTCATATGGCCATTGCTGGCAGACACAACATTTGGATTCTCTGCTCGAAGGATGTCAAAATCGGTGTCATTAACGACTCCAAGCAGGTCCTCTCCTGCTGGATGGAGCACCCGTTATTACCCAAGCGGGCTATCCTGTCCGCGGTCCATGGCAGCTGTGACATCACGGAGCGCAAACTCCTTTGGAATAACCTCCTGGACATCCACCTCTACCAAAACAATCTCCCTTGGCTCTGCATTAGGGACTTTAATGCCGTCACGTATAGAGAGGAGAAGACCGGGGGTCGGCCCCCCTCTTCCAGCCATGCAAGATTTTAACAATTTCATTTTTAACTCCAACCTCGCTCCCCTTCCGTTCACCGGCAGTGCATTTACCTGGTGTAACATGCAGGATGGAGATCGCCGCCAATATTCTCGCCTGGACAGGGCCCTTACGAATGCTCAATAGCACGGTATGGGGACCACCTCTAAGCTCTCATACCTCAACACCACCGAGTCCGACCATGCCCCTCTGATAGTGAGTATCTCTAGCAACTCGGGGTCGCACAAAAAGAGCTTCTGATTCCTTGATCTCTGGAGCGACCACCCCCAATTCTTGGGTGTCGTCATGGAAGCGTGGAACAGCACGGACAATGACGAGCCCCTCACCAAGGTAGCCACCAAGCTCAAGACCACGAGGAAAGCCCTGGCGGCATAGAGCAAGCAGGCCTATGGGGACATTTTTCAGGCCATCCGTGAGGCCGAGGACGACGTTAATCGAGCAGAGATCAGATTCATGAATGATAGATCTCCTGCGGCCATGACCGCCCTCAACCTCACCAAAGCTATCTTTAAATTCTGTCTGAAAGTGGAGACAGATTTTTGGAAGCAGAAAGCCAGGCTTAAGTGGGACAACGAGGGAGACAAAAACTCGAGCTTCTTTCATGCATGCGTCAACAGTCGCAGGCAGAAACTCACCCTCCATCAAATCGTAGGCAGTAACGGGAACATCATCAAAGACCAAAAAGGTATCCAGGAGGCTGCAGCTGAATACTACTCCAAACTGTTCTCCAAAGAGACAGTCGTCAAGGATCCTTCCTTCCTGGAGGAAATTTCGCATCTCATCAACGACGACGATAACTTTTGGCTTGAGATCCCTCCATCCGAGCTAGAGGTGAAAAATGATGTCTGGGCTCTAGACGAGCATAGTGCCCCCGGCCCAGACGTGTTTTCGGAGGGGTTCTTTCGCTCCTGCTGGGACATCATTAAGGCAAATATCCACAAGGCGGTCATCGCCTTCTTTCAAGGTACGATGTACCCGAGTGCCATCTCGAGCACTAATCTGATCCTAATTCCGAAAAAAGATAATTCGGAGTCCTTTCGTGACTTTTGCCCAATCAGTCTTTGCACCTTCACCAACAAAATGATATCCAAGATCGTCGCATCCCGTATGTCCGACCTCCTTTCCAAGATCATCTCCGGGGAGCAGAGTGGCTTCGTCCGCAGCAGAAATATCCAGGATAATATCATGTTAGCTCAAGAATTAATCACCTTTATGAAGTTCCCGGCAAGAGGGAGCAACATAGCTATTAAATTAGACATGGAGAAAGCTTACGACAGGCTGGATTGGTAATTCATGATCTGGGTACTTAGAGCTTTCAGATTTTCCAAAAATTGGACCAACATCGTGTGGAGATCGATCAGCAACTCCTGGTTTTCTACGGTGATCAATGGTCAGGCTAACGGCTACTTCAAATCGACCCGCGGGGTTAGGCAAGGTAATCCCCTGTCGTCCACCATCTTCATCATCACGGCAGACACACTGAGCATGAACCTTAATAGGATGACTTGCACTACCAACTTCCACCACTATCATACCGCCAGCGGCTGCCCTATTATTACTCACCTAGCATTTGCTGACGACATCCTCATTTTCTCATCCAGGGACGTCGGGTCGGTATAGGCGGTCCACAACACCATCCAGAAATATGCTAGCTGTTCGGGCCAGAAGGTTAACCCAGATAAAAGTGTCATCTACACTCACAACAAGATCACGAAAGAGCACGCCGCCATCCTCTCCAATAAAACCTCCTTCCCCATCAAGCACCCCCCATTCTATTATCTGGGCTGCCCCCCTGTGTACGAAAAATCTAACACTGGCATCTTCGAGGATCTGATCAGCCATATCAGGAATAAGCTTGAAGGATGGCACAACGCGACGCTATCTCCGGGAGGTAAGATGATCATTATTAACCACATTCTCACATCAATCCCTATCAACACTCTTGCGGCGTACTCCCCCCCAAGAAAGTCCTTAACTCTATCGAGAGCATCTTCAGCAACTTCTTCTGGGGGCACAGCGACGGCAACGACAAGCATCATTGGGCCAGTTGGGACTCCATGGCCAGGCCGACCGAGGAGGGGGAACTGGGATTCACCAAAATTTCTTACAATGTTAAAGCATTCTCGATAAAACTGTGGTGGAAGCTGCGCACCACTCAGAACTTGTGGACCAGATTCATGAAGGCTAGATACTTCAAGAACATCCATCCATCGATGGCTATATCTAACAGCAGATCTTTCGCAGCGTGGCATCGTATGCTCATCGGGCGCTCTCTTGCCGAACCAGTGATGCGTCTCAAAGTGGGCGATAGAGAATCTCAGGCCTTCCTGGAACCAAGGTCAAGGACATGTGGAACCCCATTAGAAAAGCTTGGATCTGGAACAAGGTCCGGGATTAGGCCGGTCCCGAGGTGGTAGAGCTCATACGTCATAAAGGATTGGCGATCGGGACTGATACTGACGAGCTTCGATGGCAGGATGACGCGTTGGGCTGCTTTTCGGTCAAATCAGCTAGAAAATTGATCCGAGGTACGGGGGCGCCTCTCCCTAGCATTGCCCCGTTCTGGCATACGCACATCTCCAATAAGTGGTCCTTCATTATTTGGAGAGCCCTATGCAAGATCCTTCCCACTGATGACACCCTCACCACCATAGGCTTCAGCCTAGCGTCCGCATGCATATGCTGCACAGAGCGCAACTCGGAGATGGTGGACCACATCTTTTGTCAGGGAGATCTTCCGGACATGGTTTGGAGAACTCTCTCCCAATACTGTATGATGGATATAGGGGGCGGGTGCTATGAAGACCTAATCACGGCATGGAGCTCCGGGTCCCATGGCCATCTGATCGTTGCAGCTGCAGTGACATGGGTTATTTGGAAGAACCGCAACAAGGCGAGATATGAAGGCCATCTGTACTCCGTCGATCAACTGATTAGGAAGACCATCAGGCAGTGCAGCAAGCAGCACGCTTACTGCAATCAGGGCCAGATGGCCTTCTGGAACTCCCTCCTATCCAGGGTCTAGTTGTTTTGGTTTCCCCTCCTCCCCTCCTTTTGTTAGTATACGTGTATAGGCTTCGGCATTTTGCGCCTTCTGGTATACTCGTATAGCTTCGTCTTTACTTCTTTATGGAATAAAATAGGAAGTGTTTTGTGGAAATATATATATATATATATATATATATATATATAATCACTACCAAAATATGTTAATTTAGCGACATCCTGAAACGTCGCTAAAAATACAAAATACGTCGCTAAAATAAAATAGCGACGTAATAAATAGGTCACCGAAAACTTAGTCGCAGATTAAAACTTCGTCGATGTTCGTCGTTGAAGCGACGTTTTTCTTACGACGCTAAAACGTCTCAAATTTAGCGCCATGAGCGACATTAACTACACGTCGCTAAATTAGCGACGTAATTAGCGACATAAATACGTCGCATGTGATGACATGGCAATGTTTGACACGTCAGCATATTAGCGACATACAGATACATATTAGTGACGTATACGATACATATTAGCGACATACAAATACATATTTGCGATGTATATCTATGTCGCAGAACGTCGCTAACTTACTGGAAAAATATATTAAAAAAATATGCAGTTTCTAAAATCCTGCACATAATTTTCAATGGTGCCCAAACTGCACTTCACACATATACACATATCATCACAAACATACACACATACACATATCATCACATACACTGTAAACACAGACACATATCACAAACATACACAGAAATATCACAAACATACATGTCCAACAAAGTAAATATCATACATGTACTCAATAAAAATATCAACAAAGTAAATATCACAAACATACATGTCCAACAAACATACATTTCCAACAGAGTCAAATAAGAATAAAAATCAGTATACCAATGATAAATGGGCCCATAGGGCCAATACATACAAAGATGATTAAAAAAAACTACTGGATCACTGAGGATCCCTGCTGCGCATCTGAGATAACATGAACTTATACTGCTCCTGTGTAAGCTGCACCACAAGGTCAGAAGGAGGTAGTGCAACGTCTGGAGTTGGAACCGTCGATGGACCGGGAGGACGTATCTGCTCCAGCTCTCGCAGTCGCTCAGCATGTGCAGCAAGGGTACGCACCATCCTCTGAGAACTTTTCTCAATAGAAGTATGTATCTGCGAAAGTGAGACAGACATGGTCCTCTGTAATCCCTCCAGCTCGACCTCTCTACGCTTTGTGCGCTCCGTACACTCGGTAAGCATCTGCAAGATGCCAGCTGTAGTCTCATGCAGAGTCCTCAGGTCTTGTATACTATGTTCGTGCGCATCAAATCGTCCGGTGATCGTCGGATCGTCGCTCTGCGGCACGGACTTGGGTTGGTCAGAAATCCTCTGTAGCAACTCGTCACGCAGCTCGTTTAACTAACGACCAATCTCCTGAGCTCATGATGACGCCTGCGAAGCTAGGGAGTGCGCAGTGATGGAGGGGGCCCTGGATGACTCTGAACCCAAATAGGTGCCGTAGGATCTCGTACCGTAGTACGTACCCTTCTGAAGACCACCAATGGCGGTCATCCAGATATCGTCCGAAGATGGAGCTGTAGGCGACTGGAAGGAAGTACCAGCCCCTCCCTCTGCTGGCGCACTAGCAGTCGCCTTCTCTTGTAGCCTATGTCTAAGTGTTTGCTAAAGTTTATATAGATATCTATTTTCATATTTTCAAAATTATAGTAAATTAACATAAGGAATAGAACGCACATATGTTTGCGTGGCCCTTTCGTCGATAAACTCACCGGCCTTCCGATGGGTGACCAGGAAGACGATCACCATGTTGGCATCCTCACCCTTTTTTACCTGTTAAAATATATTATTTATTATTAATATTAAACATTTTATCCAACTATATTTTAAATAATGTCCGGTGAAAGAAACGTACCAGACGACAAAAATGCTCCGTTATAGAAATTGAGCCACCACACCACTTACTTACGCTCGACCGTGCCACCTTGGCCTTCTCAGACTGTTCCTGGTACCTGATCCCCCTCTCTCTGACCCCCCTCTACTTCGAGTATATTCCAAATAGATGCATAGACACATGAGTATTAAATGAGTGTTATCACATGTTCAACAAGAAGGCCCCCTCTCTGACCCCCCCTCTACTTTCCTGCTTCTCATTCGACCCCCTCAGCATCCTATTCCGCATCATATGATATCTACCTCAACCTCAGCCTAGAGAAGTGTAAAAATATTAATACTAACCACGGTTCACAGTATCGTTATAGGTATCGAAATCGGTATCATGAATCTCATAGCTTCCTCTACCAGAGAAAAATGTAGAACCAAACGTGAAGCAGAGCTTCATATTCAAAACATCAGAAGTAAAAGTTTCTGCTTCATATCCAAAACATCAGAAGTAAAAAGTTTTCGATTGGTGTTAGTACCACCAATCGAAAACTTTTTACTTTTGATGTTTTGAGTATGAAGCTCTGCTTCACATTTGATTTTATATTTTTCTCTGCTCGAGGAAGCCATGAGATCCATGATACCAATTCCGATATCGATACCGATACTGTGAACCTTGGTTAATATTAATATTTTCACACTTCTCTAGGTTCAAGCTAGCACTTACCATGAAATACTTGGTGATACCTAGCTAGAACTTATAACTATATATTTCTATACCTAGCTAGCACTTACCATTAAATAATTCTGAAATCAGATATGGGCAATTTAACCGAAATAACTTGTTCCTAACTCGTCACGCTAGAGCTTAATTCTGAGTTCGTTTATTAAACATGTTGAGCTTACGGTAGGAAAGCTTGATTCTTCAAATTAAACAAGATGGTGTATGTATATAGGTCAAGAATCCAATGTGAAACAAGTTGAAGGAAATTAAAACCTAAGTAGCACATAGTTTACAATTCTATGTGACACCAACATAATTTGGAAGGATAAATTATGATAACGGCATACCAACTGTAGTGTATGTGTCAGCGTGTCATGTCTGTGTGTGTCATGTCTGTGTCACCATGTGTGCGTGTCATGTCAGCATGTGTGCATGTAATATCGTGTCAGTGTGCATGCGTGTATGTGTCTGTATAAGCGTGTGTGTGTCGTGTTAGCGTCTATGCGTGTCGTGTTTGTGTCAGCGTATCATGATCCGTACCCGCTTTTTGGACGCAAGCTCGTGAGCAAGCCAGCTACGTATCGAGCGGACTCCAGCCCGACTCGAATACGTAAATGCTGTCAAGGCTATGGTATACTGCCAAATCATGGCAATGCAATCTATATCTCAATCCACAATAAGAATATGAAATATGAATGAACAATTATGGGTCATGGTCTGCAGCCCATTAGCATATTGTCCGATTAGACTCCAAGAATGATATGAGTCTATAAAATAAGCAGAATATATCATGGTATAGAATATAAAGCACGAAAGGATAATAAAGAAATATCACAAGCAAATACCTGTATCCCTGCAGGTGTAATCACTACCATCATGAGCCGCTAACTAACTCCGTACAATCAGCTACCTGAAGAGATCATCAGGTCCTCAGGAGACATAGCAAGATACATAAAAATATGCATATCTAGCAGTTTAATCATGCATGATAATATAAATAGGATATAAATAAGGAACGACACTTAACATGGTGAGAGACTACGACCAAAATGCTAACAAGTGACTAACGACAAGTGGCTACTGGCATGTGACTATGAACTGGAATACAAGAACAACTACACGTAACTGAACTGTTGGATGAACAAATGAACACGAGATCAATGGAATACCATACCCTCGCCCCGAGTGGACTCACAGGTTTGAACTAATCACTAACCCTCGTCCCGAGTGTGGACTCTCTAGTTAGTTCACGGCAAGGCACCCTCATCCCGAGTGTGGACTCTCTGGTGTAAGTATAAGTCAACACCCTCGTCCCGAGTGTGGACTCTCTAGTACAAATAATCTAGACAATACCCTTGTCCCGAGTGTGGACTCTCTGATACAACTGGTCAACCCTCGTCCCGAGTGTGGACTCTCTGGTTGAGGAAAAACGATACAGGGAAATAGCAGTTCAACTACATGTACTCGTTCCACGACACGACTCAAGCAAGGTACTGGTAAGACAAGGTACGACTCAGTCAAGACACAGTCAAGGACAACTCTACTATAAACTCATAAGGTGAACAAGCTTGGCATATCTATACTATCAAGTCATGAAGATGATATACAGGCAAGTCAATGAACTAGTGAACATGATATGAAGAACATATATAAATCAAGTCGACTAGAGAACTGATAATAACATATAAATCCATAGAACTAGAGTAACCAAATGATAACCAAATAATCACAAAAAAAAACTATAAGCATGAAATTAAACTGTAGAGGGAGGCAAGGTATCTTGTCTGGAGGTTGCACGCAGATCCAACAAAATATAGTCAACCGCTAAGCCATAAAGTCCAAATCATCACAACTGTCTCCGAAAGCTGAAATAAACATTACCAACATTTTTAGAATAGTCAAATTAGCTAGAATTGCCTATCCTTAATTCTAATTCTGGACACAGGAGCAAAACGGTCATTTTGGGCCAAAACGGTGTCCGTCGTTGGACCCGCTTTACACCGAAAAGCGTGCCAGGGGGTCATTGGTCTCTAAAGTCGTCAAACTATATGTTTACGAATTTGTTTTGATGATATGAACCCAACGGTATGTCCAATTTTGGATTTCGGTGGACCGTGCACAAAATCGTCCGTTGAATCGGATCGTGGGGCCCACAAAACGGCGATCCAATCAACTGTCTCAGAATTCGACCAAACATGGCATACAGGACCAAAAAAATAATACGGTCCTATTGGCACAAGTTTCGTCTCGATCTGATGAACGTGCACAAAGTAATTAGGAAATTTACACAGAGGCCGATACAGTGAATTTTGACAGATACGCATCAAATTCGTCCCGCACACGCGACCAATTTGAATTCCGTCAAATCCCACACGTCTACGAAGCCGATATGCACCTTTCGATGTCTTCGGTTCGCCACCACGTTGCCCGGATTGGCGGGACGCACGTCGTATCGAAGGGTTTTTTAATATTTCTATTGTTTTGAAAACATGTTTTTGCTAAACTTCAAAATCTGATTTTTCGACACGTAGTCGATGAAATCAGATTCTGTAAATTGGGTTATGAAGCCCTATAGGTTGTCTAGGTCTATATTTAGTTTTTTTTTAAAACGCCTACTGGTTGGTTCAACAACAGCCTTCCAAGTTTGATCCCAAAAACAGTTCTAATACTCTATTTTCGATGGTTTTTCGTGAACTTTCAAGAATTTTCACGATTAATCTAGAGCAAACTAGATCAATCTAATTGCACGGTTTTGTAGGTGGTCAACTAGGCTATCATTAGAATTTTACGGGTCGAAGAATCGTTAGACGACGAGGGAGAAATCTACTTCGAAACAAGTACCTGTGCGGGGTTGATACTGTTACTAGTATTGCGGCTGTTGTCGCCACCCGCGGCGGACCTGGCCGGCCGGCGGTGGCTTGCGACGGCGGCGTTGCATGCGCGGGGCCGAGGCACGTTTTGGGGTTGGATGTCGAGGGATAGGATTAGGGTTTGCTGTTGTTGCTCTATTTCTTCCCTCGATCTCTATCCCGAGCTTTGTATATATACACCCACATACACTCTCGGGCTGGGCTCGGATAGGGTTCTACTGTGCAGTTAAAGGGGGGTTTAGCTGGGTTGGTTTACTTGGGTTTTTTTTATTTGTTTTCCCTTGTTTTCTTTTTATGCTTTATATATAACTCATTATATATATATATATATATATATATATATATATATATATATATATATATATATATATATATATATATATATATATATATATATATACACATCCCTAAGACAATAACTATTTCTAGCATCTCAAATAATTATCAATTTTTTAGAAATATATATACATATATATATATATATATATATATATATATATATATATATACAAAATATTGACAAAGATTTATCAAATAGCAATCGTTATCTATTTAATAAAAACAATAACAGTAATATTATAGATTAATTGCAAGACTTTGTGGTGGACCAACTTATGTAAGGATATGGTGAGTTCACCCCCAATGTGTACTTTCGTTATGTTAGTTGGTAATTATAATTATAATTATAATTACCAACTAACATAACGAAAGTACACATTGGGGGTGAACTCACCATATCCTTACATAAGTTGGTCCACCACAAAGCCTTGCAATTAATCTAAGCTGCCATATCAATATTAATAATATTGATATTTTATATATATATATAATTATTTAGATACTATTTGTAAATTCCTAAAATGCCTATAAAAATACTTGTACACACATAAATATGTCTATATGGCTTATTTGGTCTTACCACGTGCCTACATGGGTTTGGTTAGGTTTGGGTCCAGTCCGGGCTGAATTGGCACAACCGGGCCTTCTAAAATTCTAAATATTAATAAATAACTAAATAAATTGTTTATGGAGGTCATGTCACAACTTGGTCTGGTTTTTTTAGTTAGAACACACTTATGACTTAGCATTCCCCTACCATGGCTAAACACTAGTCAATGCACGCGACTACACTATCCGTGCCAAGATTCTTGGTCATCTGGTACTTCAAAACTCAACCATGGCTAAAGTCATCTACCGTAATAATTAACTAAATAATTATTTATAAAAATCTATAAGTCACCATTTAAATCAAATAAATAAAAATATTTTAAAAAAAATTCCGGGAAGGGTAGCAACACAGCGCGTCAGGAAAAGGGAGATAGGGTTAGGGTTTACCTGCCTTGGTCGGGGTCGGGTCGGGTCGGGGTGGCCAGGACTGGAGCAGCGGCAGAGGGGAATGGTCTGGTCAGCGGTGGAGGAGCGACGACGAGAACTATCTTACCAGGGGCCGAAGGGGGTCGACGGTGGAGGAGCGGCGAGGAGGATGTCGGAAGGGAGGGGGGTCACCGCGGGGAGGGGGTCGCCGGAGGAAGGGGGTCGCCGGAGGGACGGGGTCACCGCGGGATGAGAGGGGGAGGGGAAGAGAAACTTGGGGACGAGAGCGAAAGATGAAATTTTTGGGTGAAAAAAAAAATGAAAAGACAATCGGCCGGAAACCATATATGAAACTTTTTAGCTACGTCAGAAAGATGTCGCTAAACATCGTTGTTAACTAAAAATAAGGCGACATAAAGAAGGAGGAGTCGCGAAACGTCGTTAACTAAAACAAAACAGCGACATTTTGCGACTAGACCGCGACATCTGCTTTCCAAACCATAATACTTGTCGCTTTATGTCGCTAAACGTCGCTGATAGTGACGTTCAGCGACATAGATTTGTAACGTCGCTAAATACAAAAAATTAGCGACGTATTAAATAGGAGTCGCTAAACTCGTCGCCGATATGACTTATTTTGGTAGTGTATATTTGAGAATATATATATATATATATATATATATATATATATATATATATATATATATATATATATATATATATATATATATACAGAGAGAGAGAGAGAGAGAGAAAGAGAGAGATAGAGGTATCCATATCCCCTCACTTTTGTATCTCCCATGCATCCCCGCTTTCACATCCATTGGATCTTGCTCAAGTCATCTAATCTTAACCGTTGATTTTCAACGGTTAAGATTATATGACTTAAACAAAGATCCAACGGGTGTTAACATGGAAATGCATGGGGGATTTAAAAGTGAGGGGATGCGGATCCCTCCTCATATATACTCCTGACCACTTCGGCCGCATGCATCTCTCTTAACCACTAGGCTAGAGGTCATTTGCGCTCTCTCTCTCTCTCTCTCTCTCTCTCTCTCTCTATATATATATATATATATATATATATATATATATATATATATATATATATATAGCAAATGACCTCTAGCCTAGTGGTTAAGAGAGATGCATGCGGCCTAAGTGGTCGGGAGTTCGAGCCTCAATGGAGGCGAGTTCACTACATGTAGCTGCCCTTCCCGAAAAATTTAGAATATTTTATTATTTATTATTTTATTGAAATGGTGATTTTTAGATTTTATAATTTATTTATTTAGTTAATTATTACGGTAGATGATTTTAGCCATGATGGAGTTTTTGGAGCACAAGGTGACTAGGAATCATGGCATGGGTAGTGCAGTGGCGGGCTTTGACCAGTGTATTAGCATTGACAGGGAAGACCTGTCCATCAGTGTGTCCTAACTGGGAAAACCAGGCCAAGTTGCGACTTAACATTTATCAAAGATTCATTTATTTATTAATTAATTTATTGAGTTTTAGGAAAACCCGATTGTACCAAAGTAGTCCAGATGGGACCCAAACCAAGCCCAGGCCTATGTAGACATACCTTTAGGTACGTACAAATATTTCCTAGCCTTCTGGGTGGTCTTAATGTTATTTTCTAAAATACTTGTTTATTTATACAAAATAGGTATTATTAATATTTAAATAGAGTTTTAGAATATTGGTACAATTTTCTAGGGCCAAATATGTCCACCAAGACTCTTTGGGTTATTTTAGTGGGTTATTGGTATCATGAAGTTTTATTTAGATATATATATATATAATATGCGTGTAAGTGTATGTGAATACGAATATATATATATAGGAATATATATTATAGGTGTATGGATATATAAATAAATATTATATATATCGTGTATAGGTACGTATATATATAGGTGTATATACCTATGTGAATATATAATACATATATGTATACTTGAATGTATACGTAAATAAATATATATGTGTGTATCGGTATATAAAATAGTGTATATGTATATATATAGATATATATAGAAATGTGTATGTGTACATATATATGTATATGTAAATATACATAAATATATATGGGGTGTGTGTATGTATACATATATAAATGTATACATGTACTCAGATATATATAAATATATATATATATATATATATATATATATATATATATATATATATATATATATATATATATATATATATGGTAATAATAAATATAGAATAGAAATAGTTAATAAAAGAAAAAAAGGAAAAAAAAAAAGGAAAAGAAAAGAAAAAGAAAGAAAAGCAGTGGTAATCCCAACCCAAAATTAGCCCGGGTCAAGCTGACCCCAAACCCCAGGACCACGTGAGATCCCCCCAGGCCGAGCCCCACACATATGCATATTATACATAAATAAGCCGAGAACCCGAGAGTTTAAACGCATAGAAAGTTCGATCAAAACCCCCAAACCCTAGCACGCCATCACCTTCCCCACGCGACCCCAGGCCCGGCGCGCCGCCCAGACGGCCGTGCGGCGCCGCAGCCACCGCCGACCGTGCGGCAGGAGGCCGCACGCGCGCAGGCGCGCGCACATGCGCGGAATAGAAAGACAGCAGTGCAGTCGCAGAGCCAACTTCGTGGCCAGAGTTCTCCCTCCTCGGTCGACGAAACGTTGTCCCGATTGCTTAGGTATGACTACAACATAACCATCTTCGAATCCCAGTAGCTAGATTTCGAAATAGTCGTGCGACCGACCCAAGAAATCGACACGAAGTCGACCGAAAACCTGTCCAGAAACAGGGTATATAACAGCCCATTCATCCCAGTTTGACGATCGATTCTGATCGATCCAGTACCAAATTAGAAAAACTATTTGAAGACACTTTTAGACGACATATAGGGCTTCATAGTACTTTTTGTGGATTCAGAAATCATCGACTACGCGTCGAGAAATCGAATTCCAAAGTTTTCCAAAAATCTGTTTCAAAAACTAGAAAAATTGCTCCACACGACGTGCGTCACGCCAATCCGGACGACGTGGTCGTGAACCGAAGACATCGAAAGCTGCGTAATAGCTTCGTGGTCGTGTGGGCTTTGACGGAATTCAAATTGGTCGCGTGTGCGCGACGAATTTGATACGTATCCGTCGAAATTCACCGTATCGTGCACTTTGTAAATTCTCCAATTACTTTGTGCACGTTCGTCGGATCGAGACGAAACTTGCGCCAACAGGATCGTATCATTTTTTTGGTCCTGTATGCCAAGTTTGGTCAAATTCTGAGACAGTTGAATCCGACGTCGTTTTGCGGGCCCCACGGTCCCACTCAACGGGTGATTTTGTGTACGGCCCGCCGGAATCCAACTTTGGACATACGGTTGAGTTCGTATCGGAAAACCGGATCCGTAGACATGTAGTTTGACGACTTTAGAGACCGTTGACTCTGGCACGCTTTTCGGTGTAAAGCGGGTCCAACGGCGGACACCGTTTTGACCCAAAATTACCGTTTTGCCCCTGTTGCCAGAATTGGACTTAAGGACAGGCGATCCTAGCTAATTGGGCTATTCTAAGATCATTGGTATTGTCTATTTCAGCTTCAGGAGACTGTTGTACGGGTTTTGACTATTGGGGCATATTGAGTGATTTGGATCATCGGTTTCACCAGCACAGGTCCACAGGCGAGTACAGTTTATTGTCTGCATTTCGATATTAATCTTTACTATATTTCATTGATTAGTCATTGGTTATGTGATTATTTTCTATTATAAATTGTTGAGTCGGGAATGAGAAGTACCAAGGATGTGTGATCAGACCGTAGATCGTGTTTATTTTCATGCAGTAGACCTCGTAGACCGTGTTTATTTTCTGCAGTAGACCTCGTAGACATTGTTTATTTTCTATAGTAGACCTCGTAGACATTGTTTATTTTCTACAGTAGACCTCGTAGACCGTGTTTATTTTCTGCAGTAGACCTCGTAGACATTGTTTATTTTCTGCAGTAGACCTCGTAGACATTATTTATTTTCTGCAGTAGACCTCGTAGACATTATTTATTTTCTGCAGTAGACCTCGTAGACATTGTTTATTTTCTGCAAGTAGACCTCGTAGACATTGTTTAATTTTTGTAAGTAGACCTCGTAGACCGTGCGGTGTAGCACCCCAGACCGATCACATGTCAAAGGTACTTCTAACAGTTGGAGAAAGTATTTTGTGTCTATTTATTATTGGCTTTCCGTATTTACTGTTTATTTTCAAAACTCATGATTGATGTATAACCTTGTTTTATAGTTATTTTCTTTATTTGAAATTGCATTCAGTGAATTGTGCTCGTTCCATTCCTGACTGGAAACCAACATTTTCAGGTTAGCCGTGGATTCACTTAGCTTGGGAAGTGACGGGAATACTTGCAGACAAAAGCCTAGAGACTAGATAGATAGTTGAGTTGTAGTCATTCATTTATTTGTACAAGTTTATATTTTTTTACAAATGTAAAACTTGTGATCATTGTAAGTTAATTAATTATGTGAATGAGCATTATTTGTGATTTTGATCTTCATGGCCGTGACAGCGTTCTACCGCCGACACTGCGGCGTAGGCTGGCTTGGACACGTCTCTTATCCGTTTAAAAAAAATGACTTCAGACGTTATTACATGTCTAGGATACTAAGGAGGATAGGACAATACCATGTATGTCCCATAAGATCCAAAGCCAATAGTAGTGGAAGTTTGTAAGTTTGGTAGCATGTCTTCCGACCTAGCACTCCGTATGATCCTCGTGATCTATTAATGAGAAAATTGATTGACACTAATAGATTTACCTAGAATAAAGAATTCAGGAGTCCATAAACCATTAGTCGACCAAGGTCATAAGGATAAGATGATAGTGGGATGTCTATAGAAGCAAGAACACCAGGTGAAGTTTGATTCCCTCTAAACTCGAACTACTTGTGTCGTCTTTCAAAAATCTCGCATAATTATATTCGACTATCTTAACAAACGCTGCTGTTACAGCTTAGTTTTGTAAGCTCACTCTGTTCTCGAGCTTGATTCAAGGCATATGTTTAGTGGGACGCCTGCTAACTTATTGTCTAATCAGAATCAGTATATTATGGTCTGATCAACCATGATGCATTTGGTTCGCTCTTCGTTTAATTACACTACGTGGATGGAGATATATAGGTATCTAGGATCTCATCCGCGACTGCTTGACAATTCCTCTTGAATTATACGTTCGTCTTTGAATCACGTGATTGTATTCAGCAACATCTTTCTTGAACTCTTTCTTGTTTTTGTCTTTCACTGATTTGGAAGGACAGAAGCTCGTAATTGGTAGAGAGATACCGCGTATCCCCAGGGCTACGGTAGTTGTATACACAAGGGTAGTTATCGTCAGCCAGCCAGGTGATTGAGTTACTCGTTCTCCTCTCGACCCCAAACTGTTATCGGGACTTTCAAGCCATCTGAATTTGAGAATGATTAGGGTTTTACCCTTAGTCGTAATGCCAACCCAGGAGACTATCTATTCTCAAGAAACAATTCATTGTGTCTCTAAATGTTTTCTTGAATATTGCCTTTACTTTCAACCCTTATGCCTTGACTTAACCGTCCCTCGACCAAAGCCCACAGTTTAGACATGAGATGAATAGACAAGGCTAAGGACAATAATTTACCATGACTATGGTAGGCACTCATCCCGAGATTGATTTCCAACAAGTATTACCCTAGTCACGTAAATTATATTATTAAAACCTAACTAGTATTGGAACACCATAGTCACTAGCTTACCAATACCATAGCTTAAATACCCTATCATATTATGACCTACTAGTTGTCAACAATAATACATGATCACTACAACTCTTGTAACAATAGTATGGCAGGTTGACACCAATAGAAGTTCACGACTCAGTTGTTAGAAATCTTTCTGCCTTAGAGTTGGCTACCCCGTTGACAACTTATGTATACTGTGGACGAGTAGATCGTTCTATTTTATCGACCGTGTGCCATTGCACACACTCATTTTCCATTTATTGAGGAACGATCCTTGACTTGACTTATACCTACCGTACCCCGTTACGCCTTGCCTCACTCTTTATTAACAAGTGTCGGGGTACAATATCCGGACTTTAGAATCCTTCCAACCTCATCACCCCTAAAACCATATCCTATTTTCTAAGGTGGGTAGTGTCACGCCCCGCTCCCGTAGGAGCGATCGTCCTCGCTAAGGCGTGATGCCGCACGAGCCTAGATTGCGCCCGTACAAGGCAATTCCATAACGGCCGATTACATCGGCAGCGACGGGATCGTCGCACAGAAGTCCCAAGCAGAAACATTGAATACGCAGCGGAAATTAGAACAAGAACACATGAAACATAAGTTATCCAAAAGAAGCTCTTTTATTGATATTGAATACAAGATTACATTTGTGGGCGCAAGGCCAATTTACAAGTCTCTCGTGCTCACATATCTCTCAATTACAAGTCACTCTGCTCTCTCTCATTCTCTCAATTACAATGCTTGAGCCAGCGGAAGCTTCAGAAGGCGATGTCCATACATTATGTCCTGTATAAGTCTTCAGATCACGCGGCCGCACGCTTCGACTCGCCAAGGAACTCCGTGCCTCAACGCATCCAAGCGAGCTCCGTACCACGAGCTTCTACCTGTGCCTGCACATGAAACACTGTGTGGGTGTCAGTACCACTGTACTGGTGGAGTGAGCTCCTCGCCCACCCATACAAAACCTACACGTTTCATTTACTTTGTGCATCATAAACCCTTTTTCGATTGCCTTTCTATTCTTGCCTTAGGATCAGTTTTAGGACCGGCGCCTTAGCGCAACTTGTGTATCGAAACCATCTCGTGCTTGCAATGTCAACGTTAACTCATACTTGTCACTAGACCACTACTCGTGTCAACAACGTTTTAACCTATCAGGTCGTGTTCGCCTTACGGCCATAATCAGAGACGCAACTACACGAAGGACTCCATTTCCTTGCCTCTAGACCTTTCTCGTGCTTGCATTGTCGACGCACCGGCTTATACTTATCTTTCGTGCCGAACTCTGGGACATAACGAATCGGTTGTGCCATGAACTCGATTCGTGCTTCAATATCTCCGAGGCAGTGCCTCCTCGCTTAGTCTCGCATACATTTGTGTTGTGACAACGCGGCCGTGCCTCATATTTCGAGGCCGAGCCCAACAACTCGACGTAACTTCATACAACTAGCCCTACGGCCCTTCTCGACTTAACTCGCGACAGCTCAAGCCTAACTCATGCAACTCTATGCCAACAACTTAACACTCGATGCCACATCTCGTGCCGATGCACGTAGCCTTCGCTGTAGCCAAATCTTAGGCTCCGATATTGTGTCTTTTTAACTCATACATATTCAACTCAATCCAAAGGCACACACACGGATTGCCGCCCGTGCCGACACAAAACTTACCATGTTAGTTGAAAATAATTTATATCAAGTGTTTGTTATGGAGGTTAAATTGGCCTAACCAGCCGCCTTGGACGTAGCCTGGTAATACGGGACCCTTGCAACGCAGGTAGCGAGCCCCGATGCAAGTCCCCGTCTTACCGATCGCCTTTCCAGCGTTGCCTATTACCCAGCTCGGCTACAACCAGTTTCTTCCTAGGTCGAGTCGGTGCCCATGGCCCAGGGCTGCCGCTAGAAGAACCATCGCCCTTGTCGACAAGTTATCCATGACCACGCGCCTACGCTAACTTTTAGACTTAACGTAATGCATGGTCTCATCATCATCACTTAGTTCCTTTGCTTTACTCTTTTCTCTTTTCATACTTCTTTTGTAGAGCCCCAAACCAGGGTTGCCTCGACGACTGAACCACAGTCCCGACATATTTCCTCTCGGCGACTAACCATCGCTTAGACTTAACGTTCTTTGAACTCAGGGAACAGCTACTGCCTAGCCTTCCAACTTAACTTGAATATAACGTGTTTCTTTAAGTACCAACAGACCGTGGCTAACTTTCCAATAAACCAACCGTGGCTCGTGCCTTAAACCGACTCGTATTCTACGCAACGCTATCGCCCAAGTCATACTTCATATAACGGGCCTTGGGATCGTGGGACTATTTAACTTGACAACCGCAGAATGAGCGGGACAGTACTTAGAATGACTTAGGTCGACCGGCATAACTATGCCTAAGTCACTCAAGCCTACAACTTAACCCAAGGGACGAGCAAAGGCTATGCCAAGCCTTGCGGGACAGGATTGTGCATGCTTTAGCAAGCATTCATGCGGGCGACGCCTATGACTTAGGCTAACTCTCAGCTTTTGCACCGAAGACCAACTTTCCTTCTCCCAAGCCACGGAATGAAGGACCGAGTGTCATTTTCAAAGCACGCCATGTACCAACTCTAAGCCGACCGTGGGACGTTTTCCATGTTCTAACTCATTTTGACCCGTCGGGATTATTCCCTTAGCTATGTGGATGCGTAGCTTTTATTATCAAGCCTAACTTGTGCGAGTTGAAAACACGATTTATTATGTGAAGGCAAAGATGAGGAGAGTTCACCGAAACTACCCCACCTGAGCGATGTCTCCGAGAAAGCCGTTGCAAGGCTAAGTCCGAACGGCGTCGGCGTTTCGATTCCTCCGATTGACTTTGCGGGACGGGGCACTACAGGTAGGCTGTGAGCCTCCTAAAACTTTGGGATATACGAGGATTACTGATTGATTAGGATAGTTTTATTAGGATGATAATTAGTGCCCTTGGACTCCCACTTTCCACCTAGATCATTTTGTGTCCCCGGCCGTGTCATTAATATTCGGAGCATGGAACCAACTGTTACCTTCCAACAAATTTCATATCCAAGATCTAGACAAGTCCACCTTCATCTAGGTATATCATATCCCACTCAAACCCGTCCCCTTGTACTCTATTTTTGTGCTACGACTTTCAGGTTAAAAGGACAAGCTATAACCCTTACCATAATGCCGGTATACTTTCCGACTCCCATTAGAGCCTCAGCTTTGACCCAATTCCTGCAACCCAATATATGGTTGTGACCTACTAGAAGTCCACTACGCATATACCAATAGTGTGCCACCCAATTGAGGCCTCATGTGCTACTTAAACATAAAAGTCACTGAGGGCACATTTTCGGACTTTAGGAACCTAGCTAACCAACCTGCCTGATAAATAGCTCAACCACTTGGGTAAAAACCTATTCTAGGCTATCCTAACCTAATAGTAATAGGCTTACCTTGGGATTTTGTCCAGTCCATATGGATTAAAATCCTAGGTTCATCCAACCAGCGATTAATTTTCAATCAGAAAACCCATTTAAGACCCAGTAAAACCCATCCATATGTACCACCATATTTGGACTGTAAAACCGCACTAGTTGAAAAGGTCCATGTACCTATTATGTAGTCTCCCCTCTTGGAATGTGAAGTCATTTGTGACCACTAATCCATCTACCTGGAAGTCGCAATATGATTTTGTATTTCATTTTATATCCCTTGTTCGTGTGTTTAAATAACCACGGAAAAGATCACAATCTTGATTTCTCAAATTCTGTTCTATTATGGAACCTGTTTAGAATTTCGAGAATGGAATTTTCATATTGCATGGATTGCAAGACCCTCTGAGAAACGAAGGGTTCGTTGACTTAGCAAGTGATTGGACTATAGTAGCCCACTCTAGCGAATAAATCGATGGTTTATAGAATTTCTTCTCATCTGCATCTTGGGAAACTCTACCGCTCTTGAAACTTCATAATTTCTCTTGATTATCCTTCCTTATCCTCCTGTCCCTTCATATTGCAGAGTGACGAATGGTCAAGCTTATTAAAGTTACTAATATTTTTTTTTAGCCACTTGTGTAATTGTTGCTTGTTAGATTTTGGGTGGTTTGATAGATAGGAGAGAATTATAGTGGCCATAAGCAATAGATAACTATTGGTAGCAATTTTGGCAATTAGTGGATGATTATAAAATTTAGTGACATGAGATTTGAGGGAGTGGTGTGACCAAAGGTAGGTAGGAATCCTCAAGGATTCGTCGTACGAAGTGACCATAGGAATATATGATAGCTAATGGGACCGTTTTCTGTCATAACCAATGAACTCTTTCCTTAAATTTCGAGGACAAAATTACTTTAAGGTGGGTAGATTTGTAGCTGCCCTTCCCAGAAAATTTAGAATATTTTATTATTTATTATTTTATTGAAATGGTGATTTTTAGATTTTATAATTTATTTATTTAGTTAATTATTACGGTAGATGATTTTAGCCATGATAGAGTTTTTGGAGCACAAGGTGACTAGGAATCATGGCATGGGTAGTACAGTGGCGGGCTTTGACCAGTGTATTAGCCCTGACAGGGAAGACCTGTCCATCAGTGTGTCCTAACTGGGAAAACCAGGCCAAGTTGCGACTTAACATTTATCAAAGATTTATTTATTTATTAATTAATTTATTGAGTTTTAGGAAAATTCGATTGTACCAAAGTAGTCCAGATGGGACCCAAACCAAGCCCAGGCCTATGTAGACATACCTTTAGGTACGTACAAATATTTTCTAGCCTTCTGGGTGGTCTTAATGTTATTTTCTAAAATACTTGTTTATTTATACAAAATAGGTATTATTAATATTTAAATAGAGTTTTAGAATATTGGTACAATTTTCTAGGGCCAAATATGTCCACCAAGACTCTTTGGGTTATTTTAGTGGGTTATTGGTATCATGAAGTTTTATTTAGATATATATATATATAATATGCGTGTAAGTGTATGTGAATACGAATATATATATATAGGAATATATATTATAGGTGTATGGATATATAAATAAATATTATATATATCGTGTATAGGTACGTATATATATAGGTGTATATACCTATGTGAATATATAATACATATATGTATACTTGAATGTATACGTAAATAAATATATATGTGTGTATCGGTATATAAAATAGTGTATATGTATATATATAGATATATATATATATATATAGAAATGTGTATGTGTACATATATATGTATATGTAAATATACATAAATATATATGGGGTGTGTGTATGTATACATATATAAATGTATACATGTACTCAGATATATATAAATGTATAGATATATATATATATATATATATATATATATATATATATATATATATATATATATATATATATAAAAAAAAAAAATATATATATATATATATATATATATATATATATATATATATATGGTAATAATAAATATAGAATAGAAATAGTTAATAAAAGAAAAAAAAAAGGAAAAGAAAAAGGAAAAGAAAAAGAAAGCAAAAAGAAAGAAAAGCAGTGGTAATCCCAACCAAATTAGCCCGGGTCAAGCTGACCCCAAACCCCAGGCCCACGTGAGATCCCCCCAGGCCGAGCCCCACACATATGCATAGTATACATAAATAAGCCGAGAACCCGAGAGTTTAAACGCAGAGAAAGTTCGATCAAAACCCCCAAACCCTAGCACGCCGTCACCTTCCCCACACGACCCCAGGCCCGGCGCGCCGCCCAGACGGCCGTGCGGCGCCACAGCCATCGCCGGCCGTGCGGCAGGAGGCCGCACGCGCGCAGGCGCGCGCACATGCACGGAATAGAAAGACAGCAGTGCAGTCGCAGAGCCAACTTCGTGGCCAGAGTTCTCCCTCCTCGGTCGACGAAACGTCGTCCCGATTGCTCAGGTATGACTATAACATAACCATCTTCGAATCCCAGTAGCTAGATTTCGAAATAGTCGTGCGACCGACCCAAGAAATCGACACGAAGTCGATCGAAAACCTGTCCAGAAACAGGGTATATAACAGCCCATTCATCCCAGTTTGACGATCGATTCTGATCGATCCAGTACCAAATTAGAAAAACTATTTGAAGACACTTTTAGACGACATATAGGGCTTCACAGTACTTTTTGTGGATTCGGAAATCATCGACTACGCGTCGAGAAATCGAATCCCAAAGTTTTCCAAAAACCTGTTTCAAAAACTAAAAAATCGCTCCACACGACGTACGTCACGCCAATCCGGACGACGTGGTCGCGAACCGAAGACATCGAAAGCTGCATAACAGCTTCTTGGTTGTGTGGGCTTTGACGGAATTCAAATTGGTCGCGTGTGCGCGACGAATTTGATGCGTATCCGTCGAAATTCACCGTATCGTGCACTTTGTAAATTCTCCAATTACTTTGTGCACGTTCGTCAGATCGAGACGAAACTTGCGCCAACAGGATCGTATCATTTTTCTGGTCCTGTATGCCAAGTTTGGTCAAATTCTGAGACAGTTAAATCCGACGTCGTTTTGCGGGCCCCACGGTCCCACTCAACGGGCAATTTTGTGCACGGCCCGCCGGAATCCAACTTTGGACATACGGTTGAGTTCGTATCGGAAAATCGGATCCGTAGACATGTAGTTTGATGACTTTAGAGACCGTTGACTCTGGCACGCTTTTCGGTGCAAAGCGGGTCCAACGACGAACACCGTTTTGGCCCGAAATTACCGTTTTGCCCCTGTGGCCAGAATTAGACTTAAGGACAAACGATCCTAGCTAATTGGCCTATTCTGAGATCATTGGTATTGTTTATTTCAGCTTCAGGGGACTGTTGTACGGGTTTTGACTATTGGGGCATATTGAGTGATTTGGATCATCGGTTTCACCAGCACAGGACCACAGGCGAGTACAGTTTATTGTCTGCATTTCGATATTGATCTTTACTATATTTTATTGATTAGTCATTGGTTATGTGATTATTTTCTATTATAAATTGTTGAGTCGGGAATGAGAAGTACCAAGGATGTGTGATCAGACCGTAGACCGTGTTTATTTTCATGCAGTAGACCTCGTAGACCGTGTTTATTTTCTGCAGTAGACCTCGTAGACATTGTTTATTTTCTGCAGTAGACCTCGTAGACATTGTTTATTTTCTGCAGTAGACCTCGTAGACCGTGTTTATTTTCTGCAGTAGATCTCGTAGACATTGTTTATTTTCTGCAGTAGACCTCGTAGACATTGTTTATTTTCTGCAGTAGACCTCGTAGACATTGTTTATTTTCTGCAAGTAGACCTCGTAGACATTGTTTAATTTCTGCAAGTAGACCTCGTAGACCGTGCGGTGTAGCACCCCAGACCGATCACATGTCAAAGGTACTTCTAACAGTTGGGAAAAGTATTTTGTGTCTATTTATTATTAGTTTTTCGTATTTACTGTTTATTTTCAAAACTCATGATTGATGTCTAACCTTGTTTTATAGTCATTTTCTTTATTTGAAATTGCATTCAGTGAATTGTGCTCGTTCCATTCCTGACTGAAAACCAACATTTTCAGGTTAGCCGTGGATTCACTTAGCTTGGGGAGTGACGGGAATACTTGCAGACAAAAGCCTAGAGACTAGATAGATAGTTGAGTTGTAGTCATTCATTTATTTGTACAAGTTTATATTTTTCCACAAATGTAAAACTTGTGATCATTGTAAGTTAAATTAATTATGTGAATGAGCATTATTTGTGATTTTGATCTTAATGGCCGTGACAGCGTTCTACCGTCGACACTGCGGCGTAGGCTGGCTTGGACACGTCTTGTATCCGTTTAAAAAAAAAATGGGTGCGGGTCGTGACACTACAAGTACCCATTGCTTCAATATACACACACACACACACACACACACACACACATATATATATATATATATAGAGAGAGAGAGAGAGAGAGAGCGCAAATGACCTCTAGCCTAGTGGTTAAGACAGATGCATGCGGTCGAAGTGGTCAGGAGTTCGAGCCCAATGGAGGCGAGTTTGCCACAATAACCCATTGCTTCAAAAAAAATAGAGAGAGAAAAAAATATATATATATATATTTTTTGGAATAAGGGTAAATTTTATTCCACGTAAATCACAGTAAAGTTATTACAATACACTATTCTCACATCTCCATCCTCAGTTAAGGGGCCATTACAAATACATCGAATTCTATATTATGTAGAATTCCGACTGGCGGAGTAGCCAGTCCCTCAAAGATACGCCTGTTACGCTCCCTCCAGACATGCCAAACTGATGCAGCAAGTCTAACTCTCGCCATCTTGGCCCAACCAGGGTTCATGCCTCGGCGGTCTCTGATCCAGCTGAGGATCCCCCGGATATCTCTGGCACTGCCAACTCCTCCCATCGATCGCATGCACTGCTCCTCCCAGATGTGCCAAGTCCATGAGCACTCAAAGAATAGATGGCCCATAGACTCCGCGTCACCGGTACAGAGAATACACTTCGGGTCTGGAATCTGCATCCCAAACCTAATAAGTCTGTCCCGGGTCATCAACCTGTCCAGAAGGAGTCTGTATGAACAAAGTTGTATTTTACGAGCAATCCCCTTTGCCCAAATAAAGTCATACTCCGCAATCCTGTCGTGTGGGGTCCGAACCAGATTATAGCAACTTTTAAAACTGAATATCCCAAACCCACCAACCGAACCAGGATCAACCCAGCACCAGGAGTCCTCAGTCAGGCTAGTATCAATAGTGATCCGGCGAATCTCCTCCCCAAACTGAGCTGTGTATGGATACTCCTCCGGCCTCCAGTTCCCATCCCTGATAATCCGACTATATTTCACTCCTCTGCTCACCTCTCTGTCCATCTGAGCCCCCAAGATCTCCAGAAGGGAGCCATTTCCCATCCACGGGTCCATCCAGAGATCAGTATTCGTCCTATCTCTCATAATCCTGCAGATAGCGGACTGAAGGATCGGTCTGCACCTAAGAATAGCCTTAAATGAGACCGAGAAATTGTTATCAATCCTACAAGTCCATAAATTCATTCGCCGCACATATCTGCTGGCCAGCCACTCTGCCCAAAGGGAACCTCCCTTGATGAATCGCCACGCCATCCGCACCCCAGATGTCTCCCTAACCGCCCGAAGAGGTCGCAACCCCACTCCTCCTTCCTCTCGGGTCCGGCAGAGTTGTTCCCAAGCAATCGCATGCATACCTCCCCTCCAGATGAAATTAGCACAAATGGACTCCACCTTTCTAATGGTAGCTACTGGGATCTGAATCGACTGCAACCAGAACATAGCAATGCCAGAGATAACAGACCGCACCAGCTCAATACGGCCACCAAATGACATACCACCAAAGAACATAGCAATGCCAGAGATAACAGACCGCACCAGCTCAATACGGCCACCAAAGGATAGACCACCAAAGAATAGGAATGTGTGTGTGTATATATATATATATGTGTGTGTGTGTGTGTGTGTGTGTGTGTGTGTGTGTGTGTGTGCGTGCGTGCGTGCGTGCGTGCGTGTGTGTGCGCGCACATATCCCCTAACTATATCTCAGCTACTAATCACCATCTTGCCTTGGTGCCCTATGTATATAGACCCTAGTTACATTACGTACTATAGGTATATGTACACGGTACACTACTTCCCAATTTGTAATTTGAGAGGGGTAGGCTTGACCCTGACACGTGTGGTTCTCTTAAGCAATGTTTTAAAAATCGGACCGATAATCGAACCAAAATTTTTTGGTATAGGTCGGACCAGGGTTCAAATAGACTTGGTTTGGTTTGGTTCAAATATGCAAGATATCCATATTTACTTCTTCTTTTGGTTCTTAGTATGTTGGTTTAGTTTTATTTTACAACTATAAGGTCTATCAACCAAACCAAGAATCAAATGGTCCAAATTTTACATGATAATTTTTTAAAAAAAAATCAAAATTGACGTGAACCATTTCGGCCAGTTCAACGGTTGAACCCTGATTTTGGAAAAAAAAAAAAAAAAAAACCTGACGGTTCTTTAAAAGAACCGGTTTTAGCTGGATCAGACCGATTTTTTGGCCTAAACCGGTTGGACCCAATCCAACCGCCGCCCTGGTTCTTACAACACTGCTCTTAAGGGTCTGCTTGGTAACGGTGTTTTCACCGATTTTGGGTGTTTTTGAACCGACCGTTTATGAAAACTCATGCTTGTTAATTTATTTGATGCACCGGTTTTGGTCGACTCAAAAATCCCCCAAAATCGGTGTAATGTATTTTTGGGTGGCTTTATAAACACCCCAAATTGGTGGGTTTTGAGCGGCTCTATTTTTTTATTCCATTTATATCCTCACAAATATATATATATATATATATATATATATATATATATATATATATATATATATATATATATATATATATATATAATTATAACTACTGATACTCTTCCCTATTAAATTTATTCGTATAAAAAACTTTCAGAACCGCTCGTTAGTGAATTACCAAGCATGGATTGGAATGGTTTAAAAGCCGCTACTTAAAAACCATCCAAAACCGGACCCCTCATAACCGCTCATAACCGGTACTCTAAAAACACCTCCCAACCGCTATTCTACAATTGCCAAGCATACCCAAGAGTGGTTCTTTGTGTATATATATTGTATATTTGTCGTATTATGAAAGGATTTGTAATAGATGAGGGTTTTCTTTTGAGAAAAAGGACGGGATATTCCACCCAAAATTTATTCATAATACAAATAACAACAATGAACCAAATTATAATTAGATATAAAAGGTCAAATTTGAGAAATAAAATCTGAAATGCAGCGACGGTCAAAATAGGCAATTGTGCGTCATTAGGAGCATCCTTAGACATATTTGCGTCATTAGGAGCAAGCATGATGTAGTGAATTCCACTCGAATTTCTTTGTTTGGAGGCTTATTCGGCACAGAAGAGAGAATATTATTCAAATTTCTTGAGAAAAGTTCTTTATTCGGTTTCTTTCTTTCCAAACACACCAAAGCCAAAGTCATGAAGGTACCAATCACATGGAAGTTTCTTAGCAGATGAACAAGAAGAATCTCTCATATTGCTCCCAAGAGATTAGTAGATTAGAAATGTAGTTCTACAATTGGAGGTCCAATGACAATCAGCGAAGATGTGGAAACACAAAACACATCTATTGCAAAGAGAAAGACGTCTCATTTGCAAACTGTCACAAGTTAGAAGTTTGTTCTGTCAGAAGAGAGAATATTATTCAAATTTCTTGAGAAAAGTTCTAGGGTGTGGCTATCCGCACCCCATGGGCTACTAAGAACATCTCATGAAAAAAAAGAAAAAAAACAAATTGGAATTTTCTATTCTATCCCCCCTCCCCCTCCCCCTGCTCTTCCCCCCCCCCCGACGGTCCGACCCCTCCTCCTCCCTCCTCCTCCGACTCCCCGGCCCCTTCCCCTCCTCCCCCGGCCCCCTCCCCTCCTCCTCCGAACCCCCCCCCCCCCCCCCCAACCCGGGGTCGGAGGAGCAGGGGGGAGGAGAGGGGGGTTGGAGGAGGAGGAGGGGTCGGACCGTCGGAGTCGGAGGGGAGGGGAGGGGAGCATGGGGAAGGGGGAGGGGGGTTAGAATAGGAAATTTCAAATTTTTTTTTTTTCATGGGGTGTCCTTAGTAGCCCATGGGGTGCGGATAGCCGCACCCACGATCTCTAACATATCTTAATTCATTCACCAGCTTCTGCCGTCTCTCCTTTGTTTGCTTCAGCCCTCCAACCTGCCACAAGCTCTGGAAAATAATTATCTTTCAGCCAAAGTTTATCCAATTTGAAGATATTGCTTTTGATAGGTACTTCACCACTTTCCAATACAATGGGACAATATCCGACAATAGTGTTGCCAATGCCGAACAGTGAGACAAAGGAAAATATATCTCCCATTGTGTAGAGCCCAAATTTTTTGTCAAGTTCGCCTAAAATTGGCACTTCCCTTATGTTAGACCATGTAAAAGATGATGATCTGTTTTTTGAAGTTGAAAGTCCTATATAAAAAAAAGTCTGAGATAAACTGATAAAATCTGTCATATAACATAGAACCTTTGAAAATCGTTGCTCGTACTGAGTTTAAAGTTATCCATCAATCAAGAGAAACACCACCGGTATATCGTTATGTCACTTTGGAAACTCTAGGAACCAACAAAGGTAATTTGATAAAAACCCTCTCAAGTTCCGCGAACAAATTTTCATAAAGGAAGAAAATACCAACAACAACTGAGGATGAGATCACCATCCATATTTCCAGTAGACTGACAATCATCTTGAGGAGAAATATTATCACCTAGGAGAAATTCTCACTTATTATTCATTAAGACTCATATGAGAATCAAAGATAATATTAACATAAATTGAGCCCATTTAAGAGTTTGAATTTGAAGCCTGGCTTGTCTCAATAGTACTTCCCGGTCAATGACCTCCAAGTTTGTAACCTTCTTTCCCTCTTCTGCTTTAGTCTGGATGGATTGTAATAGATCATGTTAGAGTTACTATCTAATAGTCTACTATATTGTTCCATACCGGTTGTGACTTGTGAGAGAGAAGATCCCCTGTGTTACAAATCCTACAACCACCTAAATAAAATTGTTACCGGTCCTACACTAAGTTTTGGCTATGCAGATAGAGAATCTGCCAAATCGGGATTGCATGACCCGGAACGTGGTTCCTAGGAGGTAGGGGGATCCCAGTAAGTATGATATAGAGAATCTTCCTTTGGGTTTAGAGGATTCCATCTAAGTTTTGTTTGCATATTTGTTATATTTTGTGAAAGCCAACATATATAGTTAGGATCCATCTTTTTTTCCATGACTGTCCATTACCCCCAACTTTTGTTAGGGTTTATTTGTGTGCTCTGAGCCAGCATATGAGAAAGGGACTAAACAAAGATTGATTCAATATACAGCATAACAGAGGTGGCCCGGGGGAGGGGCAGACGGGGCCTAGGCCCGGGGCCCCAAGGCCCAAGGGGCCCCAAATTTTTTTATTTTTTGTATCGGTTTTAACTATGATTTTTTTCTACTAAGGCTCAAGGGACTTGCAGCCTTCACCCCATTGCCTAGCCTAATCATCTATTCATAAGAAGAAAAAAAAAAAAACAAATAGGACATAGAACATACAAATGAAAAGGGCAGGGAATTGGAAATGTCCACATCTGCAAATCTCTTTACACGAAATCGTATTTTCGAGAAAGAAAAAAATGTCACGGTCAACATTGAATGACTAAAAATGATGAGCAAATATGCACAAGCCACGGTATGCAAGAATATACACTTGAAGAAGAGTCGATCAAAATTGGAACAAAGAATGTAAGTACTCTATCAACATATATTGCGATATAAATAATATGTCATTGTCATTGATCGAATATTGTATATAGTGGTTACTAAAATTTTGTTGAGTCTTTAATTTCTAATTTCTTGGTATGTACATGGAATCTTAGTTATCACTATTGTAGATTTTGTATTTTATTAGGTTTCAAGAACCAATAGTTATCCGTAATGAACAACTTCATATACTTCATTTGCTTAAACCTGCTAAAAATAGCATCGTTATCTTCTATAATTTAAAGTCAAATTTATGAACTTCATTAATTTTTAGATCATTTTAGTTTATTTTTCCTGATCGAGATATTGTACTAATATTATGATAGGGTTGGGTATGATGTACGGTGTGTATTGCATTGTGAATATCCTATGTTCGATTGCTTGAATGAGACATCTATTTTTAGTCAAGATCATAAACAAACAACCATATACTTTGCATTATTTTTTGAGTTCAAATGGATGATGAGTGCTACAAATTATACTTATTCTAAAATCTAAATCGCTGATGCTACGAATATGAGAAATTTGAAGATTGAGAAGATGTAGTCTATGTTACGCTAAAAAAAAAAAATCATTAATTTGTTTCATAATCTAGTCTAGTAGAGATGCATAAAAGTCCACATGAAGTGCTTATGTCTTTATCCTAAACAACAAGATTCTACATGTATCAACAAGATTCTACATGTATATTTTATAGGAATCAATCTAAGAAATTGCACAAAATATTTATGTTCATAATAACGAAATACTGAATGTTCAAAAAAAAAATTGATACTTTTTTTAAACGTTTTTTTGAACAAGGGCATAATTTTGAATTTCGCCCCGGGCATTCAAATGCTCCGGGCCGGCCTTGCAGCATAAAATATTAAACTTACCCAGACCTTCAGTTTCAAGCAAATATAAATTAGTCCATCTTGTTAACATGGGAGATGATGATCGTCTTAAATAGGTTAGCCAACCTTGAAGCCAAAGCAATCACACATTTGGCCATTATTAGTGGATATGTTCTACTTTTTCTTCTAGGTATCAGGACCATGAGTATCTTAAAAAACATTGAATAATGACAATTTGTAACAGTTCAATGAACTATGTAGAAACAAAATAATTGATGTTTTCATATACAAGTACGTACAAAAGTATGAAGCATGTGGATGTCATATATTTTACAATATCTCAGAATTTGAGGAAAGAATATAAATCTGTATGAAATCATGTTCTTGCTGCAAAGCATGTGTTCATTATAAGTATCTGCAATATTGATGCAACACCTAACATTTTGTCAAGAGAACATAATTGATGAGCTATTTTAATGTTTGGTTCAATAGTCCAGATGCCTTTAGTTGTAGCTTCTATTTTATCTGACAGAAGTATGTGAAAAGTAATTAATAAAAAATATGCAAGAAAACTTGATAATTTATACTGCTATATAACGTGAAAAGTTCACCGTGGAACTTTTGTTTCCACATATACCCTTGCATATGTTTACTAATTAAAATTGTTTATTAAAATTAATAGGGGTAGCTATATAATTACAAGAACCATCATTTGGTCTTCCTAAATAGTCTTAGGGGCGTGCATAAAAAAAAAATATATATATATATATATATATATATATATATATATATATATATATAAAAGACTGATGTCTTTTAATCTTCCTAAATAGCCTTAATAAATATTAGAATAATTACAACAACATTTTAGTCTTCCTAATAATAATATATAAAATACGTATTTTAATAATAATTTATAAAATACTTGCAAATTGCACGTCCATATAAACTAGTGTGCATATATACTAATGCTCATAATAACTATAGCCATAAACTATATAGAAAAGTATATGTTAGTTATCTAGGAAATTTAAGTGTAAACTAGCAGAAGTTATGAATAATTTTCACACTTTAGCCTAGACAAAACGAAATCACAACTCGTGGGCCTGAAAATACCTTCATCATTATCCAACCATAGTCCCTTCAGAATGACTCACCTATGGAGTATAAGAAAAAACTATAAAGAAAATTTGAGTAAATTTTATGACCGATTGTCTACGCGATGTTAACCATATATTTTGGTGACAAATTTCTAGTCAAAAGGAGAGCATGAGAGTCTTGCTATAAAACCATGTGGACCATTTGGTAGAAAGTAGACTACCTTTTGGATATATAGTTTAAGCTCATGCAACCAAGCAGAAGAAGCACCATTCATATTTTCCCATGTTGTAAAGATTCTAGAGGAAGAGGTGAGATATGGCAATTGCATTCATCTCTAAAGACAATTTAAGCAAAGAGCCAAAAGGAAAGGAATGACAATCCCATGGACATGAAATACCAATGATCCAAAACAATTCCTTCAATTAGTCCTACTTCTAAGTCCAATTCTGAAGACAAAAAAGTCCAACTGAGGTGCCCAACATAGATGGTTCAGGAAGGTGCAAGCAGTACAACAACAGGTGTGCAGGACTGTGACATTTTCCCTCAACAATTGACATGAGGCTAGACATTTTTTTTAGAAGGCCTGACGAACCGAGGGGGAACTGTGCGTCAGACCGAGACTAACGTTGGCTTAAGCCCCCTGCTAGTACCGGATCACACCTGCCTCCAATAGAGGGCGCCACGTCAGCATGGTCTGCTGTGCATGCCCCCTCCCGACAATTCATAAGGCACCGCTTTTTTTCTTACTCCCACCATAATAAGAAAGAATAATCAATTCTTCCGTGGAATCGAACGCGCCCAGTCAGGATATGCTGTCTCCACTTGGTGACCACTAGAGCGAGAAGGCTTTGACATTGATTCTTTCACATTTTAGGCTCCAATGGTGTCTTGTTTGCATAGATGGAAATATGACATGAGTGATGTGAAGAGAGAGGCACTTAGCTTTATATCCTTACTTTTGGTATGTGAAACACTTTAGTATGCATATGGGGCTGGAAGCATGAGAGGAGGTGAGGACCAAATCATCCCACAAAATTTCTTGCTAAACGAGTATTAGTGAGGCACATCATCCTTCTGCGTGCATCAAGTACAAACATAGTTTCGGGGGAATCCCTTTCTATTCTCTTTCCTTTTCGATTCATTCAAAACGAATGAGAGAACTTTACGCTTGATACGAAGAGGGCATTAAGATTTACAAAGCCTCGCTAATTCATACAAAAATAGAAATAATAAGGAGCATTAATTCAAGCAACCTTTCTATACAAGTCCGAGCACAGCATTAACTAACCCACATAATACACACCAAGGTTTGGTAGCAATACTAATCTTTGCCGTTGCTTTTCAACCAATGCTTTATAAATGTTGCTACTCATCTTACTGTTACAAAATAACTCATTCCCCATGGAGCAGCTAATCTATAGGCACAGATGACAAGCATACAAGATGGGGGCACTGGCATAGTAAACTTTCATCCAGTATCCACACATTCCAACAAGAGCATATACTACCAAAAATGCATAGAACCAGCACAGTTGATGAAGGGGATACATGATTTCATTGATCATATAATCACTTGTAACAATTTCGCTCTTTTTTTGCGGAACAAAGCTGAACAAGAGAGGTATCTATCTATGCAGTAATGAGTAACCTGGCAAAGATATCATGAACTTTGATCTCCCTATACAAACTGGTATCTTGATAATTTAACTTGGGTTCTCGTAAACTTTAATTTTTTGACAGCTTGTTTTTGATCAAGTAATCAGCACCTCCGGAATAAGTAGTGGAGCTGCAGTGGCATCGTATGTTAACCTTCAACTGACTGCCATGTTTACACAAGAAATCACACCTTGGCTCGTTTAAGATAAACCATGACCCCGATGCCTGTCAGTGCAACTGCACCTGCCACGAGTCCAGTTTTGGGAGAGAACCAACCACTTTTTTGGGCAATAGCAAGGTCAGGTGTTGATCTAGCTTCCTCCTTCACTGTATTGGTGTTGTCAATATGCAGCCTGAGAACCTAGTACGAACAAGAAGTGGTGATGGCAACATTAAATCATAAATTTCTGCTATAGATAATGCCTTCTTATCGATCATTAAACATGATGATCCCATATATATAGGAGCCAGTTATACTATTTGATTGTACAATGGAGGGTCCCTTACTGAGCTCTCCGGCATCAGTCAGATCAATAACAATGTTGGGATAAAAAAAATAGTTACACTTATATATATCAAATGCAATATCTTCCATAAATAATAACAAATTTTTTATAACACACCTAATCAACTAGGGAGGGGGTCTATGGGCCTAGGTCTTACAGAACAGAACCCTAACCTAACTTACCTATTGGCCTGTTGCATACTTTAGTACTTACTGGCACTGTCAATTATGTATATGTGCCTCTCTCGCATAGCTCACACGAGGAAAATAGATGCAAGATCAATCTATCATATCTTTTATTGGAAAAGAAAATTGAAGGTTTAAATTCATATTAGAAATAACAATAACAGTCAACTTGTATCTGTTCATGACTTCATATGTTGGCATAAAGTGAGATATCATATGCCATTTTACATGTAAGAAATCAACCTGAAAGGGCACAAGAACAAATAATTGAGATTTGATCGTCAATTCAATCAAGAATAGGGTAAGGTGGAAATAAATCACAAGCCGGACAAGGGTCTGAGCATTTCATGCTTCCTGCTGCAGAAAATTTATTTCATAACAACTACAACCCGTGCCACTACAAGTTTAGGATGGTTGCAAGCTTCTAAGAGACTAAAAACATAAAAAGTCAAGAGTTGGGGAGGACTATCCTACCCGATTTCATCGGTTCGATAAAGAGAATGTTCTCAGATAACCTACTTAACAGCGCCGGCACAGGGCAGGGGCGAGGCGGGCGACCGCCCTGGGCCCCCAATTTTTATATAAATAGACCACCACCAAATAATTATTACTATTTTTTTGGGAAAGAAAGGCCCAAATAGCAAATAAAACCAGATCTAAGATAAACTCTGGAAAGAAAAAAAAAAATCACATAAATATTGCGTCTCTTCATCTCCGAAAAAAAAAATTGCCTTAAATTTGAAACGGTCAAAAAAATGAAAATCGCCTCAAACAGGTGAAAAAACTTGAAAAACTAAGAAAAAATTGTCATAAATACTGCCCTAATCTCTCTCTCTCTCTCTCTCTCTCTCTCTCTCTCTCTCTCTCTCTCTCTCTCTCTCTCTCGGTCCGACATCATACACAACATCGGGGCACCGGCCATCTTCTCCTGTGATGGACCACTACCAGGTATGAGAGACTCAAAGTAGAATTCAATTACAATAGTAATATGCCAATATATGTATACTTAGTGTTGTGTGTATGTAGACACAGTAGAGTAGTCGCATGGGTTTGACTCTTGGAGTTGGAGAAAGGCCAAATTATTCATTCTTTAAAGTTTTAAACATTGGCAAACTTTTTCGTTCTCTAAAAATTTTGGTTGCAAGCTTTGGTCCTTTGGTTAATGATTTATACATTGACACAAATAAATGGATTAACAAGTGTCTGTAGTCACAGACTCACATGGGTCTTCTTGGTCCTTGGAGGAGGGACTATCTTCATTCTTCTCATATTTCTTTTGTTGCATGCTTTACCGAATAAAAGGTTTGTGAGTTGATCACTTGATTTTCGTGACCAACACCGACAAAGAATTTTACTTATTTTGGTGACCAACACTAACAAAACAATTGTCATAATGCTTTAAAAAACGAGTCATAATCTTGAAGGTGTTCTAAAACATAATGAAGTTTCTGATCTTGATGGGAATGATTTATTTCTAGAAATTAAATACTTACAAAATATTTTACCAGAAGAAGTAGCCCCATTGAAATACTTAACTTTATAAAAAAATCGTAGATCTTATCCCAATGTTTGGATTGCATATAGAATTTTATTAACTATACGTGTTACACTTGCATCTGCGAAAAGAAGTTTTTAAAAACTAAAATTAATAAAATCTTATTTAAGATCGACTATGTCACAAGAAAGATTAAATGATTTAGCTATGATATCTATTGAAAATAATATGCTAGAAAAACTTGATTATGATAGCTTAATTGATAATTTTGCCGGTAAAAATGCTAAAAGAAATTTTTACTTAGGTGGAAAAAAGGCCTCATTTCTAGATTTTCATATCAAAAGGACCGGGCCTGCTACTTAATAAATTGACAACATTAACCTTCTCCTCTAATCAAGAGAACATAATAAGCCATCAGGATATTGGAGATATCCATATCAAAAGCATCATTTTTATTGTTGTAAAAGATAAGTCCTCATAGCCCTATTGATTTTGCTGGCCTCCGCCACCAGCAAGGAAACAAAAACAACAACAAAGGGCAGATAAGGAAAATAAACTTGGTTAATGATATCATAAAGTTCAAGTGGAAGGATACAAGAAATCTAAAGATTAATGTTTGCATAGGTTTTCAGAAATTTTAATTTTAAAACAATTTTCAAAAAAAGAAGTTATAAAGTTGTTTTATAGTTTTACAAATTTCGACTATGCGTTTGGTTATTTACATCTGAAAAATTGTTTTAAGAAACAAAACTTCAAAGATTCTGTTTGGTAAAAAAAAATTAGAAATAATTTTCGAAATAAAATTGTGTATGGTCTTTGTAGTTGTGATGGAGAGAGAATTAGAAAAAATGGTTTTAAGAAACATTCGTAGTTGTGTGAAAAAAAATTATCCAATTTTATAAAACATTTTTCGAAAAAGATGCTGAGAAAAGAGTTTTTTTTTACTTCCCGAAAACTAAGTTTAAACACATGTTTTGTGAAAAAAACTTAGAAGTACTTTTTGAGTGTGAACATCCAAACACTTTCTGTGACAGGTTTAAACTCAAAAAGTTGACTTAAACCCTATCCAAATGCACCCACCATTCGGATACATGAAAACCATACAATTAGTGTGAATAAGTAACTCATCATCAACCAAGCTTCTCCCATAAGAATGTGTTGGTATGGACTATGGATCATGAGAGATCCATCAAAGAACAAAGGAAGTTCGACGAAGTTCCATGATTACTTTAGTGAAATTTAGAAGAAGAACAGAAAAAGGAGGAGAGGAGATCAGAGAAATAAGAGAAGAGAGTGCAACTGGATAAAACCCTAAGTTGCATCTCATATGTATTTATATTAATATATGATAATACATAAATCCACAACTACTTGATTGTATCGAAATAAGAAAATAAGATCGACCTATGACTAACATCCGCCCTCAAGCTAGACAATAGAGATCTGACATGTCCAACTTGGTACATAAATAAAAAAAATGGACTACAAGCAAGCGGTTTGATGAGGATATCACCCAACTGATTTTTAGGTCGAACAAGTGGAGTGACAATATATTTCTTCACCAACAAATTACGAATAAAATAAAAATCCACCTCGATGTACTTAGTGTACTCATGAAACATAGGATTACTTGCAATGAAAATTGGTCATGCATTGTCACAAAACATCTCCATAGGGATAGAAACCATAACCCCTATTTTATGATGAAGAGACCACACCCACATCATCTCAGAAGTTGTGAGCCATAACACAATATTCGACCTCTTCACTAGAACGAACTACAACGTTTTGCTTCATAGTATGCCACGTCACAAGGTAACCCCCCAACAAAGGTTCAATATCCAGAAGTAAACCTCCTATCACTTCGACTACCTGCTTTATCAGCATCATTGAAATCCATCAGCGTGGGAGTCTGTAATGGTTTGTACAACAAACCCTTTCCAGGTGCATCATTTAAGTATCACAAAATACGAGATATAGTCACCAAATGTGGCTGCCGAGGAGCCTCCATAAACTGACTAGCTTCTCCAACTACATATGTGATATATGGTCATGTAACAATAAGGTAGATAAGCTTTCCAACCAATCGTCTGTATAATCCAATATCTTCAAATAAGTCCTCTACGTCAACATAAAGTTCGACACAAGATTCCATTGGAGTATCAACATGCAGAGTCCAACATCATTGTCTCTGAAAGCAAGTCCAAAATATACTTGCACTGCGACAGTTACACACCCATCTTAAATTGAGCCACCTCGATTCCAAGAAAATAACGAAGAGTAACTAAATCCTTAGTATAAAACTGCCGACTAAGATAGGCGTTTAAGTCGAAAATACCAACATAGTCACTCCCATATATAACAATGTCATCAACATAAACAATCAACACAATAATATCTTACGTAGAAGATTGGTTAAATACTGAACAATTTGACGTAGCGCACCGAAACCTATTGTAAATGAGAACTGAACTAAAGTCAACAAACCAAGCTCGACAAGATTGTTTTAGCCCATATAAAGGCTTCTTCAATCGACACACCAGATTTTCGTTACCAGGTACAAGATATCCTAGTGGTTGATCCATATAAAACTCCTATGGTAAGTTATCGTGCAAGAAGTCATTCTTGATGTCCAACTGATAAATAGGCCATGGGCGATTAACCGCCAGATAAATAAGAATGCGGATGAAATTCAGTCATAATCCACATTATATATGTTTGGGTATACCCTTTTGCAACCAACCACATCTACGACACTCAAGAGAACCATCCGGTTGATACTTAACAATGTAGATCTACCGACAACCTATTGTTTGCTTTCCAATAGAAAGCAAGGTAAGCTTTCAAGTCTGATTTTGATACAAAGCAAACATCTCTTCATACATTGAAGTTTTCTAACCAAAAGATGACGTAACTTGCTTTTAAGTGTTAGGAATGGAAACAGAAAACAATGAGACAGCAAAAGCATATAAAGAATGAGAAACATGATGAAAGAAACATAATTTGAAATGGGATGCTTAGTAGTACAACTACGACTACCTTTCCTGAGAGCAATTGGAAGATCATTTGAAACTATGGTGGAGGAGTCGGGTCCTCGGACACAGAAGATGATGTAGTGAGGGCTAAATCATTCCTGAGAGCAATTGGAAGATCATTTGAAACTATGGTGGAGGAGTCGGGTCCTCGGACACAGAAGATGATGTAGTGAGGGCTAAATCACACGAAACATGCATGTCCTAGGATCTCTGGTAAACATGTAAAGAGGAGCGGATATAGAAATGGATTCATGAATGACCGAAAGTGGTATTAAAGATACCAAATATGATGTGAATGGAAGATGATGGTCTCCTAAAAGAAAATAAATGAGTAGATTCAAAGAAGGTAACATTTGCACTGATTTAATATTTACGCAACTGAGGACTAGTAACAACAATAACTTTTTTGAGTTCGAGGATAACTAAGGAAGACACTTGATACTTGATAGATCAAGGAGCCAACTTGTCTCGATTATGTCCAAATTTGAACAAAAGCAACACACCCAAACACACGAGGAGGTAAAAAATGAGAGACACATGGATGTAACACGGAAAAGGGTACTTGGTTATTCAAATAATGGCATGCAATTAATCAAATAACATACAATAAGAACTACATATATCCAATATTGTTTAGCGACATACATATTGAACATGAGAGTTTGAGTCACATCTAAAATATGTCAATGCTTGCGTTCAGCTACACCATTTTACTAGGAGCAATAGATGCAACTAGTCTGATGAATCATGACATGATCAACATAAAAAGAAGTCGCATACGATTAAGTATACTCCAAAGCATGTGGTAAAACTTTCATGCATTTACCAATTGAACTCAAATTTCATTATCAAAGTTGGATAGCATATGGAAAGTCAAAGCGGTTTTCCATTAAATACAACCAAATCATTCAGAAACAATCATCAACAAAAATAACAAAATACTAAAATCCTTCGGATTTTTATTCTAGAAGGATCCCAAATGTCAGTATGAACAAGATAAAAGAACTGCAACTGACGACTCTCAACACAAAGAAGAAACGGACTATGCAATTCTTGCCTCGTTGACTAATACAGAAATAGAACTCGTAGTAGGAACTTCACAATTATTGCGGTAAAACTCAATAGTGGAAACTACATTGCAGGAACTAAGTTTATCAAAGTAATATTGAGGGCGAAAAATGAATTGAAGTTTTTGGTGGAAGAGCTCATGCTTGAATTGTTGACTAATTATGAGGATTGGATGAGTGTAGATGTATATGTTATATCATCTTTGTGGCATTGTATGGAACCACACATCGTCTCTAATATTCAATGAATGATTACCTATGCATATGTTATGTCATGGTTGTGATATCAAGTGAAATTAGAAGAAGAAGAGAGATTAGAAGAGAGAGAAATAAGATAAAAGAGTCCAAGAGGAAAAAACCCTAAGTTGCATCTCATATATATTTATATTAATATATGATGATAAATACCCGCAACTACTTGATTCTAAAAAAAATAAGACTGACCTATGACTCTAACAACTTTCAACCTATTAACCCTCTATGTTCACGCCAAACTTCTAGTCATATAGCTATGAGAAAAAGAGAGCCTTGTCATAAACCAATACAGCCAGTTGGCATGTAGGTACAACAAGGTTCGAAGTATCGCTGTATTGGTAAAAGAATCGGTTTCGAACCCTTATGAGGTATGACAATTTCAGGTCTTTCATGTCGCAGTCTAGGAGTTGTTTGGGAAACCCAAAAGAAAGGGTACATTTAGGCATAATTTTACATGTTATTTGTTTTTTTCCTTTAGCTTTGCATGGAAGAATATTCAAAATTAATGCCAGCAATATATATTATTGTTTTTTTACTTGGATTTAGAGAAAGTATATCTGCAATAGACAGTTTCAATGGATGAATTTTGTGGATTACAGATAAACAACTCTCAGCAAATGATAATGGTTGCACATACCAATAAGGAATCTTATCAACACACTATAACATGTCAATATTTAACACGTCCAAATTATTGAGTCGATAATGTTTTTGCCCATACTTCATTTTTCTGTTAATTTTTTCTTTGTTGAATTGACCGGAAAAGAGAGGCTGTCAGCCATTATCAGTGGGGTCAATACTGGATCGAGACAGACTAAAACCGATATAGTAGAGCCGATAGTTTCGACATCAACCGATACCCTGCAAACGTGGAGGTAAACCTACCTTATCCGATGTTGTTCCCGATAGCAAACCAGGAGGATCTGACCCCAGTGATATGCAGTATCGGCGGGGGTCACTATCAAGCAACAAGATTCCTCCAAGTTTGGAGTTGGTATTACATCATATAGGAAATTTTCAAACTTTGGTATGTCCATCTTCTATGAAGCACGGACATGGCAAAATGGTGCCCGTACCCGTATTCATGCAACATTGTATTGGTAGCTACCTTTGTACCTAATTTGAAAATATTTGTATCCCATATCCGTATCGTGCTTGTATCCATATTTGTGTAACATAGGTCATCTCCATGGTGCATTAAACCAAGAGTGTGAAAGGAATGACAGACCCAGAGTTTGGAATTTCTCTATATAATGCAATACCAAAATGGGATTGTCATTCCTTCAGTCCTTTGGTGTAAGGTGTCATAGAGATTAATGCAATTCCCTATAGCAAATTGTATCAACTTACCTACATGTCAACTGAACCACCTAGGTTTTATGGCATGGCCCTGGCTCATAGCTACCTTGGTAGAGAATTTGGCACCAACATAGAGCGTTGACGTCAGTTTGACTGTTGGTCATAAAACTCTGTCAAATCTTCTATGGAGTTTTCTTATGCTCCATAGCCGACCCCCTTTTGATAGGAGAAGGCTTGGATGATGATGATAATAATGATGATGCAATACAAACTTACAATTCCACCAATGTTGTGTTTCATGCATTACATTTTCACTGTCATCCCAAACCTGCGTAAACTGGAGGGGTCACATTAAGTAGGTGACAGCCAGCGTAAAACTTTGTCGAGGCACTATGAAATGAATCATAACATAATTCATGTAGAATGAATCCTAACATAATTCTTGTAGGGGCGTGCTAACGTTGGATGGGAATTGGACCATAACAGATAATGTAAAACAAGGATTCAAATAGTGAGCTCCAAAACTTTGGGATAATTGCTTAGTTGATGTCTTTCTTGCTTATGCAATACCGATCTAAAGCTTCATACATAATGTAAGTGTAGCAATCTTCCAATATCAATGTTGTTTAAATGCAGATAAAAGAACTACCTTCCACCCTGCTAGTTTGGCATGGTTGACAGCTCCAATAAGATCACTATCTGTAGTAAGCAGGACCTTATCACCTTCATCGTCTTCATACTGCACACGGAAAAATGATAATGAACCATAACTAACAAAATAAATTGGCTACAACTCATTGTGAAATAGTTCAATTAACCCACCAACAATTGTATCTTATCCCCATCACCTTCATACCCTAATCTCTGGATGACTGCAGACACAAGTTCTACTAGGCTCTCAGTACCTAGAAAGGACATGCATTGGAACCTCGTCCTGTTATTTCAACTTTACTTGCTAGAGTCATGATTTAGACTGGAAATACTAAGTGCAATACTCACCACAATTGAATCTATGCACACGTCTTCTGGAGTCCTCGAACTTAAAAGCAAATGAGTTTCCAAGAAGAGCAGGGTACAAAGGTTTTCCAGGTTCTCCATATTCTGATGTCATCAATGTAGAAAGCTCACTGCATATGTACATGTATAACTAGTAGCTTTAGAAGCAAAAAATGTATCAGTTAACTACATGTTTTTAGAAGCAATAATTTTATTAGATTAACTACAAGTAACAACAAACAGAAGCAAAAGGGGGGACCTATGGGTATCATATTCCTCATCTGGTGGGTCCAGCGCAAGGGCAGAATCCCAAAACTTTTGCATCATTGTGTTTGCCATGTCATTTACGGCTCCAGCGCCTCCCTCAACCTTCAAAGAGCAATTCATGGATTTAAGAAAATATGAAACTCAGAAATATGGAGACCACGAATGTTATGTTAGATGCCATGTCAGAACCACTAACAGACTCTTGATTTGGCTATCATTTCAAATAACATGCAGATGAGATTTTTTTTTTTGTTACAAATCAAATAACAGAATGAGTTGAAATTATGTATATTAAATTGTTGTTAGTTATTATGTAATAAAGGCTGGCTTGTGTGTGTGTAATCTTCCATTGACTATTATTCATATTTGTATGCATATGTTCATAATTCATGTAACTCTCTTAGCGTGTATTACTTCAGTCGAACAATTTCAGACATAGTGACAACCTTTTTCTTTAGAAAATAGTGACATCAGAACAAGAGCAATTTTACATATTAAAAAGTAAAAACAATTTACAATACAAAAAAGAATACCAGGGAATTTTTAAGCCGTACCATGGATATTGCGGCATGGCTTATTTGCAAAACATCCAAGCAAGCAGCAACCTTTCCATCTGCTAGGGGAATTCAGTCAGCTAACAAACAGCATAATGACATCTTCCTTTAAAAATACAAAAGAATTGCTTACCTCTGTCTAGTACAGGAAGATGCAAGAATTTTCCATCATGCATTACATGCAAAGCGTCAAGGATTGTTGTATCCAGTGTCGCACACTCAGGATTTTGAGTCATTACCTTATAAAGCAGAAAAACTAATTAATTTTAAAAAAAAACAGTATATTAAGAAAAGTAGTCAGTGAAAGAAAAATATTCTTAATCTAACAGCTCGATTTCAATTCGGATCTTTATAGTAGTTCGTAAAATCTTCCACATTACAAATGTTTCAATGTAGTTTCAAGCTATATCTATGCACATATGCGTGTTACATCTCAAATTTCAACAAGGAAATGGGGTGTGGGACAGAAAATTCTCCAAAATCCAAACATGAGGGCACTGCAAAAATGTATTTGTTTGTGAATGTCATACATTTTAGTGTCTTTGGTTATGGCAACACTTCAAAGAAATAAAATAATGGGCAAATCAACTAATATATCATAAAGATGGTTCAACAATAAACACTACATTGACTTTCATTTTGTGCATATCTAAGCAAAGAAACTTGGAGAACTATGATATCGTATGGTGTCAAGTTTTATGAGCCATACTCACATCACGATACTGATAGTAAGCTGATAGCAGTACATTCCATATTTCCATATATTATTAGACAAATTATGTAGCACTATATGCAAGTTGGTTACTCAATCAGTGGCCAACAATGAACTTCAACAGAACTAAAATTGTTGAATAGTATACGAAAGTGAAACAGAACCTTTTATCAATCCTTCACCAATCTCATTTCCTATTCATCAAAGGATTTATCAAGCCTTCGTCTTTATTATAGTATGACACCTTGCTAGTTGATCTTCACACCTTTCGACAATCCTTCTCCAATCTTGTTTCCTATTCGTGAAGGGATTTCTCAAGCCTTCATCATTATTTATGGCACCTTGCTCGCCTTATTTGCCCAGAGAATCTCACGAATATTTATCCAAGATAAGTTATTGGTCCTCTTGCTGTTGCCTTGTTGGTTTCTGGTTGAACATAATTGGAATCTAAAATCTGTCCTTATTTTCAGTAACTAAGTGCTTCAAATCTGAATTTGCTAGGAACAAGGTTGCACAAGGTATGAAACCATTTAGAAATCAAGATAAAGTGGCAAAACCGACGAGGAAACTTTCATTCCAGAAGGTACAAAATTGCTCAGGAAAAAGAATAAAATAGAATCTATGTTACCCTTAGGTTAAATTTCTAGTTGGTTAATTTTCTAGTTGGCAGTGCAGATACTGCTGCCAGATGTTCTTCCAATGAATAAAGAGTTCTAGGAAAATCATATTTGATTATAGAAAAATTGCTTACAAATACTACTTCAAAAGATATTAAGATAAAGGAGTAAACAAAAATTGATTTTCAAATAGTGCAGAAATATTTTTGCATGAACGAGTTAATGATACAAACATTTTCCAGAAAATTTCACTATATGAAATTATGATGAATAATCATCATTCATAAGCAAGTAGCTCGTACGCAAAATCATGTGACATCTAAAATGCTACAAAAAACTAGGAAAACCACTATGTTGCCACCAAATAAGATAACACAGGACAAGCAAATGATTCTTGCAGACCATCAAAAGCATCACACAGCAAAAGGAAGTAATAACCATGCAAAAACATATAAATATACCTTTTCTACATTAGTCAGTTCTGGAGAAAGATTTTGAGCCACCACTCGCATAAGCACATCCTTCGAACTGCAGAACATTGCAATAGAAAACCATCAATGATGAATCAAAAGCAATAATTATCAAAGAAAAATACCTAATAGAGGTTAGAGCAGATTATATCAAATTTACACTCCATTGAAATTAAAACCATACGTCAGGATTCCTTGAATCTTGCTTCCTGTCACAATAACCACTGAATTAACACGAAGCTCACGCATCTTTTTGGTTGCAAGATAAACAGGATCTGACGGTGATACCACTGCGACTCTGCCAATATGGGAAGTTGCAAAGGTCACAACAAATCAATATTACAAGAATTTATAACTCAAATAACAAGGTCAACATAACCCACAATGGATGTTAATCCTACTTTGAGTTCTCTGTGATGATTGTTGACAAGGAAGGCTTGAACATCCGCTCCCGAAGGGTTTCTATAAAAGCATAAGGAGCTGCAGCAAGGATTTTAATGTAATATTGTCAAAATATTGCAGAAGATACAGACATGGGAAGTAATAATTTGTGTAATGGAAGTTTATGCAACTTGAACATTATAGATCAAACAAAAACAAGACCACATGATATAGTTTGTAGTTTTTTTTTTAGTGTACATGTGAACTTCATAGAAGGATTTACAGACTATCATGAGAATATGCAAGTGGACTATAGTAGGCTAAAAAGAAAAGAATTTGTAGTTTATTTGTGTAGCTAAGCATTTTGATCATTCCTCAGTTCTACACTTTATAGGTGATTCTATTTGAAATGACTCACTATAATCTTTACATCCAAGGTGTTATGCATTCATATGCATCTACCATATATTGTACATGTTTGTTGTGAAGTGAAAAGTAGAGTTTTAGATAAGATAAAAAAGAAGTGTCCCCAACTGGCAATCCTTAATCACAATGATTAATCCAAACTATATCTATCCAAGACTTGCACCTTATGTTTCAAACCCAAACTGGCAACAATTAATCACAATGATAATTTTCAGACTAAACCAATAATGTAAAGAGTGAAGCACAGTTTATGACTTTATTCATCAGTTATAAAAGAACTTTGAATGCTCAAACTGAGTTTTATAAATGTTGCACCATAGAGTTCAGCATGATGTAAAAGAATACAAATAATAGGATCAGTATCTTAGTGAGGCGATCTTGTGACAAACATAGATATCAATCTCCATCCAGTTGAAATAAGGATATACGTACGGGATAGCCTTCTCACATTGTGACTGTCGCCAAATTTGACATGTCCATGTGTTCATGTTCGTAATTGCATAGATGCAAGTATAATAGGAACACTTGACCATGTCTGACTCTGAGTACATGTATATAGCTGGATCCCATAAGGAGAAGGGGAGGACAAGAATATATATATATATAAATATATATATATATATATATATATATATATATATATATATATAGGGAGAGGATCGGGAGCCCCGTCCCGCCTCGACCCAACGGTGCACGAGGGGCCGTCCCGCCTCGACCCAACGGTGCACGAGGGGGGGGGGGGGGGGGCTCCGGGAGCGGGTCTTTTGATCCGCTCCCACATATATATATATATATATATATATATATATATATATATATATATATATTCTGGGGTTCAACGACCTGGACTTTTTTCTTCCGTTCAGCTCCATTAAGGGCCATTTCTTCTGCAATATTAACAAAATTAATGGGACAAATGCTGTCGAGGATTGGAAATTTGGCATACACCACCAGGCTAGTTTGATAATTAAAGTTGAATCCTGGATGGAAATTATTATTCAAACCACCATACTATCTCTCTTGTATCTATAAGTATTGATGTTGTATATGACAAACTATTTTTAAATGGGATGTGTGGCATATGTCCTGGGAGTATCCAGGGCGAATCGGACAGCACCCACAGTGAATCAGTACAAAATACATTCCCAATTCAGGTGCATAGTGGGTTATGAAGAATTTATGCTTCACGGGTTATAGGACATTTCACTAGTAGCATGGTCATAGGCATTACCAAATAGAATGGTGGAAATTTTGAGAAAGAAATCACAAAGACGAGTTGAAAGTGCCAGATATCTCAACTCAACAGATGTGTGCATTTTCTTTCCTTATCTAATAAGCAATATAAATTTAATTTCATCTGGAAGCAAGATAAAGACATGGGTGGAGTGTAGTTGGATCTACATGTTGCGAGTATCAAACTAAGAGTAAAAGTTCCATATGCCATAAAATAAAACTAAAGTGATCTGAGAGACCATTTGCACTTTATAGTTCATCAATAAACTTGAAAGAAGATTTCTTAATTTGGGAGGATAAAGAATCACATGCTTGACCTTTTCAATTCCCCGGAATCCAGGAAAAGAAGATTGTCTGATTTTGTAACTGTATGTACAAGCACTCATAGCATGTGAACAATATATGTACATAAACCATCACTAACCTGAAAAGTTGCTACCCCATTGCCGTTCAACTCCTTCCACGGCAGCTGCTATCGCACTACCCTGCTCTGCTGCCTTTTCCATCCTCGAGATAGCATCATAAAGGCATTTTGTAATGTCTAGCATGGCAATAACCTCACCATTCTCTACCACAGGAAGGTGCCTGAATTTACCTGTCAACCAGAAAGGAGATTCATTCCAGGTCAAATCCTATCAACAAATACAACAGTTCATATTCAAAATAAAGATGATAGATAGTAACACAAAGTTGATCATTTGTCCCCTTTTGTTTCTCAAAGATCCATGTGCAGCTAATTGAATGGATGAAAACAACGAGCCGTAAGTTGTCTAAAAAATGTACAACAATTACAAAGCCTTTGTCTTAAATGTTTGGTAGTTGACTAAAGATGTATAAATAATAACAATAAAGCCTTAATTCCCCAAGCATTTGTGGGTCAGACACATGCATCATTTTATAATTAGTACAACAAAAGAGAGTATGAGATGCGGTTTTAGTAAAATATCAACAAGAAATGTAGTTGTCCACACTGCTGGCCAAGAGATACTTATGATGCTATCTAGGATTGATTAATCATGATGGAGAGAGTTTGAGAAGGATGTTCTTCGCTGGATCAAAATGCCAATGGTATGGTTGAAGTCGAGAAGTGCTTTCCAAGGTTTTGAAATTGAAAGGAAAAAAATTCCACAAGAAAGGAATTAGACCAGCCATGACTTATGGGCCAGAATGTAGGGCGGTTAAAAAATGACGTCAAGAACATAAGATTAGCTAAAATGAGAACGTTGAGATGATTTGTGGCAATATATTAAAAGATACATCAACAAACGATTGTACCTATGGAAAGTTGGAGGAGAGTTTGTACGTGTGCAGCGAAGACCAGATTGAAGGAATGATAGGATATTAGTTATAGAAGATGCTAGAGAAAGGAGAAGACCTAAATTTGAATTGAGGTTGCGAAAAGGGGTATTGCTTTCTCTGATGTGATAGGGAATGCCCTTACGGTGCTTTTGTATGAGGGTTTTTTTATATTCCCAGGAAACCTAAAGACGGGAAACGTAATTACTATGTTTGTTTCTTGTTACTTGTTATAAATTATTTTAGCAGGGCACGTATAATTTCTGGGAATGTGATTTTCCCATAAAATATAAAACCTACTTCCTCTAAAACAAGTGGGTATTTTTATCCCATGGAATGGAATTATTGTCTGGTTGGGGTCGGCTCAGTGTACGTATCGCATTGTGTCGGACACTACACGGACACACCAAAATACGCTAGGACACACCAAAAAGGTGTCATGTCCATGTCAGTCTGTAATATCCTACTGTGTCAAGACATATTCGTGTCCATGCAACCATGTCAGTATCTGTAGTACCGTACTGTTTGTTGCATGAAATCTTCATCACTGTCAAGTGGTATTGTGAATACAGTGTTTGGCTGCCTGTTAAAGATGTTGCGGGATTTACATAGCCAATCTCTGGAATGATGCAAGTAAGATGCTTGTCTAAAACCTTTTTTGTGTTCTAAATAGGAAGTCGTTGTTCGGTTGGGACTTTCTGGCACTGGCTAAAGAGAGAATGAGAGGTAATGGTGTATTAAATGTCTCAAAATGAATTATGTGGGCAAGAATCAACGGCAAGTTAATCATTTCTCTAAAAAAGACGTGATCAGTCTTCACTTGAAATATGGGTAAAATGTTTATTACAGGCAAGATAAAATACTTAGTTGGCACAAGTATGATTTATTGTTTCATATACATTGTGGTCCACAACCAATCTGCTAGGTCCAGAGCTATAAAATATTGATGAACGTTGCATAGACACTGGAGAAAGTTCCTTCGAACACAATTGTATCATTTTATCTAATACTTCCCTCAACTATGTAATGATGTTAAAATTTTACTATCTTAATGAACTGTGGCCACTTAACAAAAACTAACATTGCACAGGACAAACCAATTGGTCTTGCAAAGTGCCACTCATATCTTAAAAAGAGCACCCTTGATACTACAACTCAAAACTTTTAATGGAATGAAACAAGGAAAAAAAAGAGCTTGGCCTGCCACCTGGGGGTAAAAAATATATTTGAAATTGTAGCTAATAACGAGGCTTTTGTTCTTTTGGGGAGTACTGCCCCTTTTATTTCCTTCTGAATGACCAATGCCTCGGTAGTAAGTTCAGCAACAAGTGTCGCACCAATATTGTTCCAATGAAGACAACATGGCTGCATCACAAAGCATAGTCTGTGTTACAGTTTTACAAGAGAAGAAGGTAGACTGGTTCAATGACCGGCACAAAGAACATGTTATTGATGACTTGTTAATGTAGGCGTGAGGAAGTACCTATGGAGGTTGAGAGACATATTAGCAAGGTTGTAAAAATCGCTAGTCGGCCGCTAGTCGGTTGGCGGGGACTAGGGATTAATCGGACTAGTCGGGGACTAGTCGGATTAGTCGGTTTGATATATATATATATATATTTTTTTTTTTTGGAAAAAGGGTAAATTTTATTCCACTATCATCGCAATAAGGTTACAGCATAGAAATACAGTCCCAACTCAGGGGGACATTACTAGTACATCCGACTCAATGTTATGAAGGATGCCCACCGGAGGGGTGGACAGTCCCTCATAAATGCGCCGGTTCCTCTCCCTCCAGACATGCCAAACTGATGTAGCAAGCCTCAATCTTGTACGTCTGGCCCAGCTCTGCTCCTGGCCCCTGCAATCTCCAATCCACTTAAGGATTTCTCTGAAGTCACGCTCCCTTCCAACCCCTCCCAAGTATCTCCGGCTCTGCTCTGCCCAGATGCTCCACGTTACATGGCACTGAAAGAACAAATGCCCAATTGATTCATTCTCTGTCTCACACAAAACACACTTAGGGTCAGGAACTAGGACCCCGAACCGAAGCAGTCTGCCCCTAGTAAGCAACCGGCCCAGCACCAGTTTATATGCAGACAGTTGCATCTTCCTGGCAAGGCCCTTCCCCCAGATAAAGTCGTACTCCTCGATCTCATCGAAGTGGGGGCGAACAAGATCGTAGCAGCTGCTAAATCGGAACTCCCCAGCACCCTCCGTGAAGCCGGGAGGGGCCCAAACCCAGACGTCAGACAGAGCAGTAGGAGTGATCTGCACCTGCCTGATCTCCCCTCCTAACTGAGCAGTGAAACGATACTCCTCTGGCCTCCAGGTCCCACCCCTGATGATGTGCCTACAAGTCAGACCTCTGTACGCCACACCATCCGTCTGGGGACCCAGAATCTCCAGAAGAGACTGACCTGCAATCCACGGATCAAGCCATAGGTCCGTCTCCCCTCCCTCCCTCATCTTCCTCCGAATAGCCTTCCGAAGTACAGGTCGGTTCCTCAGGATATGCTTGAAAGACACAGAGAAGTTGTTGTCAATTTCACATACCCACAAGTTTCTACCCCGGAGATACCGACTAGACATCCAAGCCGACCAAAGAGAACCGCCCTGAAGGAACCTCCATGCCAGCTTGATCCCCGCCGCCTCCCTGACAAATACTAGAGAACGCAGACCCACACCTCCCTCCTTCCTAGGACGACAGAGCTGCTCCCAAGAGATGGCATGAATCCCCCCATGCCATATGAACTTGGCACATATGCCCTCAATCTTTCTGATAGTAGCCAAAGGTACCATAATAGATTGGAGCCAAAACAAAGGCAATAGCAGATATAACCGATCGTACCAGCTCAATACGCCCTCCAAAAGATAGTCCAACCGCCTGCCAGCCCTCTACCCTCCTCTGCGCAAAGTCCACCAGACTCTGACATTCACGGTCCTTCGCATGGTTGACAGATAGGGGCACCCCCAGATATTTCACCGGGAGGTCACCCTTTTTCACCCCAAGCTCCAGGGCCCTTTCCTCCTTCAAAGTGCAAGAGTTGTTGAAGTAAACTTTGCTCTTGTCCCTGTTCAACCGCAGACCCGATAGCTGACCGAACTCCTCCATCACCACCGCAAGCTCCCTCATCCCTCGCATGGAAGGCCTCATCAATACCAATAGATCATCCGCATATATGAGATGTGAGACCACCGGTGAGACCCTGTTGTATATCGGTACAATCCTCTCCCGATGCACCGCGATGTCCATCAGACAGGTAAAATACTCAATCACGAGGGTGAATAGATAGGGGGGAAAACGGGTCCCCCTGCCGAAGCCCCCTGCTGCTGCCGAAGAACCCGTATGGTATACCCTGAATGAGAACCGAGAATGTAGGGGAGGTGATGCACTCTCTGACTCTGTCCACCCAAGTCTCGGAGAAGCCCATCTCACCCATCAAATGACAGAGGAAGTCCCTGTTGACGGTGTCGTAGGCTTTTCTCAGGTCGAGCTTCACACACGCTTTCATCCCTCCTGGCTTGTGGAACTCCCGAATCATCTCATGAGCCAGCAGGCTATGCTCAGCAATAGACCGCCCCTTGATGAATGCCGCCTGATTCCAAGAAACCAGGCCCTGCATAGCGTCCTCCATCCTCCTGCACATAAGGTGAGTAATTATTTTATACAAATAATTACAGCAAGCAATCGGTCGGAAGTCAGCAAGAGAAGTCGCCCCCTCCTTCTTGGGCACCAGCGTCAGGAAGGTGTGGTTCAGCTCCTTCAGGAGCTTGCCCGTCTCAAAGAACTCCTGAACAGCCGCTAGAACCTGGGCCTTGAGGGCACCCCAATGATGCTTGTAGAAGCCGCTGGAGAACCCGTCCGGCCCAGGGGACTTGGAAGCATCAGCCTGCATCACAATCGCCTCCACCTCCGCCATCTGGATAGGAGCCATAAGAAGACTGTTGCCATACTCGGTAATCAACGTCTTCGTAGTCAGCTGCGGGAATACCGTGGGATAGTCCGTCTGATGATAGAGCTCAGAGTAGAACCGGACAGCCTCCTCCTGGATAGCAACCTGGTCGGTCACAAGACGCCCATCTCTGCCAAGAAGTCTCTGGATACAGTTCCGGTGCTGGCGAGCCCGAATGACATCATAGAAGAATTTGGTACAACGGTCCCCATCCTTGAGCCAGGAGCATTTGGCCCGTTGGGCCGCACTAATCTCCTGCTGGAGTCGCAAGGTGTTGACCTCTGCAGCCAACTTCTTCTCTCTAGCCGCCATCTCTCCACTCATCATGTCTCCCTGAAGGTCTGACTGCAGGTCTCTCAACTCCGCCTCCTTCTCCTGTAAGGAGGTCCGGGGGAGAGCCCTCACCCAGTCTTTGATGGCGCGTTTGGTCTTCTTCAGCCTGTGAACCATACAGAACTGAGCAGTGCCGACCACATCCTGACAAAGACCCCCCGCCACAGTCTCCTCATAGCCAGAGGATAGGAACCAACTGTTGTCATACCGGAACGGACGGGCTCTCCATCTGGGTCTCTCCACGAAGCGCACCAGGATCGACGAATGGTCACTGGTCCCCGCAGGAAGTCCCTCAGCCACAGCAGAGGGGAATAGGCGGAACCAATCATTGTTCCCCAGAGCACGATCAAGCTGGCATGCCACCCTGCTAACCACCGCCTTGTTGTGCCACGTCCATATGTGTCCCACCCTCTCCAGATCCCTGAGCCCGGACTGGAGAAGACAGGACTGAAAGTATGATAGAATCTGGTCCGGCATCGGCCGCCCCCCAGCTTCTCCCCCCTGTATAGCGTGGCATTGAAGTCTCCCATAATAAGCAGTGGGAGATGACGATGCACCGCCAATGTACTCAGCCTAATGATGTCCTGCCACAAGGCCTCCCGCAGCCTCCTGTCATTGTGCCCATAGACAGCACCAAGTAAGAATCGGAACCCACCCTTGTTGGCGAAGGAGATAGCCACCAGCTGATCAGTCATGAAAACCTCCTCCCCCTCCCAACTAGCTCCGTTCCATCTAACCCAGATTCTCGCCATATCACAGAGACCAAGGTTGTGGAGCTGGACCCAGTCCGTAGGAGTTCTACGAGACAGGGTTTTCCCCCCCCTGATCTTAGTCTCTAGTAAGATCGAGATTTCACACTTCTCCTTCCTCAGCACCTCACTAATCTCCCTCCATGTCCCCAGAGAACACCCCCCCGGACATTCCAGGCAAGGGCCGACATCTATTCCGCGGGTGGGGTCCCCTGAACATCCTCCGAAGGTGCACCCGGGGAGAGTGCAACCTCCATATCTCTGGACTCCTCATCTCTATCCCCCTGAAGAAGAGGCTGAGCACGGGCCGCCACCCATTGCGGGTCACCCTGTTGGGGAGGCTGAGCTAGGTCCGCTACCCATTTAGGGTTGACCTTCCACACTCTCTCCTCCGCCCCACCTTGTCCGCTGTCCTCACTATGCGACTCCGTAGCCTGGCGCTTCCGACTGTATACCTGAAGTGCTAAGGTGTTATCCTCTCCTTTTCGCCTGTCCTCCTGTCCCATACTCCTGGTGGTCATAGTCCTCGTCCCCGTATACTCAACCATCGCTCCGGCAAAGATCGCCGTCGGAGACCCCTCGTTTTCCCCAGAGACGAGGGAAGGGTCTGCCTCCATCTCATCCTCCATCAAGCCCGCCTGGTCAACTACAGGGGTATTAACTATACCACCTGTCTCCTGCACTGCCTCCTCCGTCACCACCTCAGAAGCTTCACCACGCCTACAAGCACTCGGAAGATGCCCAAAGCAAACACATGCCGGACATCTGGGGGAACCCACTCATACTCCACCTTCTGCATAAGGATCTGGCCAGTAGGTGTCCGGTACTTCAACTGCTCTGGCAGGTCCAACCTGGCGTCAATCTCCACAAATACCCGAACATACATCAATCTGGTCCTGAAGGCGGTAGCATCGTCCGCCTTAATCGGCTTGCCAATGAGGCTGGCAAGTCTCATAAGAAGGGGGACACTCCAGAAGCGAACCGGGAATTCAGGGAACCGAACCCACACAGGCACCGCATTCAGCACCTCCTTCTCGCATCTCAAGTCAGGGGACCATTGCTTCAGTATGATGAGGCGGCCATCAAACGTCCATGGCCCTCCCTGGAGGATCCGGGCCACATCTTCTGCCATCCCAAATTTAACGAAGTAGAAGCCGTTCTCCTTGGAGAAGAACTCCATGCTACCCTTCGGCCGCCAGACTCTCTCCGCATAACCTCGAATTTGCTCGTAGAAGGGCTTGCTACCCAACACATATAACACTAAAGTATTCTCCCAGAATGTCGTCACCTTCGCCACTTCCTCAGCCGGAAAGTCGGCGCAGAGCTCACCCCCAACCGCCATAGGCGCAACATACTCCATCGATGCCGGAGTCTTTGCAACCCCCGCCTTGCACGCATCTGCCCAGGATACAGGCGGCGGGCCCGAACTTCGAGGCAGGATCGTCGGGGCCGGCCGGGCACTCACGTTCGTAGCAGTCCCTCTCCCCCCGATAACTGGGACAGCCGTCCCTGCTGACTCCGTCACTCGAGGTCGCCACGTAGTCCTGGCTAGTCCCTTCCGTGCCCCTGTGTGCGCCTGGCCCACCGTAGGTCCTGTTCTCCTGGCTATCCCTGACCTCATGTTCGATCCCTGCGTAGAAGCTGAGCCCCTCCTAGTCTCAGAGATTTGCGATCGTTGCCCACCTCCTCGCCTTACCCTCCGATTTTGAACCGTGGTCCAAGCCCCCTCATCACTCTGACCATCCTCCGATCCAGTCGATACCCTTTGGGCGGTGAACACCATAGAGGAACCCCCCGGAGCCACCGCCGTCGAGCCACCGGCCGAACCCATGCTCGGCGGCGTCACCACCGTCCGCATCCCTCCCCGGCCACCCCCCCACCTGGGGAGGGTCGCCGGCAACCGCCCGCCCCCGGGGGGTGTTCGCCAGGCCCCCCCGGCCGCCCCTCTGGCCGCCAGTGCGCGCCCGCGCATGAGCAGCAGCCGCGTGCAGTTTTTTCGGCGGCCGGTCGCCGCCGCCCGCCTCCAATCGGTCGCCGCCGGCCGCCGGCCGCCGCCGCCGCCCCCCTTGCCTTTCCCCCGATCCGGAGGTCGGTTGGCCGCCTCCTCGCTTCGATTTGGTGATGCCCTAGCAGAGCTAGGGTTCGCTTCCGCTTCCGTCATCTTTTATATATGTATATATATATATATATATATATATATATATATATATATATGCAATAAAAAAAAATTTGCAATATATATATCATATGTCATCAGAATATTAACTTAAGAAAGGAAACAGCACTAAAAACATATTATATCTTCCAATCCTATAATTAAATATGTTTCATTATAACATATTATATAATATATATATATTACGTATATATATACATATATATATACATATATATATATATGGAGGAAGCAGCACTTAAAAAAAAAGGAAACAGCAGCAGCAGCAACAGTACTAAAAAAGAAAAAAAGAAACAACTCAGCAGCACTCAAAAAGATGAAAGAAAAAACAGCAGCAGCAGCACTCCAAACCAAAAAAAAAAAGCAAAAAAAACAGCAGCAGCAGCGCAAGAAGGAAGGAAAGAGCAGCAGCTCAAAAAAATAAAAGAAGAAGGAAACAGCAGCAGCAGCAGCATCAGCGGCATAATAGCACGAAGAAGGAGAAGAAGAAGAAGGAGAAGATGAAAAAAGAAAAGAGAAGAAGCATCAGCAAAAAAATAAAAATAAAAAGTACTTGCGGACGTCGGTGGCGATCGGCGGAGGTGGGCGAGCCATGGACGTCGGCGAAGGTGGGCGGTGGATGGCGGACGTCAGCGGCGATCAGGTAAGCTTAGGGGTTTTTCTTTTCTTCTCCTTCTGCTGCTTCTTCCGATGCGATTGATGTGACTGTTGTTTTCCTCTTCTGCTGCTTCTGTTGTTTCCCCCGTTTTTTCTTTTTTTCTTTTTGAACTGGGAGTCGGCCGACTAGACCCGTCTGGCTGACTAGGGCCGCCTAGTCGGCCGACTAGGACTGCCTGAAAGTTCTCCCGGTTTTTTCTTCCGACCAGCACAAAAACGAGTCGCCGTCGGCCGACTAGCGACTAGTCGGCCGACTAGCCGATTTTTGCAACACTGCATATTAGGTTGGTTGAAAGACTTGTTGACCAAAATGTGCCGAAGAACCACTAAGGGTCAGAAAACAGGCTACAATGGTTGATATAGTTGTAACTTGGAAGTCAAGGTGTGAAAAAGAACCTACGAAAGTCAAGAGACAAGTTAGGCTAATCGAATAACTTGTTGACTAAAATGTGAAAAAGAACCCGTGAGGGTAAGAAGATGTGCTGGATTGACCGAACGTCAGTTAACTAAGATGTGACGAAGAACCTATGAACACATAAAGAAACACATTAAGCGGTAAAATGACTAGTTAACCTAAATGTGACGAAGGAGCCATGAGGGTCGAAAGACATTCTAGCCTGGTGGACTTAGTTGTAGGAATAGACGTGATAAAAACCTGAAGGTCGAAAGGTTAGGTCGCTTGAATGACTTATTGACCTAAATGTGAAGAACTAATGAGGGTAGGAAGATACTCTTGATTTGTTGGGGACTTGGTAGCATAGTATTGAGGAAGAACCTATGAGTCTCGAGAGATATTAGGCCGGTCAAATGACTTTGTCGATCCAAATGTTATGTATACTGTTAGGGTCGGGAGACAAGCTAGATTGGTCGAATGGCAAGTTCACCCAAAAGTGCTAAGAGAATATGAAGGTCAAACAAATAAGGTCGATCAAATGACTTGTTGACCCAATTGTAACAAAGAATCTGTTACGGTCGGAAGACAAGCTAGACTAGTTGTTTGACAAATTAACCTTATGTAAAGAAAAACCTAAGAGTGTCGAGAGACACTAGGCTGGTCGAATGACTTTATGAAGAAATGCGACCAAGAACCAGTAAGGATTGGAGACACGCTCAACTAGATAACCTAGGCGTGACGAAAAACAAATTAAAGTTAATCAACATGATAAGCCAGTCAAATAAGTTGTTGGCCTAAATGTGGTGAGGAAGAACCAGTGAGGGTTGAAAGACTGCAAGATTAGTCAAATGACTTCTTAGCCTGGACATGATGAAGAACTTATGGTGTTCATGAGACACATTTGACTAGTCAAATTACTTGTTGACCTGAATGTAACGAAGAAACATGCGAGGTAGAAAAACATGGCATACATGTGGAATGATCTATTGATCTAGATATGAAGAAAACCAACAATGGTCAAGGGACACATCAAACATGACAAATAACATGTCAGTATCGCATAGAGACTGCAAAAGAAATTGTGCCGTGTCCATACTTTGTTGTGTCGCACGTTATATAATCCAAAAAACACTTAGACAAGCCAAAATATGTGCATTTTTGTGTCGAAGCATCCATAGTACCGTACACTGTCTTTACGTATTTGTATCCTTGCAGCCAAGGTTATAAACGGCGGTAGGCGGGTGCGCGGCGGAGAGAGTCCGCCTACCGCCTAGGCCGCCTAGGCGGTGCCTAGACGGTTGATACATTTTGAACATTTTTTACTATTTTACCACTGTTTTTTGCATAATATATTATGCATATTTTAAGGGTGTTCCATGCATAACTAAGTTGTAGAACGAAGATTTATAAAATTTTAGTGTTGTTAGGCCCATAATGTTATAAAAAAAACCTTTTTGGCCAAAATATTTTGTAAAGTATTTCTCCGTCTAGGCGCTCGCCTACGCTGCCTCACCTCCGCCTATGCCGCCAACCTCCATTGGCCGCCTACTCCACCGCCTACAGCAAAGCGTGCGGAGAGGGACCGCCTACCGCCTAGGCTTGTTAGGCCCATAATGTTAAAAAAAAAACCTTTTTGGCCAAATATTTTGTAAAGTATTTCTTCGCCTAGGCGCTCGCCTATGCTGCCTCACCTCCGCCTATGCCGCCAACCTCCATTGGCCGCTACTCCACCGCCTACAGCAAAGCGGTGCGGAGAGGGACCGCCTACCGCCTAGGCGGCCTAGGCGGGCGCCATTTAGAACACTGCTTGCAGCTTATAAATATTAGTACAAACTAGCCAGTCAGTGGTTAGTACATATAATACAACTTAGGGGGTGTTCTGTTGTCCGTAGCTTGAAATAAGATGCAACATTCGCTATGGTTAAGTGTTATTGCAAATACAATGTTAGTGTTTAGTTGCAACTTTTGTCACTATAAATAAGCAGTTGTTTGATCGGGACTTTCTGGCACTACGGTGGAGCATCAATAGTAAGGCCCATCCCAATTTATAGATTCTAGATTCAGAATGTAGGAGCTTGTTTTGTAGAATAGTAAGGCTTAATTGGAGGCCCGTGATGGTCCCGTCCCAGCCACATGAGCTATAGCCTGGGCATTGGAATTCCTACATTCAGAATGTAGGAACTCATTTTGTAGAATAGTAAGGCTCAATTTGGGGCCCAATTTATAGATGCTAGATTTATATTATTATTTTTAAAAAGAATATACACATGGGTCTACATCCACTCGTCTCATTTGGGTCTCAAGATTTTTTTTAATAATCTCATACAAACCCAATTCATTCTACATTAATTTGTTATTACAAATTTGGGCCTCAAGATGCATTTTTGAGCTCCATCTACTAATGATACTCCAATAAAGGTTGTTGTGGCCAGAAGCAAACCATTTGGAGGCGTCCAATTACCTATAGCAAACCAAACACTGAATCAATGTAATTTCTACATCAAATGTAGCAACAGTACTACTAATAGCCCACCAAACAACCCCTAACTTTAGTAGTATACTTTAAAAGTACACCAAACAGGTCTTTAACGAATCAAACAGTACCAAATTAAGCATCAACGGCGATAACTACAAGAAAAAATCCAACCTTGAACCATCTTCTGCAGAGCTTCAATGGCGAGCGCATCCGCCATGACAAACAGGGGGTTCCTCGTCATCACCTTCGAGACCATCGTCTGCTCCGGCCTCAGCATCTCGGCTATAACCCTAGTCGACACGTCCTGAACGCCCCAACACAAAAAAAAAAAAACATAAAAATCACGAGTTTGAGTCCCAGACCAAAGAAAATAAAACAAGACCTTGTCGGTGAGGATCCCGGAAAGGAGCCCGTTGGCGTCGGTGAGGAGGACGGCGTCGACCCTCCTCGCCGCCATCCTCCGGCAAGCCTCGGACACCGTGGTCCCCTCCGGAATCGTCAGCGCCTTCGAGAGCCGCAGCTTCTTCACAGTCCTCTCGCCCCTGGCGAAAAATATCGGATTTTGTTAGTAAAAATCGAAATAAAATGTGGAAAAGGAATGGAGCTTTGGTGGGATCAGTACGGGGCTTGCTTGGGGGAGGAAGGCTTGTTGGCGTTCCCGTTCCCATTGGCGGCGGCGACGGCGGAGGAGAGGAGGATTTCTTCGCCGCCGGCGGGGCGCTGCGGGGGTTCCGGCGAGGAGGGATGGAGCTGGTGGTGCTCATTTCGGGGATCGAAAAATCTTAGGGTTGGGAAACCCTATAATTTGGGGGGGAGAGGGACTTGGAATTAAATTAGAAGAGAGAAGAGGGGTAGGGTGTAAATTTCCCTCTCTCTCTCTCTCTCTCTCTCTTCTCTCTTTCTCTCTGGATTTCTTCCGAGGTTCCCTTTCCTTTATGATTTCGAGCTGGAGAAATTTTCAAATTAATCCCGTGAATAATATGCGATGGTTTTCCACACCAACCCCTGTGTATTTGGAAACCTACGTAGAGCGAGTGGACTTTTGTCTGTAGGAGAGAAACTTTTTAGTATTTCTCCGGACCTACATATAACTTTTTTTTGTGCAAAAAGTGGTAGGTTTTTTTTTGTTACTTGTTTGAAAAAAGGAATCACTAGGACAATACAAATTTCTTTTACAACGTCAGACCGAAAGGTGACTGTGATTTAAACCGTGATGTCACGTGTTCCTTCTTCATTGGTCGGAACCGAGTGGCCCACAATTGTTCACTCCTCATTGGTTGGGATCCAAGTATCATTACCTAAAGGTCTCGTTTGGGCGGAATGGAAATGAAAGGAAATTGATTCCTTGGTATTTTCTTTTCTTTAGGAAATTATAAATAAAAAAAGGGTAAAACGACAAAAAATCGGTAAAAACGAAAAAATGGGTAAAAACGACAAAATCGGTAAAAACGACAAAATAACAAAAAATGAAAAACGACAAAAAAATCGATTAAACGACAAAAATGACCAAAAGCGATAAAAATGTATAAACGACAAAAATAACAAAAAAGATAAAAACGACAAAATAACCAAACACGAGAAAAATGACATAAAATCAGTAAAAACCAAAATGCGACAAAAACGACAAAAAAACAACACAAAATCGGTTAAAACGAAAAAATGACAAAAAAATCGGTTAAAAACGACAAAAATCGGTTAAAACAACAAAAATCGTTAAAACGACAAAAAATAACCAAAAACGACAAAACGAAAAATAATCGATAAAACGACAAAAAGGACAAAATCGTTAAACAACAAAAAATCGGTTAAAACGACAAAAATAACCAAAAACGATAAAAACGACAAAAATCGGTAAAGTGACAAAAATAACAAAAAACGACATAAATCAGTAAAAATGACCAAAACGACTAAATCGGTAAAAACAACTACAAAAACGACAAAAAATCGCTTAAATGACAAAAATTGACAAAAAAAAGCAACAAAAAGGACAAATTGGGTAAAACAAAAAATATCAAAAATGACAAAAAGACAAAAAATGGGTAAAAAGGACAAAAAATCGCTTAAACGACAAAAAAATGGTAAAAACGAAAAAAATGACAAAAAATATAAAAACGACAAAAAAAAATGTTCAAACTAATCAAATTTATCAAAAAGAAGAAGAAAATTTAGACAAATTTTTTTTGCCCAGGCAAAAAAAAATACCCACCTATTCTCAAGGGATAGAATTCCATATTTTGTGGTAAACTATTTATCCGGGTATTTATAATTTTCGGAATAAATTTTTTATAAGCCAAACAAACGTGGTAATAGATTCCCATCTTAAATTTTTCCGGAATAAAAAAAAATACCGCGTACCAAACGCCCCCTTAAGGATTTCTCCGAACCTACATATAACTTTTTTTTAGGCAAATGTTAAAGGCCACCCCTTTTTTACTAAGGGCAACAATGCCTTTGTATTTTTTTTTACTAAGAGCAACCTAAAGTTTACAAGTTTACTAAGGACAACCATGACTGGTCTCTCTCTTCCTCTCCTCGAGCTCCTCCTCAAACTCCTCCGCCTCCTCGAGCTTCTGGCGGTGATGCAGTCGGAGAAGCAGTTCAACCACCAGGCGGTGACGCAGTTCTTCTGTTCATGGAGATGGTCATCGTCTTCGTCTTCCTGACGCAGTTCTTCTGTTCATTTGTTACCTAGGCTCATGTTTCGAAACGAAGACGAAGGGGAGCTGCTGCTCCTCGCTGGCGCACGATACATCCCGTGCTCTACTGACGGAGAAAACAACAACAGGAGTAGCATTCGTTCATAGCGATATCATCACCTCCCTTCCACCCATTAGAAAAGCTTTGGGGGTGATCTTATCGCCACTCTCTCTAATATATATACACACATATTTGACACTTGTTTCTCCTATTTCCCATTCCTTCACGTCAGACCTTCTTCTTCTTCTTGTCCTCGTTTCGATCGGATCGACCGACTGATAGATCGCCATCGCTTCGATGCTCTCCCTCGGCCTCACCCCCGCCGCCTACGCCTTTGCCGCCCCTTCCCGCAGCATCCTCCTCCTCCTCCTCCTCCCGCACCTCCTCCGCAGCAACCTACAGTGACTGCATGACTTGCTGCAGTCATGTCTTCACTTTGGACTGCAGACAAGCCCTGCAGTCACTGTAAGTTGAAATTTTAAAAAATCTAGGACTGCAGGCAAGCACTGCAGTCCTGTGTTCACTTTGGACTGCAGGCAAGCCCTGCAGTCCTCGATTGACAGAAGCGGGTGGCCCTTAGTGTTTTCAAAATGGCAAACTTGTAATTTTTTTAAAATTTTAAGTTGGTGGCCCTTAGTAAAAAGGGGGTGGCCTTTAACATTTGCCTATTTTTAGTGCAAAAAAGTGGTAGGCTTTTTTTGTTACATGTTTGAAAAAAGGAATCACTAGGACAATACAATTTTTTTTACAACGCGTCTATCCAGACCGAAAGGGATTGTGATTTAAACCGTGATGTCACGTGTTTTTCTCTTCTTATTGGTCGGGATCGAGTGGCCCACAAGTGTTCCCTCCTTATTGGTCGGGACCGAGTGGCCCACGTTAGCAGGGACTGGACGTGTGGGCCCCCGATCCGACCAATGAAGAGGGGACACTGACGCCGCAGTTTAAACTGCAGTCCCCTCTTGGTTAGAGAATATATTTTTTTTTCCTTTTTTAGGCTAAATTATAATTTGGCTTAGCTGCAATTTTATACCCTCGCTATACCTTTTTTTAAAACTTGATATCCTAAGGCCTCGTTTGGTTCACGGAAAGGAATGCATTCCTTTCTATTTTCCATGGGAATGGAAAAGTAGGATTCTTGTCATTTCTTTTCCGTTGTTTGGTTGGTGTACGAAAGAAAACAAAAATATAGCAATGTTCCAATAATATCCTTACATATAAATAAAAATAACATTATGAAAAATAACATTAATGGTAAATAAGCAATAACACATTGTTACTTTTGTCATACTTTTGTAATAAATGTTGGGAAATGAGGAGAAAAATCAATCACATGGGTCATTAGTGGAACCATATTCCTTCCAATTTTCCTCTTTGTGAGGAAATTGATTCCCAAGTTTGTGGTTACCAAACAAAGGAAAGAACTACTTTCTTTTCCTACTTCCTTGAATCCGTGAACCAAACGAGGCCTAAACTTTTTTTTGTAACAACTTTATATTCTATTTTTTTGGACAAAAATCCTTGTCTTCAACCACAGCACCCTCTCCTCCCCCCACCCCCCCCCCCCCCCCCCCCCCTGCCCCTCTCCCGGTCACCCCTTCCCCCCCCCCCCCCCCCCCCCCCTGCCCCTCTCCCGGTCACCCCTTCCCCCCCCCCCCCCCCCCCTCCCCCTCCCCCCACACCGCCGACTGTATCTCCCTCCCCCCCCCCCACCCCCCCCCTCTGCCTTGTCAACCCTCTTTCCATTGTAGCCCACATATTCATCAACATCACTCTCCAGAGCCTCCTCAATTTCAAGCTCAAAGTCTGCATAATCCTCTTCATCAACACTTCCCTCCTAGCTCAAAGTCTGCATAATCCTCTTCATCAACACTTCCCTCCTCCTCCCCCATCCGCTCCTTTCAAGAGAACAGTTGTAAGAAACTTGTAATACTCTTCCTCGTCGTCAATGTTAGGTATGTCACATTCATCATCCGATTCTTGGAGGAAGGTCTCAAGCTCTTCAATGTGTAATTAGTACGTGAATGGCCAGTCCTAGTCCGCATGCAGATGGCATCCTCGGTGTCTGTCTCTATCATGGATTTCTGCAAAGAGTTATATCTGGTTAAGCAATTTGCATCATGGATTCTCCGAAAGATCACCAATTTCAGAATCTTCTTTGGGAGAGGGGCCGCGGGGGGGGGGGGGGGGGGGGGGGGGGGGGGGGGGCGGCGGGTTGGGTTTCGGCAAGCACGGGAGGAGGGCGGAGAAGGGGGGTGGGGTGGTGATAAGAACCCATTCTCTGTGTGCATCCTCACTAGCTCGAGCAAGCTTCAAATGTCATAAGAATGACAGTTCAACCAATCAGCATGCTTTGACACCTCATCTGCAAGTAAGCCAGCTCAGCAAGTAACTGACTCAACTGTCAAGAGTAGCATAGTATCAGTCTATAATAGAAGAATGTAAGAGGAGGATGGTGTGAAGAATGTTAATGAGTTTTCTTACTGTAATTTTTCAGTTCAGTATCTTTCCTTCTTCTTTATAGAATGTAATAGTCTTCTTCTTCCCCAATTATCAATAAAAACCCTAGAATTCTCCGATCCCCAATTCTTTTTCTTCTTCCACTGAAATTTTCTACAGATTTATGGCTGGATTTACACCATTTCCAGATCAGTTAGGACAGGGTCCTAACAATTGGTATCAGAGCTATGATCCAGTTCTTGGAGTCGATTGATGGCAGAGCTACAGCAGCTATGTTGGATCAGGATCGCGACAGGGACTTTCGCCGGAACCACCACCATGGGAGAGCCGAGCATATGAAGCGAGCTCGACCTACCATGGATCTTGGCAAGGAGCTTCCCCGGAACAGCCAGCACAACCGTTCGATTCCGTTCTTGGAGCGTATGGAGATCCGAGTTCGATCTACTATGGTTCTCAGCAAGAAGTTCCACCGAAACCACCACCACAGTCGTCGATCTCGACGGAGGAGAGGCAATTTCAATCCTGTGAAGGTAAATTCAACAACTTAATGACAAATTTGATCGATTCTTGGAGCAATTGGTTAGGTCAAGGGAAGAAAGAGAGTTACGCCAGTGTAGGAATGTTTCCAGTCCAAATTTTTGGGTTAATCAAGACCCTAATACCATGATTCCCACTCCAAATTATGGGGTTGATCGAAACCCTAATCCAACGAGCAATTATAATGTTCTTGATAGTAGTTTTCTACTGCCAAAACCCTTACAAATCTCAGTATGTTTCTCCTTTGGATAATAGTGCAAGAAAATATCAAGAACTTCAGTTTCAAAACCATAGCCAAATGAACTTGTCAAATGTTCATGGCATGAGTTCTCCAATACCAAATTCTCCTTCCATGGTGACATGTCCCATGTCTGCAAGTTTTCCACGGTACCAGACTAGTATGCAACCCCCATTGATTGCACAACATAGTGCAGCAATGTCAACCCCTGTCCAGTTCCCTGGATACAGTTACCAGCATAATAGTAGTAACCCTGCCTACCCAGGGTTGACACAGGGACTTGCACAGTTTAATGTAGAAGCACAACCACCTGCACAGTTTGGGATGGCACCACCAGTGGTTCCTCAGTATGGGGCAAGTGCATTTGCACAACCCTATGTTCAGCAGCAAGAGTTTGGGTCAAGTTCAGTTGATATGAGTTTTCAAGGAATGCCAAGTCATTGGTATCAGGAATTGAACCACCAAGAATTGCCAAGTTATGGGTATCTTGGAGTGAATCATCAGGGAGTAACATGTACTGCATATTATGGTATGACTACCCAAGGAATAACCAGTCAAGTGCATACTGAAATGAACTGCCAAGGGGTGCAAAGTCCTGAGTACACTGGTAATCATTCCCAGGTTTTGCAGACTCTTGAACAAACACAGATTCATCCAGGAAGTTATCCCCAATCAATGCCAATACTTCCTGTGAACATGCCTATGCCTATGAGTACCAGCCAACCACAGTTTCCTAATTCCACACCTCTACTGTTTCATGTTCAGTCTACTGTAGCAGCAGGGAATATTGTTGATGATAACCCAGAGCAAGCTACTGTTGAGAGTTCCATGGAAAGGAAAACCCTTGAAGTTCCAAGTCTGAACTTAGATCAGGAAACTACAATTGTAAGCTTTGATTCAATGAGAAGCAACTCTGAAGATCTTGAGCAAGAAGTTAGTACTATGTGTCCTTTGAGTAGCTCTCCTAGCTCCCATAATTCAAGTAGGAAAAGTTTGAGGACATCAACATTGATGTCAGCATCACAGAAGAATAGATTAGTACATACAAAATCCAGTTTGGAAGTTTTGAGTTTATCTTTTCTGATAATCTCAAGAGTGATTCAAATACTCCTGCAGGAAAGCGTGCACAAGATCAAAAAAATTACCCGAAGGTTGTTAAGCATTTACTCAATAATTTTGAGTACTTTTCCAACCTATTGTATGAAGTTTCTGCTCTCCAGATTCAGAGTGCTTACAGGATATGGGATCCAGGAAGCAACAAATGGGTATTACAAGTAGAGTGCAAGACAGGCCTCAATATTGCCAGAGATCATGTCTGCACTGTTGATGAACTGTCACTAGAACTTGGTGATTGGTACCACATGGATGAAGCAGGACATGTACAAGGTTCATCATCGTTTTCAGAATTGCAGAATGTCATTGCTATAGACACTGTTACACAACACAACAAGGTATTTTTGCAGGTTAATGCATGGCCTCCAATTCATGATTCTGAAGCTTCTAGTACTGATGATTGCTCATCATATTTTCTACTTGTTGGAGTGATAAATGTTCATGTATGGGTTGCCAAGGAAGTGAAGGATCCATTATTAGATAATGGTGCCAGTTTCCATATTATGGTGTGGGATCCAGGGATCCAATTTACTCCTCCATTGACCTTGGGACAAGGTCAATTTAAGGGGTGGGTATTGATAAGAACCCATTCTCTGTGTGCATCCTCACTAGCTCGAGCAAGCTTCAAATGTCATAAGAATGACAGTTCAACCAATCAACATGCTTTGACACCTCATCTGCAAGTAAGCCAGCTCAGCAAGTAACTGACTCAACTGTCAAGAGTAGCATAGTATCAGTCTATAAATAGAAGAATGTAAGAGGAGGATGGTGTGAAGAATGTTAATGAGTTTTCTTACTGTAATTTTTCAGTTCAGTATCTTTCCTTCTTCTTTATAGAATGTAATAATCTTCTTCTTCCCCAATTATCAATAAAAACCCTAGAATTTCTCCGATCCCCAATTCTTTTTCTTCTTCCACTGAAATTTTCTACAGATTTATGGCTGGATTTACACCATTTCCAGATCAGTTAGGACAGGTTCCTAACAAGTGGGGTGGCCGGAGATGGGTTGGGAGGGGGGGGGGGGGGACGACGTAGGGGGCACGGAGAAGGGAGGGACAGTTTTGTCATTTTTTAAATTTTGGGTATCTAATAAAAAATATTAAATAGTTGATGGTATCAATTTGTCGAATAAAAAAGTTTAGGATATTTGAAAAAATGAAATAGTTGAGGGCATCAAGTTGCAATTAAGCCTTATAATTTTATACTCTCAACTATTCAAGTGTTCAAGTTTTTTAACTTGATACATTCAACTTTGATAGATATTAAATTGATGCCCTAAAACAAAAATAACAAAACTATTCCCTTTTCCGTCCAACCTCTCCCCCCCCCCCCGACTGCACCACCCCCACGCCATGCCCTTCTCTCTCCGCCGTGCGCTGCCACCCACCGCGGAGAGAGAGGGGGTGCGACACGGGAGGGGGCAGCGTAGGGGTGGTGCAGTCAGGTGGAGGGGGAGGGAATTTCGTCATTTTTATTTTTAGGGTATCAAGTTGATGGTATCAAGTTAAAAAATTTCGATATTTAAGGATATCAAGTTGTAATTTAGCTTCTTCTTTTTTTATTTGATGACTACCAAAAATTTGGCATTCATGTACATATTAATTTTAACAATTACATACTTCAAAAATTATAACATCATCTATCAAAAAAAAAAAAAAAAATAGTGCAGCTAAGAATCCCCTTAAAAAAACATGAATCACTCTATGATTGAAAATTTTTGTGTATTACATTTTTTTTTTCCTCCTGGACAAATTTTCAATCATGTAACTTCCTATCCAGATAGTATGGTAGCGATTGTCCTTTGAGTGCACCGGAGGGTACCGTAGGAATGGACACAATTCGAATTTTCTCCTAGGCGTTACTCGCCGCGGGCTCAGAAAAAAATACACCTCAAAAAAAAAAAAAAGAGAGTAATAATATGTATTAGCATCATCAGTAGAAAATCAACAGCGCTAGGTAGACATTCATCAAGGATGTTATAGAACCTAGTCAGCGAGTTGCATATTGTATCAACGACATGACTTTTTCTTTGCGATCCAAGTATCATTACCTAAAGGCCTTGTTTGGTTCGCGGAATGGAAAAAAGGAATTGATTCCTTGGTATTTTCTTTTCTTTAGAAAATTATAGTTCCTATCAACTTTTTTTTCGGCTTCTAAACATAGAAAAGGAATCACTTTCCTTTTCCAAGCTGAAATTTTTGTAACCAAATCAGGCCAAAGATACTTGGATCTGTTTATCTTCCATCTTTATGCATAAAATTCTAGTATCTATATTACCGGATTTGTTTCCGTCAGATATTTTTATAGTTGTATTGAATCTATTTTATTTGTCTTTCAATTCCAACGCATTATATATATACTAGTAAATTCACTTGCGTGACACATGAAATAATATTTTTTTGATATAGTTACAAATTTTAAATATTTAAATATATTTGAGTTTAGATTTGTTAAACAATTTAATTTTTAAAAATATTTTTAACTTTAAATTTTAAAAAAATTAGTTTTAATTTTAAAAAATATATATTTGTGGGTTAAAAAGGAGTAAAAGTTAGGTTTTTTTATCCGCAATTTTTTAATAAAATAAATAGTGGATTATATAGATACGGTTTGGACGGCCCCCATATATATATATATATATATATATATATATATATATATATATATATATATATATATATATATATATATATATATATATATATTTGAAACAATGGGTAATTGTGGCGAACTCGTCTCCACTGGGGCTCAAATTCCTGACCACTTAGGCCGCATGCATCTCTCTTAACCACTAGGCTAGAGGTCATTTGCATATATATATATATATATATATATATATATATATATATATATATATATATATATATATATATATATATATATATATATATATATATATATATATATATATATATATATATATATATATATATATATACACTAGTCATAACCCGTGCCCATAGGGCATGGTTCATTTAAGGTATTCCCCCTCAAAATCTTGGACCCCCAATTTTAAACGAACAATAATAATTTTGAGGCCCCCATCAAAATATTAAATCCCAACCACTGCTGGATGTGAATTTTCTTTGGATTCTCCATAAAATCTCACTCTCAATAATGCTCATCCACAACCATTATGAGGGCCCCATCAAAATATAAATTCCAACCATCAAATATTAAATCCCCATCTTTGGATTCCCCATAAAACCCCACTCCCAATAATGCTCTTCCCCATAAAACCCCACTTCCAATAATGCTCTTCCCCATAAAACCCTACAACCGTTGATTAACCAGGATTAAATCCCAACCACTCTTTATCTTGGCACAGTCAGCCCTAGGATTCAAAAACCTTTGTGTTTTGTATAAGATATATAAATATATATATATATATATATACATATATATATATATATATATATATATTTTCTTTATATATATATATATATATATATATATATATATATTAGAAAAAGGTGAATTTTATTCCAAAGTAAAAGCCATAATCTTACAACATACAACCCGAGTGGGACTCCCACTCATCAATTCTCCATAGCATTTACATCAAACTCAATGTTATGGAGAATGCCAACCGGAGGAGTGACCAGCCCCTCAAAGATCCGGCGGTTTCGCTCCCGCCATACATGTCAGACCGAAGCAGCCAGACGAACTCTGGCTGTGCGGAACCAGTCCTGCCCTCTACCTCTGCTATCTCGGATCACCGTGATGATATCCCCAATCCAATGTCCAGTAGCGCCAACTCCCAATACTCGACCCTGCTCCGCCCAGATCTGCCATGCCAGAGTGCACTCGAAGAAGATGTGCTTCATAGATTCAGGCTCCAAACCGCAAAGCACACACTTGGGGTCCGAACAGGCACTCCAAACGATCTAAGACGATCTCTAGTCAAAAGGCGACCCAGAAGAAGCTTGTACATACACAACTGCATCTTCCTGGCTAGGCCCTTGCACCAAACGAACTCGTAATCAGAACTCAACGGAAAAGTACACCTGATGAGGTTGTAGCAACTACGGAATTGGAACTCTCCAGTCCCTGAAGATCCATCAGTCGGCTCCCAAATCCACCGGTCCGCGGGCAACGACGGATCAATAACAGTAGCCATAATGCTTTCCTCCAGTCCCTCCGTGAACCGATAAGAATCCGGCCTCCACTCCCCAGTACGTATGATCCGGCTGCACAACAGCCCACGCCTGTCCTCCTGGTGCGTCGGGGCCCCCCTAATGTCTAATAACGACCGCCGATCAATCCAAGGGTCCCGCCAGAGATTCGTACCCGATCCGTCCTTCATGACCCTCCGGATGGCAGACTTGAGCACCCCCCCTGTGTCGCAAGACAGTCTTGAACGTGACTGAATGGTTGTTGTCAGTAGGACACGTCCAAAAGCTGCCCTGCTTCACGTATCTGCTATGCATCCAGTCCGCCCAGAGAGAACCCCCGCTGATGAATCTCCATGCCAGCTTAAGCGCAGAAGCCTCTCTAACCTCCATCAACGGTCGAAGCCCCACTCCCCCTCCTTCCTGGGGCGACATAACTGGTCCCAGGAGATAGCATGCATACCTTCCCTCCAAATGAAATCAGCACATAGCCGCTCCACCCGTCGAATAGTGGCCACAGGTAGGAGGATGGACTGCAGCCAAAATTGGGCCACAGCCGAGATCACCGATCTGACCAGCTCTATGCGACCGCCAAATGACAGACCTGCTGCTTGCCACCCTTCAACCCTCCTCTGGACATAATCTACCAGACTCTGACAATCCTGATCCCGAGCATAATTGACTGTGAGAGGTACTCCTAAGTATCGCACCGGAAGATCACTCCTCGCGATTCCCAACATATCAGCCCGCTCCTCCTTCTGGGAACACAGGGAACTAAAGTATACCCTACTCTTATCCCTGTTCATCTGGAGACTGGAAACAGACTTCAAATCTTCCATAATAGCCGCAAGTGTCAGCAACCCCTCCGTCGAAGGCTGGATGAAAACTAGCAGATCATCAGCATATATAAGATGAGTAACTGGAGGGTCCATCCTCCGGAACAGAGGGATCAATCGTCCACGGTGCACAGCCAGGTCCATCAAGCAAGCGAAGTATTCCATAACAAGAGTGAACAGGTAAGGGGACAGTGGGTCACCCTTCCTAAGCCCACGGTTGCTCTGGAAGTACCCATAAGGAATACCCTGGATGAGCACAGAAAAAGTAGGGGACGTAATGCACTCCCGAATCATCGCAACACAGTGCTCCGCGAATCCCATAGCCAACATAAGATGACAGAGGAAGTCCCGAATGACCATGTCATACGCCTTTCTCAGATCCAGTTTAACACAAGCTTTCTCCCCTCCGGGTTTGCTAAAACCCCTCACCATCTCATGAGCCAGGAGGCTGTGCTCAGCGATCGACCTCCCCTTGATGAAAGTAGCCTGATTCGGGGAAACCAATTCCTGCATAATCCTCTCCATCCGTCGGCACATAAGGTGCGTAATTATCTTATAAAGATAATTACAACACGCAATAGGACGAAAATCTGCCAGTGCTGTCGCTCCCTCCTTCTTCGGCACCAAGGTCAGGAAGGTGTGATTCAGTTCCTTCAGAAGCTTCCCTGTGGTAAAGAATTCCTGGACCACCTCCACCACCTGGTGCTTCAGAAAGTCCCAATGCCGTTTGAAAAAACCGCTGCTTAAGCCATCCGGACCAGGAGCCTTGTTGGGGTCCGCCCCCTTGACAATAGCCTCCACCTCCTCTAATAAAACAGGAGCAAGCATGATACTATTGCCAAATGGTGTCACCAATCTCTTCGTCACAACCTCTGGGAACACAGAAAGGTAATCAGTCTGGAAATACAACTCGGAGTAGTACCTGACAGCCTCGCCCTGGATCTCACCCGGCGTCCCCACCAGAGTGCCATCGGCATCAAGAAGCTGGGAAATGTGATTCCTATTCTGCCTAGTCCGGATCACATCATAGAAGAACTTGGAGTACCGATCACCATCCTTCAGCCAGGAGCACTTGGCTCGCTGGGCCGAGCTAATCTCCTTCTGCAGCCTCAGGATGTTGACTTCGCCAATCAGCTCCTTCTCTCTAGCCGCCAGGTCCCCATTAAGCATGTCAGTCTGCATATCCTGCTGTAATGTACGCAACTCCACCTCCTTGTCTTCTAAGGTGGACTTGGGAACCCCCTTCACCCAACTCCTAAGGGCTCTCTTCGTGGCCTTGAGACGACGAACCAAACGGAATTGAGCCGTCCCCTCCTGATCACTAGAGAGCCCCTCAGCGACAGCCTCTAGGTAGCCTTCCGAGAGATACCAACTGTTGTTGTACCTGAACGGCCGGGACTTCCCTATAGATCGAGCAGTAAAGCCAACCCTGATGGGGGAGTGATCGCTCGTCCCAGCTGCCAGACCCTCAGCTGAAGTGTTGGGGAAGTGACGGAACCATTCTCCATTGCCCAGGGCTCGATCAAGCTGACAAGCAACCCTATTATGAGTTGCTTTGTTGTGCCAAGTCCAGATGCAGCCTGAGCGAGACAGACCCCGCAGTCCCGCAAGCATGAGGCATCTCTGGAAATCATAGAGTATAGAATCCGGAACCGGGCGGCCACCCAGCTTCTCCCCTTGGTGCAGAAGGGCATTGAAGTCCCCGATCAAGAGAAGCGGAAGGCAAGATGAGTCAGCAACAGATGAAATACGGAAGATGTCGCTCCATAAGGACTCCCGTCTCCTTCTGTCATTGTGGCCGTAGACAGCCCCCAGCAAGAACCGAAAGCCGCCCTTGTTCACGAAGGAGATGGCAATCAGCTGCTCTGTCAGCAAGAGCAAGTCACCGTCCCAGCTCTTCAGGTTCCAGCGAACCCAAATTCTGGCCATGTCGCAAAGGGCCAGATTGTGCAATTGGGCCCAATGAGAAGGGGTCCGACGAGTAAGAGTCTTCTCACCTTTGATCTTGGACTCTAAAATAACAGAAATGTCATAATACTTCCTGTTGAGCACCCCACAGATCTCTCTCCACCTCCCTAGCGAACACGTCCCCCTCACATTCCAGGCGATAATGGCTATTAATTAATGAGAGGTGGGGGCCCCCATAGTAACTCCCGGAACGACACCTGGGGAAGGTGCCGCAGCCGTCGCTAAAGAATCCTCATCCATTCCAGTCGGACCTGTCTGTTGGGGAACGCCCTGAGAGATCACCAACGCCCAGCCTGGATTGTCAACACACACCGTCTCCTCTCTGACTGTAGTACGTCCCTCCTCCATGGAGGAACCATCTCGTAACAGGCCGACAGCACGTCTCTTCCTACAGTAAACCTATCCACCAGACGGTCCGCCCTCCCCTCATGCCTCAGTCTCCGTCGCCACCATACCTCTGGTAACTATGCTACTCTGCCCCGAGCAAGTGGCCACCACCCCACCCGTCGAAGCCAGCTGGGTCGATACAACGAGGCTCAGCCCGCCTTCCCGCACCCGATTAGTGTCCTCCCCCTCCAAGACCTCCGCTCTGCTATCATCTCTGAGATCCATATCACAGGGGACGTCGGGAGCCTCACGAGGAGGGGAACTAGGCTCCACCGGAGGGCCAACCTTCGAGCAAGCACTGGCCAGATGTCCGAAGCAGGAACATCGTGTACAAGTAGGTGGAACCCACTCATACTCCACCCTCTGGGTAAGAACCTCCCCAGAAGGGATCTCATACTCCACCATCTCCGGGAGCTCCCCCTGCACGAATCTCCACAAAAACCCTAGCGTACATCAACCGCGTCCGAAAGGTAGTGGCTTCATCTGCCTTGATCGGGGTGCCCACTAAACTAGCCAGCCGCATCAACAAGGGGATACTCCAGAATCCTACCGGGAGCTCAGGAAATCGAATCCAAACTGGGATGGCATTCAGAACTTCCCTCTCGCATCGCAGCTACCGGAGTCCACTCCTTGAGAATGATAAGTCTGCCGTCGAACGTCCAGGGGCCGCCTTGGAGGATCCTAGCGACATCCTCCGCCAGCCCGAACTTCACATAATAGAAGCCGTTTTCGCGAGCATAGAATTTCATACTCCCCTTAGGCTGCCAGACACGCGCTGCATAGCCCCGGATCTGCCCGTAGAAAGGCTTATTGCCCAAGACATACAGGACGAGGGTATTCTCCCAGTACTCTGTCACCTTCTGAATCTCCTCCGCAGGAAACACAGCCCGGAACCCCCTCCCAACCTTGATAGGCGGGACGTACTCCATCGATGAGGGGGATTTCGGACCCACAGGTTTGCATATCTCGGCCCAGGACCTTCCGACAGGCCGGGGGGACGACTCAGTATGCCTCGGGGCAATCACCGGGCGAGAAATCCCGGATCCCTGAACATCCGGGACCACCACCTTACTTTTCCCTTTGGCCGCCGCAGTCGCCTTAGGCCGCCAACCCACCGATCTCCCAGCAGGCATCTCCGGACCCCGGCCAGATGCCCGAGATCCAGACCCGGTCTGGCGGCCAACAGGACGTTGATCCCTAACCTTACCTTGTCCGCCTCCCATCTTCCCCCCGGGTTTTGCCACTCGACGGCGCGTAACCGTCGTCCAGCCACCTTCCTCCGTTTGGCTCCCTAGCGCTCCAGAACTTGATCCGAATTTAAAGTTCGGATCAATGGGACCTCCTCGGAACAGGCCCGAACTCCCCGTCACCGCGTGAAGGGAACCCGATCCAACTCCCGAGGAACCCGACCCCCCCCCTCCGCCTGGGGGGGTCGTCGACGGTCCAGGGGGGTCCACCCGACCCCCCCTGTTCTCCCGCCCCCCCCCCCCCCACCGCCTGGGGGGGCACATGTGCGCTCGCCAGCAGCGGGGGGTCCGTCCGACCCCCCCCCCCCCGATCGTGTTTCCGCCCCCCCCCAGCGCCAGGGGAGGGACCGCCCGGCTTGGCCGGGGTCTTCCCGCTGCCGGCCAGGGGCTCCGGCGGCCGCGGGGGCGGCCCACGCGGATGCCCTAGCGCTCCCGTGCCGTCGCCTGTCGCTCCCATCTCTTTTATGATATATATATATATATATATATATTTTTTTTTGATGCCCTAGCGCTCCCGTGTCGTCGCCTGTCGCTCCCATCTCTTTTATGATATATATATATATATATATATATATATATATATATATATATATATATATATATATATATATATATATATATAAAGTTTACTTCACTAATATTTATCTTTATGGATAAGATTTAGTTTGCCTGTCTATTACATATTAATTTGTGGATTGAAGTTTACATTAGTAAAATGGATTACGATTCAATGGACCCAATATGGTTGGATCCCTCCGAAAGTCATATTACTTGGCTATATCGCATGTCCGAAAACTATAAACTATATCATTTATCCAAACATAGCCAGAAAAAAGTACACTTCCAAGTTCACTTCAACAAATAACCAAAGTCCAAACAACATATTCATGAATTTGTCACATCCATGCTCCACTTCTTCAAAGCATCCAAACGGAGGGACCGAAAAAAAATGCGTAAAACATCCATTACATGATTTTTCACGCCGATTCACTCTGCCGAAAGATACATGTCCCCTGATACCTTTCTCAGAAACAACTTGCAAATCTTAAAGTTTTATATGTTTATAAAAATGACTAAACAACTTTCATCTTTTTTTTTCTTTTCTAGTAGTAGTAGTAATAATAATAATACAATTTATGTTTTCTTTTGGACCCAAGTGAAGGGCAAAAAAGGAAAGAAAGGAAAAAGCACCTATTAAATAGTTCCCGCCCTCAACAATTTCCACACCTGCACTCTTCTTCTTCTTCTTCTCTCTCTCTCTCTCTCTCTCTCTCTCTCTCTCTCTTGAGAAAAAGGATGGGGCCGAAGAGATCCCCGACAGATATGACAGACCACTCAGAGTCCACGAAGAAGACAAGGTCTCTCTCTCTCTCTCTCTCTCTCTCTCTCTCACTCCCATTAATTAGAGCTAGTTTGATATAGCTATCGTTTGGGTTGATGATCATTGGTGAGTATTATGCTGCTACTCATCTTGTTTCTTGATTCAAATGTCAAGTTCCTTTTTTTGTTTCTTGAGTTCACATTGGTCATGTTGTAATGCCTCATAGCACTCTGGTTCTGTACTGGTTTCTTGAAATAGGAACCAAACCCAACAAAAAAAATTTATAATTTTTTTTGAGTAATTTGACCAAGATTATCAAGATTAGTAGGGTTCTACTAGTCATTTCTATTGTTTATACTGAACGTGGCGTTTGTGTGTTTCTTGATTCACATTTGGCGGTGTCGGTGTTAGAGAACTTTGGAATTAGAATTTTTTTTCTTTGTTCTTCTTGAAATGGAGCTAAACACAGAAGTTAGTTTCGAGAAATTGGACCAATAAAACCTTCTTTTACTAGATATTGAATAAGTTCACTGAATGATCAAGATTAGGCGTTGTTTAGTGTTAGAAAACTTCGGAATTAGAATGGGCAATGTAATTTTTTTTCTTTTTCTTTCGAGGGGTGAATTGATGTAGGGCAAGAATGGGGATGTCTTTCTTGAAACAGAATCGAACTTAGATGTTTATCTTTGAGAGACCGATATTAGTAGCTTCTTTTACTAGATGTTATCTTTGGAATTAGAATTTGTTTCTGAAATAGAACCAAACCCAAAAGTTGATTTCTAGAAATTGGACCAATGGAATATTCGTATGGAGTAAACTTCGGTGAATGATCAAGATTGTTGTATATGGCTCATGTTCAACTACAGAGTGCGACACGTGCCATTTGAGGATCGGAGAAGCCTGAAAGGAGTCGAAGTAGTGATACATGGCTCAAAAAGTCCAAACAGTATCACCGGCATACCGGTATGTACATGTCATTTTCGTTCAAGCGAGTGTTGGGGGTCAAAAATCACTTGAGACTATGTATCGAAGGTATATCGACGGGTTGTGTTCAGATTGGATTTAGGAACACTTCAGACCTAAATGATCTTCCATCCACAATCAACTTTGCTCTTGACTTTCAGAAGGATTGAGCATTCTTAAGAGTCTTCTTGTACCCTAGATGGGAGCTTGAAGTCTTGAAGAGAGTTTGGAGGCCATAAGGATTGCTTGTGAGTTCTTGAGCAAAAAAGAACTTTTCTAAGGGTTTGCTAAGGGAGCCATTAAGGAATATTCTAGAAAGAAGAAGGAGAGCTCGTTGGAGATCTCGTAAGGAAGGATTTTGCATTACGGTATTGTATGTGTAATCATTGTAAGGTTTCTCTCTTTGATTCAATAAAGTTATTTCTCCATTTATACCATGGAGTAGGTCGACCGAACCACGTTAATATTGTGTGTTTGTGTGTTCCTTCTTTGCTGCTATTGTCCAGTCAATTTGTGTGTCAGTTTCCGTGTGTCACACGATACACGATTAGGTTTTTATTAGATATTTTGTGGATTATACTGAAATGTGCATGTTTATTTTGTTTCTTGATTCACATATCTGGTGATGTTACAGCCTGAAAACTTTGGAATTGGAGAAGATCTTCAAATAGAACCTAGGTAGCACGAACAATCGGAAATTGGTATCCTATCTGTTCTGTGCCATGTCATACTCATATTTACAACAAAGACACTCTAAAAATATACTAGGACACTCAAATCAACGTTATGTCGTATCGTATTAGTTGTTATAAACATAACCAAACCCTGAAGCTATCTTTGAGAAATTGGACCAATGGTAGCTTCTTTTACTAAAAATGGAGTAATCTTGTGAGCGATCACAATTATACTGCAATGTGCACATTGTTTGTTTCTGGATTCACTTTAGGTGATGTTAGTGTTCAAGTTGTAAATTGATGTCATCTTTGAGAAATTAGACCAAACAATAGTAGCTGATTACATTTTATGACGCTGATGTAAAAGCCCTTTCTTTATTTGGTTCTTTAATGGTTTCATTTTGAGAAAGTGGACCTAGAATATTGCTTATTTACTAGAGATTGGATAAACTTGTGAGGGAAGAGTGAATTACTTGCTGTCAACCTTGTGTTGGTGTGAAGATTAACGTACTTGCCTGCCCAAAACCCACTTTTTATATCACGAAGAAACACTTCCAGTTCATGTTGTTGTAACGTTTTTCTTGTCAAGTAACTTATGCAAACACCATGATAACTTTTTGATTTATTTGCTCGTAGAAGGGCTCAATAGATCATCATTTGATACGTCTTGATGTAATCCTTTTTATATATACTTCTTGTCTCAAAATGTTGAAGAGGCTTTAAATAGTAGTTTTTGTTGTTGTTGAGAGAATCAGTGGGAGAAAAGTCTCCCCCTGTGTTTCATTAAAGAGAAATTTAACAAAACATCCCATAGCCTACTAGAGGTCGAATATCACAAGTTTTCATAACCAAAGTATATATGAAGCAAATACTTCAATAAACAAAGTACTCCCCCAATTACATCTAACGCTCCATCTTGACCTCGATGTCCCCCCTTCCTCATGTCGCGCTACCTTTTCTTGCCCCTTCCTGGTGCCTCCCTTGCCCAAGACCTAATATTAGACAACATTGAAGATGCATTTGTTGGATGTTGCTATGTTAATTCTTGAATACTTTGTTGTTACTTTCTAGCATATAACAACCACCACAATATTGCAAAGCCATCGATCACTTCTATTCACTTTGAAATCCCTCCAAGTATCCCATAGAGAGTTGATTAAAGCTGGACGACCATTGATATGGAATTGATCCTTACATGATTTCCAAATTTGAAGTATCACATTCCACTTTAATAAGAGTTCTTACACCGACTCCTTGTGACTATTGCAAAACCCACAGGTGCCTGGACCAATCCACTTTCTTTGGCAAAGTTGTCTCTAGTAAGGATCGCGTTCTTACATGAAACCTTATAGGAAAACACGTACTTTCATCGGGGCTTTGATTGACCAAATATGCTTAGTTTACTCGGCTAGTTGTCCACTGTAGTTGAGATTCCAATATAACGGTTTAACAAAAAATTTACTAATAGAATCCCATCTCCCAAGAAGAATTATCTTCCCCATTTTGTTCCAATGGACATCATTGTTGCAAGTAATTCAACAACCTCCAAGAAGAATTATCTATCCACCCCCTCCACTTGCTACCAAACTTTCTAGAATGGATGGTCTCCGGAATGCAATCCCAGTCCAGTCTATCATAAGCTTTCTCGAAATCAAGCTTAATTAAATTGTAGGTTTAATTAAGCAGGTTGCATCTTTGAATATTTATGCCTTGAGCTATAGTTTTTGGCTTGGGCTCTTTAGTACTCGATTGGAATGCATGTTGGTGGGTATACAAGTAAGCCAGGGTTATATTACCTCCCAGTATTTTACTAAAAAAACTGTTCAAAGTTTAGTAGGTTGCTTGAATACTAATATTATTTACTACATCTGTCTCCTTTTTTAGGTACAATCACTCATTGCTGGAGAAAATTGAAGATGGCGCTGAACCTTTGGTTGGTTGGATTTTATTTATTTATTTCAATTTAGGGCTTGATATAAGTCTTGTTTGTTCCACAGTAATTTTCATGTATCGAGCACAACTCTCTGAACCAACTTCTTTTGTCATGGTTAACTTATTGGCTGCTTGGTCTGAGTGATTGTTGCAGGATGATGATAGTGATTTGGATATCAAACCAGCATATAAGAAAACTGAACCTGCAACCAAGGTATATCTATCACTATATCCAAAATAAATTGCCTCCGTACCCATATATGTATCGTGTATGTACCGTATCTGTGTCCGTATTCATGCAAACATAGGTTACTACTTAATCTACTATCTGAAAATGTATGTATCCAAAATAATTGCCTCACAGTCATCCTGTCTCATTAAGTACCAAGTTGTCATTGTCGTCCCATATTTTGTTATCTTACACTGCCCATTTTCCTTACTTCTAAGACTTTAAATGTGTCAGAGTACCCTTTTATTACCTTCTCGAGGCATTTTGAGTACCTAGAGAAAATGGTGTCTGTATCCATATCGTGTATGCACCCATATTCGTATTCATATTCGTGCAACACAGGTCACTACTTATTGTAGTATTTGAAAAATATATGTATCCCATATCTGTATTGTCTTCATCGTTGTCCGTCTTCGTATTTGTGCAACATAGTTGAGTACTATCGCGAAGTTATGAGGTTTAATCTGTAAAGGTTGGAAACTGATCTGCTTATGATGATGGTTTAATCTGTAAACATATGTTTATGCATATTGACTGCACTTGATGGGTGGAACCACTTCAGGAGGGCACCAATCTTACACAGATGCTTGATAGCACTTCCAATGCTCGATTTTACATGTATTTACAGGAAAATAAATGGACAATGTTTAGTCCCAAAGTGTAAATGCATGATGTTAATACGATCTTGAAGATTTTAACTTAGAATCCTTTTTTGATAAAATGTTCGCTTTATGATCACATTTATAGGATTCTCCATACTGATAGCACTTCCAATGCTCAATTTTACATACATTTACAGGAAAATAAATGGACACTGTTTAGTCTTATATATAGTGTAAATTAATGATGTTAATACGATCTTGAAGGCTTTAACTTAGAATCTTGTTTTGATAAAATTTTCGATTTATGATCACTTTTACAGGATTCTCCATAATGATCTCAGGCTTCATTGTCGAAAACACAAATTTCCAGTCACTTTTATACTGCTCCTGCATACTATCTTGAAGATTTTAACTACATATGAGTGACCTCATCTAATTGTTTCTTTTTGTTGAATTCGTTGCCAGATTTTAAGCTCGACTGGTTCCACATCTTTAGCTGCAGCATCTGAAGAACCACGAGCGCCTTCTCCTGATCAATCATTAAACCCATCGAGTATGCCTCAAGCACCTGTGGGGCAACCAGCGACTCCTGGGGGAGACATGGCAGATCCAGGAGTCGCTGCTTCATTTCATACTTCTGTACCAAGTGACTCAGCTTTCATGCCCTATGTGGCACCCTCAAAGTCTAAACTTTTCAGCTGTATGAGGGAAGAAAAAGAACGCTCTGAACAGGAGATGCAGTTAATAATGAGTACCAACGTTGCAGGGCCAGAGTCCATGAATTTTGACACGACTCACTGCACCATGCCATTGCACCAGTTGAGCCAACAAACAACAACAGACTCAGAGCAGAAAAATGTTCATGGTGCCAGCACAGAGGAAGAAGTCGATATAGAGAGGGGCACTGGCAGAGAGACATCTTCTGGGGATGCAGATAAGTCGTCAACGGACTCCAAGCAGAACAATGTTCAGGGTGCCAGCACAGAGGAAGAAGTCGATATAGAGATTGTCCCTGGCAGCAAGACATCTTCTGGCACGGGCAGCGAGACGTCTTCTGGCACAGGCAGCGAGACATCTCCTGGCACATCTTCTGGGGATGCAGATAAGTCGTCAAGTGAATCTGGGGATGCAGACAACTCGTCAACAGACTCCGAGCAGAACAATGTTCAGGGTGCCGGCACAGAGGAAGAAGTCGATATGGAGAGTGGCACTGGTAGAGAGACATCTTCTGGCACGGGCAGCGAGACGTCTTCTGGCACAGGCAGCGAGACATCTCCTGGCACATCTTCTGGGGATGCAGATAAGTCGTCAAGTGAATCTGGGGATGCAGACAACTCGTCAACAGACTCCGAGCAGAACAATGTTCAGGGTGCCAACACAGAGGAAGAAGTCGATATGGAGAGTGGCACTGGTAGAGAGACATCTTCTGGCACGGGCAGCGAGACATCTCCTGGCACATCTTCTGGGGATGCAGATAAGTCGTCAAGTGAATCTGGGGATGCAGACAACTCGTCAACAGACTCCGAGCAGAACAATGTTCAGGGTGCCAACACAGAGGAAGAAGTCGATATAGAGATGGCACTGGTAGAGAATCTTCTGGGGATGCAGATAAGTCCGTCAAGTGAATCAAAATGTGAATGAAGTTTCAGGTCATTGAGTATGTTGGATGGTCTTCTTCTGATCTTCCTATCGAAGAGAAGCAAATTTCTAGCATATTTTACTAGATATCTGGAATTTCTGCATAAGTGATGAATTTGTAACTTCTATTGGGAAGAGAAACATTGGTCTGCATCCTAACACTTGTAGCATTCATTGTAAGCAACCTTTCAGGAATTTTTCATACCTATCTCGATTAAGAGATTGTATTTTCCTTTGACTTCGTCAGTACAACCAACTCTTAGAAGCTGGTGCTTACGAATATGCTAATGTTAGAAGTTTTTTTCTTCTGTAAATGAACCTCAATTCTTTTTTGACAAATCATGCTATAACTACTACTTATGGCAAAGTTGATTATGCAAATTTACATGCGACTGTTGATTACTAGGCAAGCAACAAGAGAATCAATGCCTTCTCTCTTGTTAACAAGTTGGGGGGATTCATATAAGTAGGCTTATTCTTTCCTATCGAGAATTAGCTAATTCTTCAATTTTCTAGATTTTCCTATTACTGCCTATATAGGATGGAGGATAAGTTAACTTGCTGAGAAAAAGAAGTCCTCGAATAAAATCTTAGAGGGCCAATTAGGTATTTGGACTCATGTATATAAAATGGTTGGAATTCATTGTTCTTCTCATAGTCTCTACGATTCTTGGAAGCTACCAAGAGACTCATATCCTCTTCAGCTGAAAGTAAGACGCGAAATGACTGTACAGTTATGGCTTTAGTTTGGTGTATTTTGGATGAGAGAAGCCATCAGACTTTTGATGAGATCTCTATTCATGGTAATGCTCACATCAAAAAACTTGGACCACTTTTTTCTAATTTTGAACTGATGAAGCCTCGAAACTTAAGAAGTATATGAAAAGGGCCACTAATGTTGGAGTTGTCACTAACCTGATGCTCAAGGACCAAAGGTTTCATCCTCGAAACTTAAGAAGTATATGAAGAGGGCTAGTACTGTTGGACGTGTCGTTAATCTGATGCCCAATGACTAGGTTTAATGGTTATCTTGAAAGTTTACATGTAAGCTACTATGATCTGTCATGTATCTGGAGTCATACTGTTCTCAGAATTTCCGAGAAGTTCTTCCTTGACTTTTCGGTTGTATTGAATTTTGCATTGTATTAGTCATAGCAATGCTACGATGGATTGAGGTGTCAGATGTGTCCACGAGTGCAACTCGTCCATCGGTAACAGATGTGTCCACTTCCATCTTGTTGGAGTCTGTTTTCTTGTTCCTATGTTTCATTATGTGCTCGAAGAGTTCTCATTTTGTAATTCGATCAGACTTGCTAGTTAATTAATTTTGTTATTCAAACTTATTATGTTAATTGTCATTAATGAAAGTCGGAGAATTTATATTCCCATGTTTATCTACATATAGAATGATCAAAATAATTAGGAAAAATTCAAATAGAATGTTTATTAGTTTCAAACATGGGTGTAGAATCCGAATTATATGCTCATGAGTTCCAATATTGGACCAAAAACTATCATTTTGATTCTATTATGCAACTCCAATTCGAATTCTGAAATTCAAGTTGGCCAACCCTTTGAAAATTCTATCTCATTTACTTCTCCCAGTACAAAGTTTGGTAATAGGAAAACAAGGAAGAATGTAATTAGCATAAGTAACCCTCTATTGAATTCAATAGTTCTATACCGGGGATCGGGGTATATGAGTTACATGTGCAATTTCAAGTGTCAAATATTGTGAATAGAATGACATCTTATTTTATGAAGAGTCTTGTCGAATATCTATAATAATTTCAAAACATATAAAAATTATCTTAGAGGCATAGCTTCTAACTAGGTGTGTATAGTTTGGTCCAAGAGGATTTGGAGGCATAAATATCCGGGTTTGTCGGATGGAGGTTAATCGAGATATTCCTATTAGGGCTTTGGGGGACCTTGGTGAGAGCCAAGACTTGGAAAATGCGATATAGTGCGATGCAATATGGTATACTAGTGTTTGAGGTTGTATCTGATTGTGTGAAGTGTCGGGCGACCCGAAACCCGTCCTCGAACCGGCCCGGTCAAACCCGTCCTGGGCCGACCCACGGTCGACCCACAATTCATTCAACCCGGGCTAGGTTTGCCCCCACCCCTACCCCAAAGCCCAGTCCAGTTTGGTCCCATCGTCCAAACAGGTTAGACCGGATTTCTTTCCCAAAACCCACTAGACCGTTCATAGGGGGAGGGGAATACTATGCTTACAACCAATTTTGGTTGTAAGCTTTACAACTGCCTATGTGGCATCCATTGATTGGGGGAGAGAGGGGACCGAGTGGGACCATGTTAGCAGGGATGTGAATTGTAAAAAAGTTGTAAATATTTTGTAGTAAACTTAGCATTTTTTTTTTTGGGGGGGGGGGGGGGGGGGGGGGGGGGGGGGGAATGGAGAGGGGGTATTGTGTGTGTGGTGGTGGTTGGGTGATGGGGGTGTTACAATTTTAACCCTACTCCCATGTTCCCATAATACAGCAAATCCAGTACGTAACAAACATCCAAGGCTATCCATCGGCATCCGTAATCGCGATTGTCGCATGTAAAGTTCTAGGATAAAAATATGGATAACTATTGATAAACTAAGAATATATACATCTATAAACATAAAATCATCCATATATATAATCCAACATGTCTGATTTCTCAAAAACTAATATACATACGAGATACAACTAAGCAAAAAAGAAACGTTGCTCTACCTTCGGCCTGTGTTACTTCTCGGGTACATCCATGCTATACAAAGGTAACGCCTCCTCTTCTTCCATGTCTTTATCTAGTGAACAAATACTAAGTCATCAAAGATATGCAAATTCTTGATCCAAGAACAATGAAATAATTGAAGTAAAATAGTATATAATTGGAAAATTAAGATATGATACTTGGATAGAAAGACAATATAAAAAACTAACAATATATTTTAGTGCTAACTCGAAATAAGATTATTGTGATCCTAGTCCTAGTGATTTATTAGTGATTCATTTCATTTCAAGTGGCATGGAATCACTTAAGAATTCCTTACTACAAGTAACCAAATATGTGTGGAGTATATTAAGCTATCGAGCCTAGAAAGGTGCATGCAAGTTGACATGGTGCTGTAATCTTGGAAAATGAGGTCAACCTATGACATAGTGGAAAATTTAAGAATGACACAAATGACTAGAAGAAAGTCAATGGTCGACCACTCTTACACTGTGTTTGAGAATCTTTTGAAGGGGGGGGGGGGGGGGGGGGGGGGGGAGGGGGGGGGGGGGGGGGGGGGGGAGGGGGGGGGGGGGGGGGGGAAGGAAGATTTGAGGAGAAAAATAGAGGAGAGTAAAATGGAGGTAAAATTAATTTTTCTTTCGCTTGTTTGGATAACCAAAAAGTAGGAGAAGAAATTTTTAAAAATAATATTTATTTATTTATGGAGAAAGATATATTTACCATTTAGTCTTTGATTTTTTCAAATCATAATTAATACTTACTTCATTGAAGGATAGTTGGATAATTTATTTTAGGTTTTTTTAGGGGCACCACCACTTCTACTAGGGGGCAGCCCAAATTTTTTTGAAAAAATTACAAGTTTGCCATAGGTTTTGTTACTAGGGGGCAGCCCATAATTCACTATAAAAGCCAAACTTGTTTTATTTCTTCTCTCTTTCTTCCTCTATTACTTCTCTTCATCCACTCTTTTTTTTTCCTCCTCATAGAAACCTAGAATTAACCTAACCTAGGTGAAATTGTCCCCCCCACCTAAATTTGTTAAAGATTTTTGGTGAAATATCTAGTAATAGTGTCAATCACTTCTCCCATTTATTTGTAAGTCGTCGAATTTATTTTTGTGTAATATTTTAACCTAAATTTTACATATAAAAGTTGAATTTTGTGTTTAATGTAGAAAAAAATAGAAAATGGAACAACCCGGACCATCAAATGCTGGATACTCTCCTCCCACAACGTCCGAAGAACACTTTGATGCATCGGAAGGCCTCGTGGTAACTAAACTTTAACTTTATTTCAGATAAAAAATCGGACTTTGACACAGAGGACTGCCACTTCTCTGGCAATCCCTCTCATTGATTTGGACTGCCAGGGATGTGGCAGTCCTACTTCAGTGTAGGACTGCCACATCTCTGGCAGTCCTATATATGTGATGGACTATAACATATCTGGCAGTCCTTTTTAATTTCATATGCTTACATTTTGGCTTTATGTAGTTGTTTAGTTTTGACTTTTAACTTCTATTGTAGGAGTTGCGATCTTTCGATGTTGCGGTACATGCTCCAATTGCAATCGATGTAGGACATTTATTTTGGACCGATCTTTCGTTTCAATCAAGCGACGATGCGGTACAATGGTGTCGAGAAGTTGGACGGAAAAAACAACTTAGTTCTAGTGATATCCAGATCGTGCCGAAATCGTCCAGGACGACACAGTGTGATGGTTGGCTGTGAAAGAGGTGGTGTGTTCAGATCGCACAAAAAAGACACAGTGATCCAAAATAAAGTTCCAAGAAAGAAAGCTGGAACGAGGAAATGTGGTTGTCCATTCACGATCCAGATTAGAAACGAAGAAGAAGGAAAGTGGTCAATACAAGTGAAGAATGGAACCCACAATCATGAGATTGCCGAGACACTATTGGGTCATCCGTATGTCGGACGGTTGAACCCTACGGAGAAGAAGATAGCCGAAGACTTGTCCACTTCCGGTGTTGCACCGAGACAAATATATTCAGTCATACGGCATGAAGATGAGAAGAACATGTCTACAATGAGGTTAATATACAACGCCCTATCTTCTTCGAACGTTGTCCGGACCAAATCAAGAATGGCGATGCAAGAAGTGTTGAAATTGCTTGCCGATAATCATTACGTTGAGTTCCATAGAAGCATCCCCAGAGTAATGAAGTAATTTCAATCTTTTGGGCTCATCCAGATTGCACAAGTCTGGCCAGGTCTTTTGCCGACGTGTTAATCCTTGATTGCACGTATAAGACCAACAAGTTCAAGATGCCTCTCCTTCATATTGTCGGATTCACCTCTACTCGGAAAACATTCCCGGTGGCATTTTGTTTCATGAAGAGTGAAAAACTTGAAGACTACACATGGGCATTGGAGAAACTGAAAACACTTTACACCGGTCATACAGAGCCGTCAATTCTTTTGACCGACAGAGAGTATGCCCTAATTAATGCTATTCGCATTATTTTTCCTCAAGCGGATACATTGCTATGCACTTGGCATGTCAATCGTAATATTCAAGCCCAATGTAAGTTGAAGTTTCAGAAGGAGGAAGGTAAAATTGACATGCAAATTTTCAAAAATTCTCCAATGACTGGAATTGTGTGTGGCAAGCCTCTACGATTGACAGTTACGACGCCGCATGGTACATGTTCAAGAAAAAGTGGGAGGCGAGGGAGCCGGCATGCATTTCATATATCAAAGATACATGGCTTGAACCGCACAAAGAACACTTCGTCTTAGCATGGACGAATTTGGTGAAGCATTACGGCACGACAACTACCAACCATGTCGAAGGAGCACACTCTGTAGTAAAGAGACAACTAAAATTATCTCTCGGCAACTTTGTCTTTGTTTGGCAAGCTATACATCTATTGGTAGAGCGGACGATGAATAAAATTAAGGCATCATTTGAGATGAGCTTAAATATAGTCAAGCATGAGCATAGAAAGGATGTACTGTTAGATGCTTTAGTTCACGTGGTCTCTCACACGGCGTTGACATTAATATGTGATGCGATTGATAGTTCAAAGTATGTCGGGTTTGATCCCCAGGTTTGCGGGTGTGTACATCGACATACACTGGGCCTCCCTTGTGCACATCAGATTAATGAATATCGCCGTGAATCCATTCCTATTCCAGTAGAAGCAGTCGATCAACGTTGGAGGCAGTTGTCTATGATGCCTGTGGTGAAGACGGACGATGATTTCTTCTCTTTGACACAAGTGAAACTTCTTCACGCAAGGTGGTTAGCTCAGTAGCAGCGGAGCGGCAGTCTATTGAGCGGCAGTCCATTGAGCGGCAGTCCAACACATGTGAAGGACTGCCCTGGGTCTGGCAGTCCTAGATGAATAGCCATGTACATCAAATTTCAACACATATCCAACACAAGTATCCAACACATATCCAACACAAGTATTTGTTTTACACACATATCCAACACAAGTATCCAACACATATCCAACACAAGTATTTGTTTTACACAAGTATCCAACCACTACCAGAATAAGTCATTTTAGCGACGCCTAAAGACGTCGCTAAAACGACAAATTTCGTCGCTAAAAATATTTACCGACGCAATTACCGACGTTTTGGACTTGTCGCCGAAACGTAAGTCGCTGATCTTTAAAACGTCGCCAAACGTCGCAAGTATCGACGTTTACCGACGTATATATATGTCGGTATATTACCGACGTCTACCATCGTGTCGTCGGTGTATTAGCGACGTGTTTAACGTCGCTACGCGTCGGTAAAATCCTGAAAATTTACCGACGTTTACCGTCATTTAAAATGTCACTAAATGTCAGTAATTCCTGGGATTATTACCGACGTTCACCGACGTTTACCGACGTTCTCCGACGTATAAGGACGTCGGTACCCTGGAAAATTTTGCAGATTTACCGACGTTTACCGACGCAAACGTACGTCGGTGGACGTCGGTAAACGTAGCTAAATCTGCAAAAAAAATAATACAGAATGTCCTTTTCTCCCTGCAGTTTAAAAAGATAACCATAACCAACAGGAATGAACACTCAATAACACACATGGTTCCTGCAACATTTGGTTCCCTGTTTTGCTGAACACAAGCCATATACACACACACACACATGTGAATGACACACAATCACACACACACCCATGTGAATGACACACAATCACACACACACACACACACTGTTTTCCCTCACTGTACACAGGTTTCAGTCCCTACATACACATGTTTCAGTCACTCCTACACACACACACTCACTCTCTATCACACACTTGTCACTCTCCCTTTACCTCACTCTTTCTAACTCTCTATCTTTCTATCTTCCTATATATATATATATATATATATATATATATATATATATATATATATATATATATATATATATATATATATATATATATATATATATATATATATATATATATAATGTAATGTATATAAATATGTATGTGTATGTAATATGCACATAGTATGTATGTGTATGTAATATGCATCTAAGTATATTATGTATATATGTAGGTATCCTATATATTATATTATGTGTGTGTACCATTATATATATATTATATATATGTATGTGTGGTATACATATAGGTAGCCTATACGTATATATATATATATATATATATATATATATATATATATATATATATGTATGTAATATGTGGTTTCATGTGTAGGCTTAGATGCAATAATAGGTTGTGTGATGTTGGTTTTGACTTTGTATTGTATAGGTTGTATGGGCTTGATATACTAGCATAGGCTAGTTTAGCCTTGATTAGACTAATATAGACTTGTTAGGACTTAGAACGATTGTTAAACCTAGTTAACATAACCTAGACTTGTTTAGACCTAGAATGACTTGTTTGACCTAATTTAGACTTGTTGGACCTAGTTTGACCATAGTTGACCTAGTTTGACTTCTAGGGTTGACCAGAGTTGACCAAGAGTTGACTTTGGCCTAGATTGACTTCTAAACGTAAACCACAGAAGCACATTAACATCCAATTGAAACGAATAATAACATAAATAACAGTATAACACAATGTAGCAGGCAACAAATAGAATGAGATCCAACAAATAGAATAGGATCCAACAAATAGAATAGGCACAACCAACAATTATCCAAATAACCAAGTCTACACCAAATAACAAAGTCTACAACCAAATAACCAAAGTCTACACACAACCAACAAATAGAATAGGATCCAAACATCCAAGTCTACACAACCAACAAATATCCAAGTCACAAACAAAGGATCAAACAAACACAAACAAACAGTCCTAACTAGGACTACTAAGGATCTGGTGCAGGAGGGGCACCGTCGCGACGAAGGGATAAGAACAACTCATACTCCTCAAGTGAAATCGATACCGATGGAACAGTCAGTGACGTCGGTGGAGTCGGTGTCGAAGAAGAAGGCGACGGAGTCGACGACGATGAAGGCGCACCCGGAGGACCAGCACGCTCCAATGCTGTAAGTCGCTGGTGGTATGAATCCATGATAGATAACATTCTATTATTGCTCTGGACCATCGAATCCTGCGCCAATCTCAGCCTCTCGGCCATGGTCACCTGTCCTGTCTCCAGCTCCTTCACCGTGCGCTCTAACCCTCCAACAGTGCGCTCTGTCCTCTCAGTCGTCTCCATGAGCTCCATAATGTCGCGGTCGAGCGCATCCAATCGTGCTAGCAGCACAGGATCGTCCGTAGGATGCTGAGACTGCTCCTCGATCCGTCGTAGCAGGTCGTCACGGAGAGACTCCATCATCTGGTGGACTTGGACAGACTCCTGGGACGGCTGTGGACCATGCACACTAGCAGAAGATGCCCTAGAGGACTGGGTCGTAACTAGGGCGCCATAGGATCCCGTACCGTAGTACGTACCCCTACGGAGTCCACCAGCGGCGGTAATCCACAGCTCGTCTACCGACGGAGCTTGAGTGGGCTGCGAGGAAGTACCGGCCTCTCCTGCATCAGGTGCACTAGCAGCCGCCCGTTCCCGCAGCCTCTGATACTCGGCCTAGAAAGTATGGATAGTACTCTATAATTTCTAATTTCTAATTAATGTACTTATTATTACTAACTACATGAATATTTATTTGCATCATATTTACTAAGTTATATTAAAATTGACACGAAGTATTAAATTAAGATAACATATTGTAATACTTACATAGGTCTGCTCGGCCCTCTCGTCAATAAGGTCTTCGCCCTTCCGATGGGTGGCCAGGAAGACGGTCAACATGTCGGCGTTATCGACCTTCCTTATCTGTAATTAAATATATTATCTTAGTAATAATTTATCGGTTTTGCATTAAAATAATATTTCTAAAAGAGAAAGACATACCAGACGACGAAAATGTTCCGTCATCGGAATCGACCCACCGCACCACTTCGAGGCATGTTGCCTAGCCGCCTTGGCCTTCTCTGACTTCTCCTTGTACCTTGGCTCGTCGAATCGAGCCTTCATCGCATTCCACTGATCAGGGGTGATCCAACCTTGGATCGGCTTTCCGGCATGATCACGATCCTTCTGATCGTTAATAGCGTCGCGGATCAGCTTGGCAGCGACGGCAGGAAACATCCCCTCGATAAGCTCGGTCCGGTGCGGTGGATAGAAAAATATATCCTAGAAGAGCGCAAACCAAATATTTATCAGTTATATATAATATGCAAAAATTATATGATTCATGTTAAAAGCAAATATATTTTAACCTTGAAGCGCGCAAACCTGTAGGCCTTTCTCTCGTCCGGAGCATCAGAGTAGTTAATCCAAGCACCACCATAATTATGCCTCAGCATGTGGCCTAGACGTCTCTGTACCTCTGGGGGACGATATCTATACAGACATATTATATTCATGAAAAAAGTTAATTTATGATAAAAACAGAAAAAAATTATAAACCAAAACACCTGCTTTGTACCGTCGGCCCAGATCTCCGTCCTCCTCTCCTCCGGAGGTGCGCACGCATCATCTGCATGATGCTGGTCGGCCGTCGGCGCAGCCGCCTCGGCCGTCGGCGCAGCCTCCGCCATCTGCTCATCCGTCTCCATCGTCGTATCAGCAGCAGGAACGCTAGACGGGCGAGCACTCTCAACAGGCCTAAAACTACTCGTCCCAGGAGATATGCCACGTGACGTCGTCCCAGCAGGCCCAGCTACTGTCCGATATGGAGGAGTAATCAGCGACGAGGATCCAGAGCCGGTACCAGTAGGAGGTACCGATGGAAAAGTTCGTCCTCTAGCAGTACCTGTAGGAAGTACCGGAGGATCATGACCTCGTTGTCCCCCTCGGAACGATCCGCGACGACCTGCCATACCTGATAACAGCATATGATAATACAACAAATAATAGAGACTAGAAATATGAAAGTACAACAAAGACAAGATAATAAACAAGACAACCTATGATGATACATTCTACAATAAACATCTAAGTCCAGATAATATATTCTAGAAGAAACATCTAAGTTCAGATAAGTATATCTCTCTCAATCATCTTCAGAATAATCATCTTGTTCGTCTTCCTCGACCTCATCTTCCTCTTCCTTCTCATCTTCACTTTCATCTTAGCCTTCGTCGGCTTCGTCTTCCTCTTCGGATAATTCTACATCTTCTACATTATGTGTCGTGTAATACGTAACTTCCGTGGAGTCCATATCGACAATATTGGTTACAAGAGGTAGCTCGTCCTCCTGGTAAGCTTTTTCGTCAACATCAAAAGTATCTCTAGCTTTAGTCTTGTATACTGCCCACCAGTCAAACTTTGTTGCTCTCCGTCTCGGATAAGCTGTGAAGTACACGAGCTGAGCCTGAGTTGCTAGGACAAACGGTTCGTAGCCTTGATATCTACGCTTGTAGTTTATATCCACAAGACCATGCTTGTCAATTTTCCAACCTTGATTTTCAATCGGATCGAACCATTCACACTTGAACAACACGATCTTTGCAGGTTCTCTGCCATTATTATATGACAACTCCATAATCTCTCGCAAGATGCCAAAGAAATCATTTCCTGGATCGACGTCTTTGTAGTTCGAAGACTTGATATACAAACAACTGTTTTTCGTGGAATCAAGATCCAGGAAGCTGTCTCTGATCGGAGCATTTGTCGACTTGAACCGAAAGCCATTGACACAGTAACTTGGCCATATTTTAACAAAAGTAATTGGTCCCTTGGCAAGAGTTCTAATTAATTCAATCTCGGGTGAAATTAGACGATCGACATGAATATCAAAGAAGAGATAAGAAGTTATTTATTGCGCAGTTGCATTAGAAGAGGCCAATAATTACCGAGCTACTTACATATTCGCTCAACCAAGAAGGAAAATGACGTCTCATTTCTTGTTCTAATGCTTCGTCTGTTAGGTAGGGTCTAACCAGCCTCAACTCATCATTATATGTGCTGGAAAACAACGAAGCAACCGCCGATTAGTACAATAATATTAGCTTATACTATTACATTGAGATGATGTAAACTTATCATCCTGAGTTACTTACCCCTCTATATTCTCCACTTCATCCTCGTCGCAATTGAGTAATACATACAACTGAGCAGCCCTTAGCTCTTCGTCATTCAAATATCTCTTCTTCATTTTCCCCGAAGGCTTTCCGGACGCATTGAATACTTTCAGTATTCCATCATTAAATTCTTGATATTCGTCGTCATTTCTCGGAGCCCTCGTTCTATTCGTAGCAACATGAGGTTTGAAATAGGAGAAGTAGAAATTTGTAATCTCCTCGAGAATATAGGCTTCACAAATAGAACTCTCGACCCGAGCCTTATTTTCACCTTTCTTTTTAGGTGATTCTAATGTCGCTCGAACGGGTACATCCATCGATATTCGACGGGTCTACCAACACGTGCTTCGTAGGAAAGATGAATCGGCAAATGCTCCATAGAGTCGAAGAATCCAGGAGGGAACACCCTCTCTAGCTTGCACAGTGTTACCGTGATGTCCTTCTCTTGCTTTTCTAGACGATCAACGAGCAATTTCTTAGAACAAAGGTCCCAGAAGAATATGCTAAGCTCCGTCAATGGATCCCAAACTTCCTGCGGTAAGAATTCCCAAAATGCAATCGGAATTAACCGCTCCATGAATACGTGACAATCATGGCTCTTCATACCTGTCAGTTTGTTCTCCTTGAGGTCGACGCATCATCTCAAGTTCGAAACATACCCATCTAGAAATTTCAGACCTTGAATCCACCTACAAAGCCTCACTTTATCCTCCTTCTCCAGTGAGAAAATTATCTTAGGCTGCTTCAACTTCCCATTCCCGTCCTCTATAAAATGTAATGCAGGACGTCTACATATTTCTTCCAAGTCCAATCTAGCCTTTGGATTGTCTTTCGTCTTCCCCTTTACGTCCATTACAGTATTAATTATGTTGTCAAATACATTCTTCTCGATATGCATGACATCAAGGTTATGTCTAATCAGATTGGTGCTCCAATATGGAAGATCCCAGAATATACTCCTCTTCGTCCAGTTATGAGTGCGACCAAATCCGTCACACTTGTAGCCCGTAGCAGGCTGCTCAATAGCTCTGGGTAAATCTTTTACCTCTTCCCATATCGTGTATTCGGGCCACCTTGGCGGGAGATTAGCCTTCTCCACAGCGCCAGCAAGAAAAGCATTCTTTTTCCTTCGGTACGGATGATCCTTCGGCAGGAATTGTCGATGACAATCAAAGAAGCACGGTTTGCCTCCGTGTTTCAAACGGAAAGCCTTAGTGCTGTCCATGCAATACGGACATGAAAGACGACCATGCGTGCTCCATCCAAATAATATTCTATAGGCCAAAAAGTCGTTGATGGTCCACATAAGTGCTGCCCGCATCTGGAAATTTTGTTTTCTAGATACATCGTACGTGTTGGAACCTACTTCCCACAGCTGATTTGTAACGCCCAAGTCCTAAAATACGTAGGACTAGGAACGTAGACATGCCAGCCGTATAATAAATATACGTAAGTTGTAAAATGCAGTAGAACCATAACTAATCTCATCCACACAAAATAAATGAATAGAAGATCTCATATAATCAACTATGAAATTGTCTTGATACAATATGTTGGGCGGAGACAAATCCACTACCAATAAATAAGGAAAAGTACATAGAAAATGAAATGAGTGGCGAGTGAAGCGAAGACGATCCAAGCGCAATCATCCTCGAGAAATAGCAATGAACACAGCTAGAGCTAAAGCACCTGCGAAAGACAATAGCACACACCTGGGGAGATAACCAGGTCCTCAGAGCGACGTAACAAGACACATAATATCATGCCATATAAACTGAATAAATATTGCTCAAATAAATAAGTCAATCGAATTATAACATGGTCCAATACGCACCTACTGAACGAGCATACCATCCCCCCAACCAAACAAGGACATGAGATGGTAAACTAATTCACGGTGACGTATCTTTCCATACTATGAATCCAATATGGTATCCGGACCCCAACAAGGTTCAATACCTTCTCATCTAAGTAGTAAGTCACACCTACAACCAAACAAGGACAAGATGTGACGAACTAATCCACGACAAGTTATTGTTCCAAGCCACGGTCAGATACAAGTATCCAAACCAAAAGTACTCGTACCTAACGGATAAAGGCACCTAACCGTTCTAAGTGAAATGTAGTTAAGAACAATCCTTCCTACGCATGGGCCCTGGCTAAATAGGATCGGCGTAGTCCCCCTTGGGCACCAGAGGCCCCATCAGTAAGAGCATGACGTTCCGCAGAATCGTCAGTGGCCGTCAGTAATCATGGGTCATCAATCCCGTATCTCCAGCGGAGAGTCCGGGTCACAAGAGAAGTGCATCGAAGCCCATACGCTAAGGAATCGTCCTTCCCGCCCAATGCCTACTGTGTTGTATTCACAACACAATACCACTATAACCGCTAAGTCAAACTAGCATGCAACCTCTATTAGCGGTTATTCCTATCGCACGACTTGTACGTACTGGTGGACAGTCAATCACGCACTTTCGTGTTCTACATGCGACACACAACTTCGTGTTACAACGTGTCAAGGCCAATGAATGCAACACACAAGGTGGTCCCTTAAATCTAGGTTTAATGTGAGAAAAATAATACATGGCAGGAAATATAAATGAACAGTAAGTTCTAACAGGATATGCCATGTATCACAGTTTATTTTGCATAAAGAAAATAAATAATGCATGAAATATGAGCTAAAATAATTAAACAACAAATAGCAAGGTGTCTTGCCTGGTAGTACGCCTGGTGTGCTGCGATAATCATGGTGGCATGAACTGCGACTTTGGTGTAACAACTACACAAAGGGACCTCTGTTGATGGCACGGACAGTTCTGTTGGATTTAGAAGGGTCAAATTTGTTAGGGTGGACATAAGGTAGCTTGAATTGGCAAGGGATTGTGAATAGGACTAATTGCGGAAGAGGGAGATAATCGAAGAAATTTGAACAAAAATAATATATATGATTTTAGAAAATTATTTATAATACTTAATAACTAGTTCTCATAGGTCAAAATATTCATTGAAAAAAATACTTAAAGTCAAGAAAAATCTCTTCTTCTTCTTTTTGCAAAAGCTCTAAGTTGTAAAAAAATACGATTTTGAGATAGAAACTATATTATTTAAAATATTGAAAAATATTAGTAAATTATTTTATAATTTTTGAAATTAAATTTTATGGTTCAAAGTATTTTTAGGAAAATATGTTGAAAGTCATTTTAGGTAAAAACAAATAAATATGGTACTATAAAATAATATGAAAATTTATTTAGAATTATTTCAATATAATAAGAACAAAATAATAATATAGGTACTAGCAGTACCATTGAAAATAATAATGATAAATAAGTAGCAAACTATCCTTATAGATAATATTAATGACAGTAAAAAAATTTTTGTATTTAACTTACATACTTGTTTGTAAGTACTAATCAACAAATACAACTATTTATACAAATATATACCTTAATAATAATATTAATAAAATAATAATAATAATAATAATATAAATAACATATACAAACAGAAGAAGAAGATAACTAATTAATCAAAACAAAAAAAAATAATCAACAAAAAAATAATAAAAATAAAACTTAGACAAAAGTTAGTACAGTACTAGCTGCTGCTCTCGAAAATGTAAGGGGGAGAGAGGGAGAAAGGAGAGAGAGAGAGAGAGAGAGAGGAAATCTGAGAGGGTGGCTAGGGCTCAACGGAGAGGAAGAGATGGGCGGCGGAGATCTGAGGAAGAAGGTCGGCGGTGGTTGTCGGGCGACCAGGGACGCGTACGGCGGCTAGGGCACGCCGGCGCAACGGTCGGCAAGGGGCGGCGATCGACGGGGAGCGGGGGAAAAGACGCGTGGCAGCGGCTTGCTCCGGCGGAGAGGGGTTCGCGTCGGACGGAGCTCACGAAGGCGCGGTTATGGGTTTTGGTCACGCCCACGGAGGGGAACGACGGTGGGATCACTGGATCTGGACACGCAGCTCGCCGGAGGTCGGCAACGCGGGGACGGGAACGACGGAGCTCAGGTTAGGCTTCTTCGTTTATTTTCATTAGGGTTTTGGGCTGTCGGGCTGCCGCGGCGCTGGCCATGGTGGCTGAGGCGGTGTTGGTCGAGGGTTTTCGGGTTCGCCGGCGTCGAACGCCGGTGATGGTGGTGGTTCGGAGGTCAGGCTGTCTGTGGTCGGGTTGACGAGGCAGTGGGGGTTCGTCCATGATCCGAGGTCAGGGAATTGGTGGCGAAGGGGCGTGTTTGGTCGGGGTTTGACAGATAGGGGGCTGGTTGGGTGTCGGTGGTGATTGAGTGAGGCTGGCCGGAGTGGCGGACACGAGCGGGGACGGGGTTTTGTGTTTGCCGTGGTGGTGAAGTCGGTGACCTGGTGGTGGCGCCAGCATCGTTGGTCAGGGGTGACCAGGAGGAGGGAAGAAGATCGGTGATGGCGATGTTGGAGGTGGTGGTGGCAGTAGGGTTGTGCTAGCATCGTGGTTGTCGGGATGTGAGGGTGTAGGCTGACGGCTACGGAGGATGTGGTTGATTGGTAGTCGGGGGGCAGATCGGTAGCTAGGGTTCGGAATTTGTCGTGTCGGAATTGTCGACACGGGGGAGAGGATTTGATGTATATGTAAAATATATAGAATAAGATTGTGGATGGTGGAACACGGACACGGTGCACGCACTTCTGTGGTAGAAAAATTATTGTGGATGAATAATAAATTGGAGGAGCACCTGCCTATTTATAGGATGTGGGAATTCCCAATAAGATAAGGATATTTAAAACCCAATTTAGATATTTCCTAATTTAATTTAAAAGCAATCAAATCAAAATCCAAATCCAAATCCAAATCTAATTTAAATCAAATTAAATTCTCTTAGTTTAAAATCAAATCAATTTCAAATATAGATATTAGTTTACTATTTAAATGTATCCATGGAATCAAATCAAAATTTAAATCTTCACAATAATTTCGAAATATATTTTCCAAAATTATTAATAATAATAATTTCGAAAATTACATTAATATTTTTTTAATATCTTTGAATAATAAATTATTAATAATAATAAATCTCAAAAATTATATTTTTATTTAAAATAAACTAGCAAAATATTTATGAAATATGTGCATGCACTAAGAGTATTAATTATTCTAAATAAAAGGCTTTACATAAATAAAATCCTAAATTTAGGAAATTTTGATAGCTAATTTAAATATTACATATATTATTTTGAAACAATAAAAATAAGAAAATATTTTTCTAAAAATATGTACGCTCGCACATATTCGTACTCGTCGAGCAATTACGAAAAATAAAACGTCGTACGCGACGTACAATACTACTACGCGACGTACAATACAAAATTTTAAATCGGTACCAAATTTAATAAAAAAATAGTAGAAATTTAGGGGTTTTACATGATTCAACTCATCAATCAACGACTGTAAATACACATCGATGTTCCTTTTCGGATTGTTCGAACCTGGAATAATAACGGTGAGGAACATATACGGAGTCTTCATACACATCCAAGGCGGTAGATTGTACGAGGTGGCGATCATAGGCCAACACGAATACTGGGATCCCGAAAGTCCGAATGGGGTAAAACCGTCGGAGCAGAGATCCAATCTGACATTACGCGGATCAGAAGCAAAATCTGGATACTCTCGATCAAAGTGCTTCCATGCTTCTCCATCAGATGGGTGATCCAATACTCCTTCGATATGTTCCCACTTATGCCAACTCATGTTTTCTGCAGTTTCCTTCACCATAAACAAGCGCTGCAACCGCGGCGTCAACGGCAAGTAGTGCATCGAAGAGGTAGGCTTCCTGGCACCGACAAACTTTCCTCTACCACATGCCTTGTAGCGATCGATACCACAAAATCTGCAGGCATCTTCATCCTTGTCGTCTTTGTAGTACAACATGCACCCATTGTGACAGGCATCGATTTTTTCGTATCCCATCCAGAGCGATCTAACCATCCTCTTAGACCGGTAGAAGTCTTTAGGCAACTTCGCACCCTCAGGCAATATTTCTATAAGCAACTCCATAAGACGGTTGTACCAATCTTGCGACATGTTAAAATTGGACTTGATGCTCAATAATCTTGTAACCACCTCCACGGTGAATGATCCTCACAACCAGGATATAATGGAGTCCTTGCATTCTCCAGCAACTCCATGAACTGTGCAGCATCGGGGTTCGGTGCCTCCTCAGGTGCATCATGATTATCCGGATCGAAACTAGGTCCGGCCGTGTCAAAAACCATGTTCACCAACCCATCGTCGTAAGGAGCGTTGTTGTGGACATCCACATAAGGCTCGTACTCCGATGCTAAAGACACAAGTTCTTCGTGCTCGTTCCACAGATAGTAATTCGACGTGAAACCCTTCGAGTATAAATGATACGTGACATCCACTTCTGGATGATATTTCAAGTTGCGACATCTCACACACGGACACTTAATTTTGGTACCGTCCATGTACTGAGGGAACGCCTTTGGCAACTGCAGGAACTGGTGTACACCCTCTATAAATTTATCCCGTACACCGCACATGACATCAGGATGACGGTTGTACATCCACGAACGATTCTGTAGATAGTAATTCAGCTCCATATCCATTTGAGAATAATTCTGTAAGATAGATACATGCACATCATTTAAACACTTGTAAAAGTAATCATGATACAACAAGTGGTACTAGATATGATGTATCCTATGTAGTTTCTTTCCCTCTCTTTACTGTGAACCTTGGTTAACATTAATATTTCCACACTTCTCTAGGGTGAGGTTGAGGTAGATATCCTATGATGCGGAATAGTCGACTGAATGACCCGAATGAGAAGGAAGGAAGTAGGGAGGCTCACTCTATACACTCTAGGATTGACTTATTTCGTCGTTTATTTGACTTATTTTGGTAGTGTGAAATGTCAACAATATCCGATACGGTACCTCGAAGACCTAAATATAGAATATTAATGTCAATTGGTGTTTTGGAATCATAAACATGATATACTAGGTCAATTCGAGGTCTCCAAGTCATTTCTAGGTCACACTAGGACAACTGGGTCAATACCTTGCCAAATTTGGTCAAACTAGGTCACACCTAGGTTTTTAGGGCCATACGTTGCCTTACCAAGGTATTCTAGTCTATACTAGGCTAATATCCTATGTATTTGCCCTACCAATATCCTATTCACATAGGTAAAACCATTACTATGGCCTATTTACCTAATTACCTATACACTAGCCTATCATTAACTCTAGTAAAAACCAATACCCAAACTCAATACCCATACACTACAACATAGGTATCTCCCATACCCATGTGTCAACCCATTACCTAAACCTATAGGCTTCCTAAACCTATATATTACCTAGTCACTCTAGGTAAAGCCATTACCTATACTCATAGGTAAAACAATTCCTATCTTGAAGTTACCTATACTTATTGTCCTATTCCTCATCTATACACATTATACTAAGGCCTCGTTTGGTTCACCGATTTAAGGAACTAGGAAAGGAAAGTTGTTCCTTTCCTTTGTTTGGTAACCACAAACTTGAGAATCAATTTCCTCACAAGGGGGAAAATTGGAGGGAATATGGTTCCACTCATGACCCATGGGATTCATTTCCCCTCCTCCTTTTCCAACATTTATTACAAAAGTAACTATGTGTTATTGCTTATTTTACCATTAATGCTTATTTTACCATTGTTATATTTTTGCTTCCCTTTCCTACACCAACCAAACAACGGAAAGGAAATGTGACAGGAATCCTACTTTCCGATTCCCATGAAAAATACAAAGGAATACATTTCCTTTCCGTGAACCAAACGAGGCCTAATAGTGTCAAAGTGTCCATGTGTTGTCAAAGTGTCAAAGTATCAAAGTGTCACAGTGTGTGTCAAAGTGTCCACTTGTGTGTTAAAGTGTCAATGCATGTGTCAAAGGGTCGTGTCTGTGTCGCATCAGAAAAAGGGAGATAGGGTTAGGGTTTACTGACACAGCGTTGGGGTTGGGTCGGGGTCGCCGGGGCTGGAGCAGCGGCGGAGGAGACTGGTCCGGTGGTCGTCGGAGGGAGTGAGTCGTCGGAGGAATGGGGTCGCCGCGAGCGGGAGATTAGAAAATTTTGGGTGAAAAAAATGAAAAATCGATCGGGCCAGAACCCTATATGAAATGTTTTAGCGACGTCATTTAAAGACGTCGCTAACCGTCGCTATTTATTAAAACCTGGCGACGTCATAAAAGTGGCGTCGCTAAACGTCGCTGAATAAAAAAAGTGACGTTTTGCGACTAGAATGCGACATCAGTTGTCCAAAACATAATTTGTGTCGCTAACTGTCACTCAAACGTCGCTGATAGTGACGTTCAACGACGTATATATAAAACGTTGCTAAAAGCACAAAACTTAGCGACGTATTTATCTGGAGTCACTAATTTCGTCGCCATTATGACTTATTTGGTAGTGAACACATATCCAACAAAAGTATTTCAACACAAGTATCCAACACATAACCAATACAAGTATTTTAACACAAGTATCCAATAACATGTTCGACACCCAAAAATATCAACATCCAAAAATATCAACATCCAAAATAGCCAACTTCAGACAATCAAACGACAACAAGTTTGCAAAATATTCAACATCATACAATCAGACATCAGACAATCATACTACATATCATGGCGGGCCTTCGAACGAGACTCCGCATTACGCATGAATGGGAACTCAACCTCGTCGTCGATGCGCTCAAGTTCGTTGGCGACCAAGAAACTAGTGTCACTTTGGCAAGCGCTCCGAAGTGTCTTGGCCAGTTCCTTCGCCCTTCTAGACTGTAAATGAAAGTATAATTGAATTTAGTCTACAAACATGAAAATATCAAACTAATTACTAATGCGGAACTCACCATCTTCACCAATGAAACATACAAGATGTTTTTCGAAGGAAGATTTCCAACAGCTACTACGGCCTCGGGACCCGGATTTGTAGGGTTCAACAACTTAGGATGTCCGACCCGCCGGAAGTACGGCATGTAGTCCTCGCTGCAGTCGGCCATCTGGGTGACCGGTTGACTCTCATCTTCCTCAAGCAGGTGCCTTTGCCACTCGGAGTAGAAGTCGGTCACCCAGTCGAAATACGCCGGTTTGTAGTTCAATGGTTGGGTCCCGCGGGGAGGTTCCAACATCTGTAGTGTGCGCTTCGGCACACTTTGCACGAAGCCAAACTGTCGAAGTACACGATCAGGCATATACGGCTCCGTGATATCATAGCATGTGATCATGCCATGAAATAAAGAAACTTGTTGGATGGCACAACTCCCCTCACGAAAATCTCGGTATGGATCCCAAAATATCTGTAGGAAAACAGTTAACGGCAAAAAAACTTAACATGAAAAAATAAGTCCCAATTTATTACCTATTATGGTACCAAATTGTCAAGTACTCCAGCATCTGGTAGACGTCGTCAAGTGTAATGGTCATCTCCCCGCATGGGAGATGAAACGTGTTGGTCTCCGGGTGCCATCTCTCCACAAAGGCGGATATGAGGGCACTATCCAATGTCCTATAGGCATAATCTGCCAAATTATGCAAACCGCTCGGTAAGATTTTAACCTTGACGGCCTCCGATAAGCTTCTAAACGGCCAAGACAATATTTTCTTCCCGTGACTCACAGCCCTAAGGATACAATATGTCCTCTGTATATCAAACAACATATAAAAACATAAAAAATATGAAATACATATATATCATATACTAAACTGGTAGCTTACAAAAGTAATGTACATACCGAGTTCTTCCATATTGCATATGCAATATGGTTCTCAAAAGAAGCCAACATTGAGCAACCTGGCGGACGGACATGCGGCTCAAAAGGACCGGCCTCCTCAGATGGAGCAGAACCACCTTGACGTGGCGGACGGTTAGGGGTAACAGTCCTCCGAGTATAATTTGCCTGACGCGGCAGTCCTCTTTCAATAGAGGACTGCCAGGAATATGGCAGTCCTTGTTTGCAATTGGACTGCCACATGCCAGGCAGTCCTACTGTACTCAGTTTTAGTTGTGGTCTGGGGGTGTTACCCCTATACAATCAAGAAGGCTACATGAAGGTGTTTTCGAGTATAATTTGCAAACGGTTAGTAACAATGGAAGGCAACAGTTTACTAAAAAGAGAGGTCTCCAATATGGAGGAGGTTGAACAGATAGTTAAGGAGTCAGACCCCAATAAGGCGCCCGGTCCAGACGCCCGGCCTGTAGGCCAATGGTATGCAGAAGAAATCGCAAATATACAAATCTGCCGAGAGGATGGCGATATGTAGCACCCCGCTTTCGATAGACGACGAACTTCATAATATGCTTGCGCCGAGTCGGATCGGCCGAGAACTTAGATGGCCATCTGAATCGATCGCTGAGCTTGGTAAACGATAACACCTTGCGGCATCGATCAAATCGATTTGGACGGACGTTACGAGAATCGATCCAACTAATGGAACGACTTCTGTTGGAATAAGTGCTAAATGCAGCTGGCTGCGTCTCGGCGAGTGAGCTCTATATAAGAGTCCCTTCGACAAGACCGGACCGCTGTATGGTTTTCTTGGAGCTTCTGCCGCTGGGTTTTGATGAAGTGCTTTCGCGTCATTTTTTTGGATGCAATCTTCAAATTTCGAAGCAAGGAAAAAAAAGAATCCTAACAAAGTGTTGGTGCCATTGCAGGAGCTCGCGTAACTAAAGTTTGAACGTTGCGAAGCGCTTCGACGGTCGGCACGATCGCGAAACTTGGTGGGTGATTCGGCCCCTTTTTTCTACTCTGTCCCGCAAACTAATTCGTTGTCTCAAATTCATTCAAATCGAACGATGCCAAGTCAATTGCATGCCAATCCACTAAGGTCATGAACTCGGGAAAAACGTATCGATTTAGAATAATCTACTCTGAAAAATACAAGTTTATCACATAAACCAGAAAGTTTAAGGTTCTAGTAAAAAGATAGACTATTTCAAGTGCTACAAAATAATATAAAACGTCGATCATGTGTTATGATGCCTCGGACAATTTGGTGCCTGCGGAACACTAAATCGGGAGTACGGCCTTGGGAAAAATAATTCGTTGCATGAGTTGGGAGAAATAATAATGTCACTCAATACTGTCCGTGCTATACAAATCTGTCCGCACATAATAAACAGTTCACGCATTGGCATGGTCATGGACAGCTTGTGCACAAGTTAAACTTTCCTCGATGCGGTATCCGGAGCATCGGAACCAAATCGACCTAGGGGGAATAATCAAATTCGTGCTTCGGCACGAGGCATTGCGAGACCTGCAACAGGACTTGCAACCCAAGCTGACAGGCACGTCGTAATGCCATATAAAAGTCCCTCGTGATGCATAGCATCAATGACCGCACATATAAGATAGAGCATGCTCACCTATTGTCTTATGCAGGTAGTAAATATTATCTGTGTTTTATGCAGGGACGAGCACGGCCGTGGTAAGAAATGAAATAAACTGTTATGTTTCACTATATGCTTTATTATTCAAAGGTGGCTATCGATATGAACTGAATTCATTTAGTTCTAAATAGAAAGACAACTCTAAAGCATGCCTACCCTAACAATCAGAGTCGGTTTAGACGAGTGGGTTCGTCTCGTCCACTTAGCAAGTGTGCTAATCCCCTTCCTAAAATTTCCCAGGTGCGACGGGCGCTCCAAACTAAACTGAAGCTGAAGTACGGAGAGGCGTTTTGAAGCTCTTCCTATGCTGAAGTATTTTGAAGCCAATTCAATCGACGGCTTATGTATAAAGGGGCGAATGTATAGAACGGCAAGCGTTAGTTCAGGCAACTTGTCGAGTGTGTTTCTTTCTGTTTTCAATCAATGTAGCTGCAACGGCATCCAATATAATTACGACTTGCACTTCGTTGCAAGCTATGAATGAAAAGCATTTCTATCTTCCTATACTGTGTCTTATATTCTGATGTGATTTATGAAGTTTCAACTTGGCATATTAATATGAAAAGCAATGTAACGTTCTTGCCTTGTACGAGTGCAATTCCAGACTCGTACGGCATCACGCCTTAGCGAGGACGATCAGATCGGCAAAGTAACACCTTGGACGAACGGTTTGTCGACTCGGGACGTGACAAATTGGTATCAGAGCACAGTTATGTTTCCTCGAATTTTCGAAAGATGTTTTATTGTTGGAATGTTCGTTGCGATGGCTCGATTGAATGCTTGTTGACATGCTACGTGAAATAAAAATTCCATACAGGTAAGCTCGTAGATATTTTTGAAAAATACTAACGGGTTTACACTATTTTGTAGGAATGACTAAGCGAGATAAGAAAAATCCCGGCACAACAACCCAAACCGTGGATAGTACGTCGAGCACAAAGAGTACTGGCCCTAGCGAGACAAAAATGGAAAAAATGCTACAGTTGATGGAATTGCAGCAGCAACAGCTTCAAATATAATTCAAAGTCCAATTTGATGCGCAGCAGAAGCAGATGTATGCCCTGACTCGGATAGTGAGCAAGATGGCGGGTAATACCAAGGCAACGGACGTGGTACCCAATGTGAGCCCTTAGCCTAATTTTCCTATTTATTTATTTTTAATTTCTTCTCTAATACTTTTCTTTTGGTAATGTATGTAAAAGTGCAGGATAAATATGTAATTAGAAAGTAAAGGGGATAGTGGGTTTTGCAATTAGCAACTTCCTTAGGGGGTTTTGTGAATAAATCCAATTTAAATTTCTTATTCAAATCTGAACCTGGCCGATAGCCCAGTTCGATCGAACAAACTCAATGGAGATTTTTTTCCATCATATCAAGATCAAATCAAGCAATTTTAAAATCGGATTGCCTCTATCTATTTTCCTATTGATCTGCCTAGTATATATAGAGATGAGAGTCATAGCCGACCTCACCATCTACAAACCCTAAGATTTTCTCCTGCGTCTCCTCCAATTTACGAAGTATGCTGTCAAGAAGTCCAGAGCAGAACCATTAATTCTCCAACAGGTAATCCTTTAAACTTCTTGTTTTGATCACCAACTGTATGAGGAATTGTCATAAGGAAAACTATAGAGCATAGAGGGGGTATTAAGAATTGGGGGAAATAGAATTTCTGCATATGAGTACTGGTGTCAATAACTAGGTGCAAACACAGGTAATGTGGGCAGTAACTATACACATGATCGTGGTACAGAACCATATGCGAACATGGGCATCTGTTTATGACAGGTAGGGTAATTCCCAGGGTAGTATCTATATACAGGGTTGTTGATGTCGAATGAAACAAGATCAATAGCAATGGTGTACGTGAGTCTTATGAAAGAACCCATGTACTGGAGGTTGGTACCTAGGTCAGACCTTGTAGGGATTTATTAGCAGAATATCATGTATCAATCTCTGCATGATACCTATGCATATATATTGGCAGATGGTTGTGTCTGGGCTTAGTAGGTTGATTTCACACAGGAACGTGAGGACACATAGGGGTATCAGTGGGTATCCATGCCTCTGTAGCCATGTCAATAGGATACAACCTACTGATACACAGGAAGAAGTAGCAGAACAGTATCCTAAGAACCCAGGGTTATGGAGAATAGTGTCTATGTACAGGATAGGGTGCCCAGGCTGAGTTTGTTTGTATTGGAAGAGTGTAATAATGCCTTCAAACCTCAGTCCACATTATTTCCCATGACAGATATCCCATCACCCAGTAATGAACCACATTAACTCATGATTAAGTCTCCTTTTGTTCAGTTATCTTGTATACCCATAATGCCCTGCATCTTGGTGTTTTACATACCCTTGGATCAGTATGATGACACAGATCACTGCTTGAGTTCAGATGGTTGAGAGTAGTCCCCTCTTTTGGTTCTGTAATCTCCCTTGGTTGATAAGTACCCCAATAGGTACTACTCAGTTCACCGAACATCACATATTCTGTTCTCCCTCAATTTGGTTTAGCCCATTACCTTGATATCAACCCAGTTGTTCCAATGCCTTGTTGTCATGATCCGCACCCGCTTTTCGGATACGAGACGTGTCCAAGCCAGCCTACGCCGCAGAGTCGGCGGTAGAACGTTGTCAAGCCCGCAAGAATAAATGCTCAAGAAAATAACATTTGCTGCTCATTCACATTTCTACATTTGTTACAACATTTACAACATTTATAATTAAAGAAAATACAAGATTTTACAGTTAATAAAATTGATACAATGCTTTCTATTTCTAGGTTGTCTTCAGCATACCCAAGTCTTCTCCAGTGCTACGAGTGATAGCGGCTAAACCTGAAAAATGTTAGTTTCCAGTCAGGAATGGAACAAGTACACAAACCGACGATAATGCAAAAATACAATAGAATTAACAAGACATGAAAATAGCATATGAGATATAAAAACTGGAAAGAAAACTGATAACATGGCACGGTAGAGAAGTAAACAAGGAAAAACTAATAAAAGACATCTATCTAGGTGGTATGAAATATCTGTTTCGACATGTGAACGACTAGAGGGTAAAATTCGGCACACTGCACGTGTCGTGTGC
>JANAVB010001399.1:1093564-1103564 GCA_029216955.1 Iris pallida | reverse complement strand
TAGGCGAGATTTTGGAAAGGGGACACAAGTTCGAGTTTTGAGAAAAATAAATCCTTACCTAGAGTTCATGCCTATACAGCCAACCTATTATCTTTCTATCTCTAAGGCCTTGGTCGTCTAATGGGTTATGGACTTCTGAGTTCTATTTTCTAAGTAAACCTATTAGTGTTAGTTAATTCCTTGTTAATAGATCACAAGGGCCATAGGATACTAGGTTGGGAGGCAGGCTATCAAACTTACAGAACTTTCACTAGTATTGGTTTTGGATCTTAGGATCATACAAGGAAGTCCCTATCCTCTATAGTATCCTAAACTTCTAATCACATCTGAAGTCATTTCACCGAGAATTATGCCTCGCCCGTATACTCTAGCTGTGGCAAACCCTTGGTTCCATGATTCAATTGTGATAGGCTATCAAGTACTCTACCTTACATTGACACAAGGGTATTTAAGATCTAAAGAGGGTTAACTCGACATAGTTTTAGCAATGATCCATAACCTACAATTCTTTGAAAGGATTTCAATTCTATGGGTTGTGCCTCGCCAGTGCGCTGCTGGCTGCAGTAAACCTACATTCTCCACTCTCTAATAATTGACGACAGTGCGCTGCTGTCTAAACCATTTTGAGCTATCTAACATTCATTTAACTATATCGGTAAAAATTCACGAGCCTCTAGGGATTCAAACAAGTTGACTAAAAATAGGGCGTAGGTATTTGTCCTAGCAGTCACAACGTTTAAAAATAAAAGACTTAACATGAAGGGAATAACTAAATACGAAAGAAACACAAACATTCTAGTATCTATTTCATATGCATTTCAATGGTTGAGGAAATTTTCGAATCGATCTACCTCGAGATTCTATACAAAATAAAAGAATCAGTAATTCTAAATCAATTTCTTACAGCAAAAATAGAATTTAAGTAGGCAATTCTAATTTATGATATAAGGTTTATATCTAATAAAGCAACGGAAAATTAAACAGTTTATCACGATTAAAGCCTTAATTATAGATAAGCTTAACTTACCAGTGAATAGTGGATCCACATTGGATCATAATGTCGTATCAAAAGTATCAGTGTACCTATAGGGTTCTAGCAAGCTATCTAAATTGCATGGCATATCTAATAACCTTAACTACCCAACTGACAATTTAATGAGGGACTCCGATTCATAGTCATTCTCTTAAATTATTTTAATCCTAATTATGAATGAGCATTTCCTAAGCGCAGGCTCGCAATAGTACGACTAACGTACCATCACGAGTTCGTAATCTTTTGTAAAAACTGACCTGTATGGGCCACCACAAAAACTTGTCACGACCTGCACCCACTTTTCGGATACGAGACGTGTCCAAGCCAGCCTACGCCGCAGAGTCGGTAGTAGAACGCTGTCAAGCCCGCAAGAATAAATGCTCAAGAAAATAACATTTGCTGCTCATTCACATTTCTACATTTGTTACAATATTTACAATATTTATAATTAAAGAAAATACAAGATTTTACAGTTAATGAAATTGATACAATGCTTTCTATTTCTAGGTTGTTTTCAGCATACCCAAGTCTTCCCCAGTGCTACGAGTGATAGCGGCTAAACCTGAAAAATATTGGTTTCCAGTCAGGAATGGAACAAGTACACAAACCGACGATAATGCAAAAATACAATAGAATTAACAAGACATGAAAATAGCATATGAGATATGAAAACTGGAAACTGGAAAGAAAACTGATGACATGGCACGGTAGAGAAGTAAACAAGGAAAAACTAATAAAAGACATCTATCTAGGTGGTGTGAAATATCTGTTTCGACATGTGAACGACTAGGAGGTAAAATCCGGCATAATGCACGTGTCGTGTGCAGCGGCTATCGTTCAAGAATAGACATATTGGGATATTTCTGGGTAGTTCACATGTTTACTAAGATATTTTCCCTCCCGACTACTCCGTGTGACGAGCGTGTCAGCAACCAGCAAGATATATGTATAGACATGAAATGAGAAGACTACTATGAATCGAAAAGTAATCAGAAAGTGCACTTGCCTGAGGTCCTTAGCTGGAGAAACCAATAATACTATACCACTCAATGAGCCACAATCAGTCAACACATGCAGAAGTCTCCGGATGCAGAAATAAACAGTACCAACGTTCTCAAAATAGTCAAATTAGCTAGGATTGCCTGTCCTTAAGTCCAATTCTGGATACAGTGGCAAAATGGTAATTTCGGGCAAAAACGATGTCCGCCGTTGGACCCGCTTTGCACCGAAAAGCGTGCCAGAGTCAATGGTCTCTAAAGTCGTCAAACTATATGTCTATGGATCCGATTTTCTGATACGAACCCAACTGTATGTCCATAGTTGGATTTCGGCAGGCCTTGCACAAAATCGCCCGTTGAGTGGGACCATGGGGCCCGCAAAACGGTGATTTTATCAACGGTCTCAGAATTAGACCAAACTTGGCATACAGGACCAAAAAAATGATACGGTCCTGTTGGCGCAAGTTTCGTCTCGATCTGATGAGCGTGCACAAAGTAATTGAAGAATTTGTAAAGTGTACGATACGGTGAATTTTGACGAATACGCATCAAATTCGTCGCGCACACGCGACCAATTTGAATTCCGACAAAGCCCATACGACCACGAAGCCGTTATGCAGCTTTCGATACTTTCGGTTCGCGACCACGTCGCCCGGAATGGCGGGACGTACGTCATGTGGATGGTTTTCAATGTTTTTAAAACAGGTTTTTCTTGATTTTAAAACACGAATTTCTTTGTGCACTGTTAATGAAATATAGATCTACAAGCTGTGTTCTGGTGTCCTATAGGTTATCTTCAAATCTGCTTAACTAGATTTCGAAGAATCGACTTAGATTGGAAGATACGTGCCTTCCAAAGAGGTCCCTGGGATCGAATTTCTGTCTCTTTCGAGACAGGTTTTTCGTCTATTTCGGGTCAATTTCTCTTCGATTCTGGATTTCTTTACTATGAACTAATTGGAGGGGTCTAAAGACCTATATGTTGTGCTTCTATCGAACCAATTGGTTCAAAATTCGATGGAAGAACTAGGGAGAACATTACCTGTGAAGTCGACCCTTCGGGGGGGTTGCTGCTGTTGCCTTCCGTCAGTTGGTTCGCGCGCGTGCGGTTGTCCAGCCTGCCACCGACGACCCATGGCCGGCCGTTGGCCACGTGGGCGGCGCGCTCAGGGGGCGTGCGCGGGGACGAGTCGGGGTTAGGGTTTTGGTTTTCCTCCTCTCCCGAGCGTGGTATCCTGTTATAACAGGGTCGGGGAAAGGGCTGTGTATCCAGCGCTGGAAGTTGGGCTCGGTTTGAAATTGCTTGGTTGGGCCTGGACTTGGGGGGAAAGCGTCGGGTTGGGCTTGGCCGACTGTGCTTGGGATGGAAAGGCTTACTTCAATTGGACTTTTTGTTTCGGTTATTGTATTTATATTACAATAGGTAATTACGTATGTATATACACGTAATATATTTATATATGTATATACACACACGTATATATTTATCTACACACACTTTATATATTTATATACATATATACACATTTTCACGTATATCTCTATATACACATTTATACGTATATATATAGTATATAATGTATATTTATATAAATACACATATACCATATATTATATATTTACAATACCTTCACCTATACATATATATTATAAAGTATACGTACCCATACACGATACGCAATATTTAATATATTATATTTATGCATAAATTATAAATCACATGATCAATTTAATATAACAATTAAATAAACCATTAATTATAATCAATAAAATAATAATATTAAATAACAACCCCAAAATAATAATAATAATAGTAATAATATTAATAACAAAATTTAAAAACCAAAGATGATGTATATACCATTCTGCACCCTCTAATAATCCCAAAATGCACAAGGCCTGTTTTATACAAATATTATTGAATACCAACTAATAACAATATTTATAATATTAAATTAAGAATATTTAGGAATACTCATTAGATCACTAAAATGGAATACGACACACAATCATACCAACATGCATCAATACGAATGTCATTAGACGTACCGATGGACTACATGGGCTTGGGCTCAGTTCGGGTCCAGTCCGGGCTAAAATGATATAACCTGTTTTCCTAAAACACAACAATATAATAATAATAAATAAACTTCGGTAAGGGTTAAGTCGCAACTTGGCCTGGTTTTCTTAGTTAGGATATCACTATTGTTTGGTCTTTCCTACCAGGGCTAACATACTAGTCAAAGCATGCCACTGCACTATCCGTGCCATGATCCCTAGTCGTCTTGTACTCCAACCCCTAATCATGACTAAAATCATCTACCGTATTTAACTAATTAATTATTTATAAAACCTAAAATCAAAATTTTAATAAAATAAATAATAATAAAATATTTCAAAAAAATTCGGGAAGGGGAGCTACACTTGTCCTGCATCATGATGTTCTAGCCCATATCATGTTCTCAGTTCATATTTGAGCCCTACCGTTAGGCACTGCATTAGTCATGTTCATTCTTCCTTGATTCAGACCCTTGGCATTTCATGGTTAGGCATTGCAACCCCCAAATGTTTAGTCCTTAACTAATTATGGTCCTGCATTTTGATCTACCAGTCCTTTGCATTTAGGGTCCAAACCTTCTTAACAATAGTCGACTGTTACTTTAGGATAGCAGTCCCCTATCACTCCAAGTACATTCAGTCATAATGCATTTAGCATTTAAGTATCTGTCATACGAACTCATGCCAATATCTCCCTGTAAGTTGAACTCAGTTATCCTTTAGATGTCCAGTCCAATACCTCATTGTTTTGCATTCACAAGTGATTCTATCCATCGTAAAATTAGTTCACTGCAATTGGTATAAGTATATACATTCAATCCTTACATTCCATTCTCATTTCGAGTCAATCCTCCTCTTTTAGAGTTTAGTCCATGTTAACTAGATGAGTGCATCCATATCTATTTTGTTCAAGTTCACTATATATAAGTTCAGTACCTAACATTTATGTCCTGCACATTTGTTAAGTATCAACCCCATCCATATTTTAGTCCATTCTATATGATGTCAGCAATTTCCCCTTGCAATTCTTAGGTTACCTTGAGTTTTGTGAATGTCTAGAGCTTAGAGCACTACCAAAATACATGGATTTACCGACGGCCTTATCCGTCGGTAGTCCGTCGCCAAAAATAAATACCGACGGATTACCGACGGATATTTTGGTAAAACAGCCGTCGGGAATAACCTCGTCGCTAAAACATATCCGTCGCTACTCCGTCGCTCAGCGACGACTTAGCGACGGAATACCGTCGGCGCATTTAAATATATATAGCGACGGATTACCGACTAGCTTTCGTCAAAACATGTATCAGGATATAGGGTTAGCGACGGAAAACTCCGTCGCTAAAGAGTCGGCAAAACCGTATCAGTGATTTTCTGATACGCAATATCCGTCGCTAATCCGTCGTAAATTTGTCGGTAAAAGCGTATCAGAGATTTTCCCATACGGCAGGTCGTCGTTATGCCGTCGCTAATCCGCCGAGGTGTACGACGGATTAGCGTCGTATTAGCGACAAAACATCCGTCGCTAACTGCAAAATTTATGGACATCAAACAGAACCAGGTCGACGGACATTCCGTCGCTAAACCGTCGCTCAATGTAAAATTCTCCAGGTAGCGACGGATATTACGTCGCCAATCCGTCGATACATTAAATTCCTACAGTTAGCGACGGATAGTCCGTCGGGACTTTGTCGCCAGTCCGCCGTAAGTTAGTCGCCAATCCGTCGCGAAAGCTAAAATTTATGGACATCAAACAGCACCAGGTCGACGGATCGTCCGTCGCCAATCCGTCGCTTTATTGAAATGCTCCAGGTAGCGACGGTTTTTACGTCGCCACTCCGTCGCTAACCTCAGTTTCTCCAGTTAGCGACGGACTATCCGTCGCTGAGTGGTCGCCAGTCCGTCGCTAACTTCTAATTTTTGAAAAAAAATACTGCAAACAGACTCTTTCCTGTTTATACAACACATCCAACACAATATCAAACATGCAAAATATCCATATACAACACCATATATCCATATCCAACACGAATATCCAACGTATCCAATATCCAACACCATATATCCATATGCAAAATATCCATATCCGACACCAATATCCAACGTATCCAATATCCAACAAAATATTACCAACACAATATATCCAATATCCAACATTAAATTATCCAAACATAAAAAAAATATCCGAACATACAATGTATCCAAATGTCTACAAAACCAACAACATAAACAAAATCAAACCCCGTCCGTCGGATCGTCTCGTGCTCGTGCCGCCGTATCCGCTTTGCGTATGTACTCCTCCACCGTGTGTGCCGGCACTTGGGACAAGACATGGTCTGGAAGCGCGCGTAGCTGCTCTGGCGACAACATGTCAAGGAGCGTCAAGATGGTGTTATCCGATACGATGCGGGCGTCCGCAGAGCGGTTAAACGAAAGCCGTCCGGGGAAAGAAGGACCAGGTCGATCCGAAGCACCGGCAGCAGCAGTAGACGGACCGGAGCACCACCAGATGAACCGGGAGCAAGCACCAGCAGACGGACCGGGAGCAGACGGATAGCGCCCAACACTATCGCCCGCAAATCTGACACCGCGGAGGTCAGAGTCGCAAGCTGCGCCCTCACATCGTCAACCGGGGGCGCTGGGGGAGGCGGAGGCGGTGGATATCTCGGGGACGGCTGCAACGAGGGGCCATGGAACCTAAGCCGTAGACGCCCTTTCCTAACGCCGCCGACGGATTCTACGAACACGTCGTCGTAGCGAGCGGCCATAGAAGAGTGCGTCTGGGTGGGCGTCGTTTCGCCGACATTCTCGGAAGGGGGCTCGATCTCAAGCCGACTAAGTGCCTCACGATACGCAGCCTATCCAATGAATGTGTTTATACTATAAGTTTTCCTAAGTTATAATCTAAATCCTATGTTTCCCTAAGTTATAGTCTGAATCCTAAGTTTATCTAATTAACTTAACAATAATTATATTTCTAACATAAATCTCATAAACGTAAGTACTTACATCAGTCTCCTCGGCCCTCGCGTCGACGAAGCTCCCGTCCTTCCGCCTCTTGTGCGTATGCACGAATACATCGTGAGCGGTGACCGTCTCCGCCTCTTTCCCCTGCTTCACCGCCCGTTGGGCCTGCATACGTAGAATTTAATTAACTTCGTATATTAACAGTACGAAATTAAATAATAGAATGAATTTGAATTTGCGCTATCTCACCAAATCTGCACGCGTCGATGCGTGGGGCCTTGATCCCCCCGTATGCAGACCCGCGGCCTGTCGATTAGCCTTAGCTTTCTCCGATTTCAGCTTGAACTGCGGAGTATCCATCTTCTCCAACATCTGCTCATAGTACTCCGCCCGGATCCAGTCCTTCCTCGTATGCGCCGTACGAAGGTCGTACACCGCATCCCGTATCTTCTTCCCGGCGGCGGCTTTGTAGGTCCTGCGGATCGCCTCCTCGCGATGGGGGGGCCACCAGAACGTCCTCTGACATACAAATTCAAATATCACGTAATAAAAAATTTAATGATTTAAAGAATAATTAATAATTCACCGACGGATTTATACCCTCATCTCGTCGAGCCAGACGTACTTCATGTCCTGAGGCACCTCAGAAAAATTGAGGTAGGGGCCATGGTAGTTATCCCGGATAATGCGCCCTAGAATCCGGGCAGCATCCCACGGGAAAAACCTATAAAGAAGCAACGACTGGATTATTAACTTGAATAAATGAAACAAATTTAATAAATTAACTTAAATTTACTTACGATTCACCAGCGGGCCATAGCTCTCGTCGGAACTCGCCCACCAGCCTCTCTGGTGGCGTCGGGGGATCCGCGGGTCCGCGCACGCCCCGGTAACAGGATGAAACTGAATCCGGGGTACTCCGAGGCCCACCCTGCAGTAACTGCTGGGCCCCCTGCTGCATCTGCTGGCATCCGCTGGTACATCCGGTGGCGGAACGGATCCGCTAGCGGATGGAGTCACAGGCCTCGACGACGATGTCGGTGGCACCGAGGAAGAATGACGGCGGGAAGAGCCTGTGTCCGGGCTCTCCAAGTCGGGATCGGAGGTCACATCCGGGGAATGCGGCTGGCGACCACGACCGCTACCACCACGCCCACGCCCACGCCCACGACCACCACCACCACCGCCGCCGCCGCCGCCACCGCCACGACCACGGCCAGCACCACCAGTACGGGTGCTCGCAACCATGCCCTGTAAATAGAACACATAAACAAAATACCGACAACATAGATTTATAAATGAATATAAAACTAAACATATCCATACCAGCAGCAGGGCGATGAGTGCCCCAGACGAGTAGGCCTAGGAGTGCCATCTGCAAAAAGAAACTCATACAATAATACGCAAATATCCCAAACTGAAATAAATATTACAATCAGAAGTGAAGTACGAATAAAAGCTAGATACACAAAATCTGATAAAATCACGCACCAATACAACAAAGTACAATTCTTGTAACTTTGATGAAAGGGTGCTTCAAGATACAACTGAAATATAGCGATATTTAATCATCGTCATCGTCCTCTTCCTCGGCCTCGGCCTCATCATCATCATCATCCTCATCGTCGAATTCATCTGTATCCTCATCCTCATCCTCATAAAGTTCTTCTTCTTCTTCTTCTTCTTCAGTCTCAATACTGGGACAAGACGCCTCTTGTCTTGCTTTTGGATTGTCCTTCGTCTTCCTTTAATATCCATAACGGTATTGAAGACATTATCGAACACATTCTTTTCGATATGCATGACATCAAGATTATGCCTAATAAGATTATCTTTCCAATAAGGCAAGTCCCAGAAGATACTCCGTTTGGTCCAGTTATGGCTTTGTCCGAACCCCTCGACACGATTGTTCGATGGATCTTCCATTGCGGTGGGCAATTCCTTTACATCTTCCCAAATATCGTATTCCGACAATCTGGCAGGAGGTTCAGAAAATTCTTGTTTTCTATATCTGAACGCGTCCTTGTTCTTTCGCCAAGGATGTCTCGTTGGCAGAAATTGACGGTGACAGTCAAAGAAAGAAGTTTTTCCTCCATGTCTAAGGCGGAACGCCTTACTATTTTCTATACATATCGGACAAGACATGTTGCCGTGCGTACTCCATCCTGACAGCATACCGTATGCTGGAAAATCATTGATTGTCCACATGAGTGAAGCTCTCATCTGAAAGTTTTGTTTTCTGGAAATATCATAGGTCGTGACGCCGATCTCCCACAACTGTTTCAGCTCATCCACCAACGGCTGTAAATATATATCGATGTTCTTTGTCGGATTTTTGGGACCGGGTATGATAGCTGTCAAGAACATATAAGGAGTCTTCATACACATCCATGGTGGCAGATTGTAAGGGGTAAGAATGACCGGCCAGCATGAGTATTGAGATCCCGACTGTCCGAAAGGGGCGAAGCCATCAGAACATAGCGCCAGGCGTACATTTCTAGGCTCTGCAGCAAAATCTGGATGACACAAATCAAAATATTTCCACGCCTCCCCATCCGAAGGATGTGACAATTCTCCTTCGTCCTTTATGCGATCTTCACTGTGCCACGTCATGTGTTCTGCTATATTCAGAGACATATACATCCTCTGTAAGCGCTTCGTGATCGACAAGTAATGCATATACTTGTAAGGACGTCGTTTTCTAGTTGACTTTCCTTTTCCCTGTACTGTCTTGTAACGATCCGCATTACAGAACCAACAACTTTCTAATACGTAATTCTCTTTGTAATACAACATGCATCCGTTGCGACAGCAATCTATCTTCTCGTACCCCAGTCCCAGTTGTCGGACCATCATCTTTGACTTATAGAAGTTTCTTGGGAGCTCTTTGATTCCTTCTGTAACACCTCATTAGTTAATTGTGTGATCCGATCATAGCAAGCTT
>JANAVB010001399.1:1083564-1088564 GCA_029216955.1 Iris pallida | reverse complement strand
TATGGTCCGGTTTTTTGTTATTCATTGATCTTGATTGTGATACGATTATTCTGTGGATGAGATATAGTTTACCATGAGATTCTAGATTGTCGTGACTTGTGTATATTAGACAGCGTACTACCGTCGATACTGCGGCGTAGGCTGGGCTTGGACACGTCTTGTATCCGAAAGCGGGTGCGAGTCGTGAACCCGCCAAAGTTCAACGGCCGAGCAGAGCCCGATGTGATAGTGGGATGGCTTGCAAAAATGGAGGACTTGTTTGACCTCCTCTGTATCGAAGGGTCCCAGAGGGTGGCCTGTGCGGCACTGCAGCTGCAACAGAGAGCACACGACTGGTGGGCGGCAAAGAAACAGGAGATCTGTGAAACCGATTCCAACACAAAAATTTCATGGGAAGTGTTCAAGGCAGCCTTCCTTGAGCAATACGTTCCTCGTACCATCCATCGACAGAAGGGGGATGAGTTCATGATGTTGAGGCAAGGGAACATAACTGTTGAAGATTATGATGCAAGCTTCTCAAAACTTGCAAAATTTGCCAGCACCTTCCTGCCCAAAAAAGAAGAATGGTGCGAGCGTTTTCAACAGGGCCTCAACGACGAATTGCGTAGGGACATCATGAAATAGCGATGCCAAACTTATCATAATCCTACGAAGCTGCACTTGGTAGCGAGCGGATCTTTGGTCGTATGTCATAAAGGGTCGTACCTGTCGTTCGCAACAATTTCAACAAGTGTCCTAATGACGCTGGAGGATCGGAAGTACAAAAGCGTCCAAACACATCTGAGAATAGGCGTCCGTATCCAGGATTACACTGCAATATCTGTGGCAAGCATGGGCATCGCTCGAGCGATTGTTTCCACAGAACATGTTTCGGGTGTGACGAGAAGGGCCATTCAAAGCCGCAATGTCCGAGGAATGTTCCGAATCAAAATAACCCACCAAGGAATATTCCAAATCAATATAAAGTGCCTACACTACAAGGCACAAATGCGGTGCCTGTGAACCCACAGAATCAACGCCATGGAGCTCACGGCCTCCCAAAACTACTCTTCGACCCTTACAAACATCACTCACGAGGATAATGCCACCCCGATCGTGATCTTGTAAGTCCTAGGCAACGATTCAGCTACGATACCGTGTCTAATCGCAAAAGATATTGATATGAAGCTATACGAAGCACCGGAATCGAATAATTCAAAAGCTGGACTGGAGTCGAGAAGAATCGAACCTGCGATCAGCTCTCCGATGGCCTCCGCATCCTCTGCTGCCATGGCGAATCCTCCCCCCTGCTGGCCTCCCTGGCCTGCTGGGTGCTGGACGAACCTCTGCTGCTGCGTCTGCAGGGGTGGTCCCCTCTGCTGGCCGGCTGCTGCTCTGGCTCCTCCTTCCTAGGCTGCTCGTCCCCAGACCTAGCACAATCCCTCAGCTGGTGATCTGCCGCTCCACAAAGAAGGCACCTCCCGAGCCTCTTTCTGCACTCGTTGAAGACATGCCCAGGCTTCTTGTAAAAGGTGCAACTGACTGTCTGGTGCCTGGGTGCCTGATGCTGAAACTGCTGCTGGTGAACTGGCCTCTGCTGAATCGGCTGCGGCTAGAACTGCCTCTGCTGCTGATGCTGAAAGTGGGGCCTCTTGGCCTGGCCTCCGCTGCTGCTGCTGCCTCCAACTGGGTCTCTACCCCTCTTGAGCCTAAGCTCAAGATCATCCTCTGCCCACAAGGCTCCCGTCAAGATCTCCTCGAATGTGGTATCCCAGTTGCCCTTGGTCAAGGACTTGACCTCCTTGACTAGACCCTTCCGGAACCTCTGGGCCTTCGCCGTCTCGCTTAAGCCCTCTACAAACCTGCCGAGGCGACCGAACTCCCCGGCGTACTCCTCCACCGAAGACTCCCCTGGACCAGGCTCTCGAACTGCATCTCTAAGGCTCTGAGTGCTGAATCTGGAAAGAACTTCTTCTTCAAGAAGCCCTTGAACTGCTCCCAAGTCTGCCCAGCTACCCCCACCCTGGGGTCTGACTGATACCAGGTACGAGCAAGATCTCGCATCCGGCTAGCTGCGGCCTCGATCTGAAGTTCTGCTGGAATCCTGGCCAAGCGGAAGATCTCCTCTATATGCTCGATCCACTCATCGGTATATAGATCCCCTCTGTCCCCAGAAAGTCTCTGGGGCTCATCTTCTGAAACTGCTCGATCCCCGATGTCCTCGGCTGATGGACCACTGGTCGAGCTGCGACCGTCGTAAGGGCCAACTCCATGCCCCTATCCTCTCGAGCCTGCTGCCAGTCCATGAACTGCTGGAAGTACGCGAACATCTGCGCTGCGTCCACGTATCCTGGAGGCGGCTGCTGGAAGGGATCCTCTGGGATGACCGGGTCCTGCCTCCGAGCCGGTGGATGTATACCCCCTGTTGCTGCTGTCGAGGTCTCAATACGAGCAGAGGTGGCAGGAGCTGCAGTCCCCTGGCCTCGCTGTACTGGCTGGGAGGTAGCAGTCCCCTCCATAGCATCCCCATAGATGGTACGCTGCGATCTAGTCTCTACCATCCGGAAGATAGACAAACAAGAGTATCAATTTCTGAGAAAGAAGCGAAATAATAAATGCGGACAGTTAAAAATTCAAAGGATCAGCTGACAATAAAGATTTAGATGGCAAATAAAAGAATTTTTTCTAAAGTGATTGAGTACCTTACAATTAATGTTCTATATCTTACTGCAGGCTGTAGTGATACTCTAGTTCGAATACCACTACACTTCTAGTCTAGACCTGCATGGGCCACCACTAAAAACGTGTCACGACCCGCACCCTAGAGTAAGGGTACGAGACGTGGGTACGTCCAGCCTACGCTGCAGTGTCGACAGTAGACCGCTGTCCTAGGTCAACATACATCTAGCAATATATATCTAAACAGTTTATACTCCCCGAATGGGGGTGACATAGCAGTAATAAACTCAATCACAACTAAGGAAGAGATAGCACGATATGAAATAGAACTCAAGGAAACAAATAGATGAAAAGTAGTCTAAGATAATCCCAGCAAATATCCAGAAGTACATGGTCTCAGATACAGAATGAAAGAATATATACAAAGCTCAACAACTCTGAATAGAAAATAAGTCTAGCTAAACATGCCTCAAGACTACATAAAATAAGATAAGCCTAACTAGACTAGTCGAGGCAATGGGGGTGATGTCCTCAGCTAGAGCTGGGTCCTCCTGAGGGTCCAGATCGCAAGTATCATCTAAGGCTGCCCCGTAGAAAGTGTCCAGACAGGCCTCCTCCTCATCCTCTGTAATATGTCAACAGGTCCAGTCAGGACAGGAGCGAGCACAGTACATCTCAACAGTTCATAGCAGGTTAGAAAATATAAACATGCAGTAGAGTAAGATACAGGAAATTGAAAGAAAATACATGATGAAAAAGAGAACTGTATGTAAATAGCTACTGTATAGAGCTAATAGTGGCTAGTGATGCAGAGTACAGGATAGCACATGTGAACAGGACAGATTTGTACATGATCTACACTAAAGAGTTGTACATGATCTACACTACTATAGAATTGTTCACATGACTACTAGCACTCCCCCGTTTTCCCCAATCAATACACAAGGATCTAAGCAGGTTATGTTATTATACATGATATCACATGGGGGCCCATGAAAGGGTGCACATGATAGTATACATGAGGGCTCCGTGAATATGAGAGTACATGATTCACAGGAGTGTACATGTATGGTGAAAGCACATGAGTACATGATGAAAGTGAAACGCACATGACACAATGTACCCGATGCTCCCGAGGGGGATAACATCGCATGAAGAGATCCATATAGTACTAATCTGTGATAATATCGTGACAGCATCAAGTAAGGTAATCTAAAGCAGGAATATAATTCTAAGCAGGATATGAAATGATCAGAGAATGTACTCGCCTGGTATCTGAGTGTCCAATATGAAAGTACTGTCCGAGGAGTGGTGTCTGGCTCCTAATCAGAACAGCACAAGTCACAACAAGTCCAAAATGGTAAAATGAAGTCCTACTATGCATTCTACATGATTCTAGGTCAATCTAGGCCAAAGTCAACTCTTGGTCAACCTTGGTCAACCAAGAAGTTAAACCTAAGTCAACTATGGTCAAACTAGGTCAACCAAGTCTAAATTAGGTTAAACTAGTCTACACTAGTCTATTCTAGGTCTAAATAAGCTATACAAGACCATTCTAGACTTTCTAGGCAAACAGACTCACATATATGCCATAGGCTGTATCATGCCTATAAGCCACCCCTAACACAAGGCTAATGTCATTATCTCACCCAAAAAAATACTACACATATGAATATTATCTACACAATCATAGACATACACTAGCATTAGGTTACCTATATACCTATACATAGGTATAGGCACATTCACATAGATCTCTATAACATACCTTACTATGGTATAATATATATACAAATAGATATACATTACCCTATATATATTCACACATTATATATATAAGGTACCTACAAATGTATCCACATATCTACATAATACATATACACAATATAACTAGGCTTTCATGATATAGTAGAGAGAGAGAGAGAGAGAGAGCATAAGTGTATGTGTGAGTGTAGAGAGTGAGAGAGTGCAAGAGTGAGTGAGGGGCTGTCCAATATGACAGGACCCTGGGGTGTGCTATGGTGAATGAGAGAGTGAGTGAATACTAGAGAGCAATGTGTGTATGGTGTAATGCTTGAGAGTGAATAGTGTCATGTGAGGGTGTGTATGTGAATAGGAATTCTGTGTTAGAGTGATGGGTGAGGGAATCAAAGCAAAACAAACTGAAAACCAATTTCAGTTTATGAAAACTGGATTCCAGTTTTTTCCCAGATTTCCTTAACTCCTCATTTTGATTCCCACACACCACCAAATCACACAAAAATTGACACACAGCTAGTAAACCTATAGGGAAACACTAAATGGTACTAAAACCAATGTTTAAACAGTAATAAAATAGGTTA
>JANAVB010001399.1:981226-1083551 GCA_029216955.1 Iris pallida | reverse complement strand
ATACTCATTAGATCATTAAAATGGAATATGACACACAATCGTACCAACATGCATCAATACGAATGTCATTAGACGTACCGCAGGACTACATGGGCTTGGCTCAGTTCGGATCCAGTCCGGGCTAAAATGATATAACCTGTTTCCCTAAAACACAAACAAATAATAAATAATAATAAATAAACTTCGGTAAGGGTTAAGTCGCTACTTGGCCTGGTTTCCTAGTTAGGATATCACTATTGTTCGGTCTTCCCTACCAGGGCTAACACACTAGTCAAAGCACGCCACTGCACTATCCGTGTCATGATCCCTAGTCGTCTTGTACTCCAACCCCTAATCATGACTAAAATTATCTACCGTAATATTTAACTAATTAATTATTTATAAAACCTAAAATCAAAATTCCAATAAAATAAATAATAATAAAATATTTCAAAAAAATTCGAGAAGGGGAGCTACAAATATACCCACCTTAAAATAATTTCGTCCTCGAAATTCTAATTCGTAGGTATTCCGTAAACTTCTAAAAGAAGTCTGCCTTAACCTCAATCTCCTTAAATTTAATTCCTCTAAATAATTTATACCCTCCTCCAGCCATTTTTTAACTACAAATCCTTGAGGACTTCTACCCACCTTTGGTCACACTATTCCTCAAAACTAACATCTTATAACTTTCTAACTAGTTGCTAACAATCCTACCAACCGATATCTACAACATGAGGCATCTATAAGTTTTTCTTGTCTATCAAGTAATCCAAGATTTAACAGGCAACAGATTTACAAAGTAGCTAAGAAATATTGATAAATTCTAATAAGTCTGACCATTCATCGCTCTGCACGAGGAAGGGCAGGATGATAAGAAGAATAATCGGGGGCAATATGAAGTTTCAAGAACGGTTGAGAGTATCCAATAATGCAGGTAGGAAGAAAGTTTACGAACCATTGAGTTATTTGCTAGATTAGGCTACTCTAGTCCAGTCACTTGCTAAATCGAAGAACCTTTCGTTTCTTAGAGGGGCTTGCAATCCGTGCAATACAGAAACTCCGTTCTCAAAGTCCTAAACAAAGTTCCAAAATAGAACGGACATTGAGAAATCAAAATTGTGATCTTTCCGTAGTTATTTAACAACACGAGCAAGGGATACGAATGCAATACAGGATAGTATCACGACGTCCAAGTAGATGGCATAATGGTTACGAAGGACATCACATTCTAAGGGGTGGAGACTTCATGGTAGATATAGGGACCTATTTCAATGGGTTCGGTTTTATAATCCAAAAATAGTGGTATGTATGAATGGGTTTTACTGGGTCTTAATGGGTTCCCTATCTGGACATTACTAGTTGGTTGGATAAACCTTGGATTGCATTCTATATGGACTGGATAAGATTCCAATGATAAAACTATTTCTACTAGTTAGGATAACCAAGAATAGGTTTCTACCCAAGGGGTCGAGCTAGTTGCCAGGCAAGTTGGTTAGCTAGATCCCTCAAGCCCAAAATGCATCTCCAGTGACTTTTGTGTTTAAGTAGCACATAAGGCCTCAATTGAGTGGCACACTAGTGGCATGTACGTAGTAGGTTTTGAGTAGATCACAACCATATGTTGGGTCGAAAGAATTGAGTCAAGGTTGAGGCTCTAGTGGGAGTCGGGAAGTTTATCGGTATTATGATGAGGGTTATAGCTAGTCCTTTTAACCTGAAAGTCGTAGCACAAAATAGAGTACGAGGGGATGGGTTTGAGTGGGACATGATATACCTAGATGAAGGTAGACTCGTCTAGACCTTGTATATGAAGTTTGTTGGAAGGTAACAGTTGGTCTCGTGCTCCGAATCTGAATGACACGACCGGGGACACTAAATGATCTAAATGATAAGTGGGAGTCCATGGGCACTAATTATCATTCTAATGGAAAACTATTCTAATCAATCGGTAATCTTCGTATATCCCAAGAAGGCTTACAGTCTACCCACCTTAGGAATTAGGACATGGTTTTAGGGATGATGAGGTTAGAAGAATTTCAAAGTCCGGATATTGTACCTCGACTCTGGTCAATAAAGAACAAGGCACAGCGTAACGGAATACGATAAATATAAGTTAAGTCAAGGATCGTTCCTCAAATTCAGATGGCTAGAAGGTCCCAATTACAGCTTGAAAGTCAAGAAGAGAACGAGTAACGTAAGGCAAGGTTCTATTCACCTGGCTGGCCGATAGTAGTTACCCTTGTGTATACAACCATCATAGCCATGGGGATACCCTGTATCTCTCTACCAATTATAAGCTTTCGTCTTTCCAAATCAGTGAAAGACAAAACAATAGGGTTCAAGGAAGATGTCACTGAACACAATTACGTGATTCAAGGCGGATGTATAATTCAAGAGGAATTGTCAAAGCAGTCGCAGATGAGATCCTAGAGATATCTATATCTCGACCCACGTAAGGTAATTAGATGATGAGCGAACCAAATGCATCATGGTTGATCAGACCGTAATACAATGATTCTGATTAGACAATATGTTAGCGGGCGTCCCCAATAAACATATGTCTCGAATCAAGCTCGATAAAGAGTAAGCTTGCAAAAACTAGGCTGTAATAGCAGCATTGGTCAAGATAGTCAAAAATTTAAGTAGGCGAGATTTTTGGAAAGGGGACACAAGTTCGAGTTTTGAGAAAAATAAATCCTTACCTAGAGTTCATGCCTATACAGCCAACCTATTATCTTTCTATCTCTAAGGCCTTGGTCGTCTAATGGGTTATGGACTTCTGAGTTCTATTTTCTAAGTAAACCTATTAGTGTTAGTTAATTCCTTGTTAATAGATCACAAGGGCCATAGGATACTAGGTTGGGAGGCAGGCTATCAAACTTACAGAACTTTCACTAGTATTGGTTTTGGATCTTAGGATCATACAAGGAAGTCCCTATCCTCTATAGTATCCTAAACTTCTAATCACATCTGAAGTCATTTCACCGAGAATTATGCCTCGCCCGTATACTCTAGCTGTGGCAAACCCTTGGTTCCATGATTCAATTGTGATAGGCTATCAAGTACTCTACCTTACATTGACACAAGGGTATTTAAGATCTAAAGAGGGTTAACTCGACATAGTTTTAGCAATGATCCATAACCTACAATTCTTTGAAAGGATTTCAATTCTATGGGTTGTGCCTCGCCAGTGCGCTGCTGGCTGCAGTAAACCTACATTCTCCACTCTCTAATAATTGACGACAGTGCGCTGCTGTCTAACCATTTTGAGCTATCTAACATTCATTTAACTATATCGGTAAAATTCACGAGCCTCTAGGGATTCAAACAAGTTGACTAAAAATAGGGCGTAGGTATTTGTCCTAGCAGTCACAACGTTTAAAAATAAAAGACTTAACATGAAGGGAATAACTAAATACGAAAGAAACACAAACATTCTAGTATCTATTTCATATGCATTTCAATGGTTGAGGAAATTTTCGAATCGATCTACCTCGAGATTCTATACAAAATAAAAGAATCAGTAATTCTAAATCAATTTCTTACAGCAAAAATAGAATTTAAGTAGGCAATTCTAATTTATGATATAAGGTTTATATCTAATAAAGCAACGGAAAATTAAACAGTTTATCACGATTAAAGCCTTAATTATAGATAAGCTTAACTTACCAGTGAATAGTGGATCCACATTGGATCATAATGTCGTATCAAAAGTATCAGTGTACCTATAGGGTTCTAGCAAGCTATCTAAATTGCATGGCATATCTAATAACCTTAACTACCCAACTGACAATTTAATGAGGGACTCCGATTCATAGTCATTCTCTTAAATTATTTTAATCCTAATTATGAATGAGCATTTCCTAAGCGCAGGCTCGCAATAGTACGACTAACGTACCATCACGAGTTCGTAATCTTTTGTAAAAACTGACCTGTATGGGCCACCACAAAAACTTGTCACGACCTGCACCCACTTTTCGGATACGAGACGTGTCCAAGCCAGCCTACGCCGCAGAGTCGGTAGTAGAACGCTGTCAAGCCCGCAAGAATAAATGCTCAAGAAAATAACATTTGCTGCTCATTCACATTTCTACATTTGTTACAATATTTACAATATTTATAATTAAAGAAAATACAAGATTTTACAGTTAATGAAATTGATACAATGCTTTCTATTTCTAGGTTGTTTTCAGCATACCCAAGTCTTCCCCAGTGCTACGAGTGATAGCGGCTAAACCTGAAAAATATTGGTTTCCAGTCAGGAATGGAACAAGTACACAAACCGACGATAATGCAAAAATACAATAGAATTAACAAGACATGAAAATAGCATATGAGATATGAAAACTGGAAACTGGAAAGAAAACTGATGACATGGCACGGTAGAGAAGTAAACAAGGAAAAACTAATAAAAGACATCTATCTAGGTGGTGTGAAATATCTGTTTCGACATGTGAACGACTAGGAGGTAAAATCCGGCATAATGCACGTGTCGTGTGCAGCGGCTATCGTTCAAGAATAGACATATTGGGATATTTCTGGGTAGTTCACATGTTTACTAAGATATTTTCCCTCCCGACTACTCCGTGTGACGAGCGTGTCAGCAACCAGCAAGATATATGTATAGACATGAAATGAGAAGACTACTATGAATCGAAAAGTAATCAGAAAGTGCACTTGCCTGAGGTCCTTAGCTGGAGAAACCAATAATACTATACCACTCAATGAGCCACAATCAGTCAACACATGCAGAAGTCTCCGGATGCAGAAATAAACAGTACCAACGTTCTCAAAATAGTCAAATTAGCTAGGATTGCCTGTCCTTAAGTCCAATTCTGGATACAGTGGCAAAATGGTAATTTCGGGCAAAAACGATGTCCGCCGTTGGACCCGCTTTGCACCGAAAAGCGTGCCAGAGTCAATGGTCTCTAAAGTCGTCAAACTATATGTCTATGGATCCGATTTTCTGATACGAACCCAACTGTATGTCCATAGTTGGATTTCGGCAGGCCTTGCACAAAATCGCCCGTTGAGTGGGACCATGGGGCCCGCAAAACGGTGATTTTATCAACGGTCTCAGAATTAGACCAAACTTGGCATACAGGACCAAAAAAATGATACGGTCCTGTTGGCGCAAGTTTCGTCTCGATCTGATGAGCGTGCACAAAGTAATTGAAGAATTTGTAAAGTGTACGATACGGTGAATTTTGACGAATACGCATCAAATTCGTCGCGCACACGCGACCAATTTGAATTCCGACAAAGCCCATACGACCACGAAGCCGTTATGCAGCTTTCGATACTTTCGGTTCGCGACCACGTCGCCCGGAATGGCGGGACGTACGTCATGTGGATGGTTTTCAATGTTTTTAAAACAGGTTTTTCTTGATTTTAAAACACGAATTTCTTTGTGCACTGTTAATGAAATATAGATCTACAAGCTGTGTTCTGGTGTCCTATAGGTTATCTTCAAATCTGCTTAACTAGATTTCGAAGAATCGACTTAGATTGGAAGATACGTGCCTTCCAAAGAGGTCCCTGGGATCGAATTTCTGTCTCTTTCGAGACAGGTTTTTCGTCTATTTCGGGTCAATTTCTCTTCGATTCTGGATTTCTTTACTATGAACTAATTGGAGGGGTCTAAAGACCTATATGTTGTGCTTCTATCGAACCAATTGGTTCAAAATTCGATGGAAGAACTAGGGAGAACATTACCTGTGAAGTCGACCCTTCGGGGGGGTTGCTGCTGTTGCCTTCCGTCAGTTGGTTCGCGCGCGTGCGGTTGTCCAGCCTGCCACCGACGACCCATGGCCGGCCGTTGGCCACGTGGGGCGGCGCGCTCAGGGGGCGTGCGCGGGGACGAGTCGGGGTTAGGGTTTTGGTTTTTCCTCCTCTCCCGAGCGTGTGTATCCTGTTATAACAGGGTCGGGGAAAGGGCTGTGTATCCAGCGCTGGAAGTTGGGCTCGGTTTGAAATTGCTTGGTTGGGCCTGGACTTGGGGGGAAAGCGTCGGGTTGGGCTTGGCCGACTGTGCTTGGGATGGAAAGGCTTACTTCAATTGGACTTTTTGTTTCGGTTATTGTATTATATATTACAATAGGTAATTACGTATGTATATACACGTAATATATTTATATATGTATATACACACACGTATATATTTATCTACACACACTTTATATATATTTATATATACATATATACACATTTTCACGTATATCTCTATATACACATTTATACGTATATATATAGTATATAATGTATATTTATATATAAATACACATATACCATATATATATATATTTACAATACCTTCACCTATACATATATATTATAAAGTATACGTACCCATACACGATACGCAATATTTAATATATTATATTTATGCATAAATTATAAATCACATGATAACAATTTAATATAACAATTAAATATAACCATTAATTATAATCAATAAAATAATAATATTAAATAACAACCCCAAAATAATAATAATAATAGTAATAATATTAATAACAAAATTTAATAAACCAAAGATGATGTATATACCATTCTGCACCCTCTAATAATCCCAAAATGCACAAGGCCTGTTTTATACAAATATTATTGAATACCAACTAATAACAATATTTATAATATTAAATTAAGAATATTTAGGAATACTCATTAGATCACTAAAATGGAATACGACACACAATCATACCAACATGCATCAATACGAATGTCATTAGACGTACCGATGGACTACATGGGCTTGGGCTCAGTTCGGGTCCAGTCCGGGCTAAAATGATATAACCTGTTTTCCTAAAACACAACAATATAAATAATAATAAATAAACTTCGGTAAGGGTTAAGTCGCAACTTGGCCTGGTTTTCTTAGTTAGGATATCACTATTGTTTGGTCTTTCCTACCAGGGCTAACATACTAGTCAAAGCATGCCACTGCACTATCCGTGCCATGATCCCTAGTCGTCTTGTACTCCAACCCCTAATCATGACTAAAATCATCTACCGTAATATTTAACTAATTAATTATTTATAAAACCTAAAATCAAAATTTTAATAAAATAAATAATAATAAAATATTTCAAAAAAATTCGGGAAGGGGAGCTACACTTGTCCTGCATCATGATGTTCTAGCCCATATCATGTTCTCAGTTCATATTTGAGCCCTCACCGTTAGGCACTGCATTAGTCATGTTCATTCTTCCTTGATTCAGACCCTTGGCATTTCATGGTTAGGCATTGCAACCCCCAAATGTTTAGTCCTTAACTAATTATGGTCCTGCATTTTGATCTACCAGTCCTTTGCATTTAGGGTCCAAACCTTCTTAACAATAGTCGACTGTTACTTTAGGATAGCAGTCCCCTATCACTCCAAGTACATTCAGTCATAATGCATTTAGCATTTAAGTATCTGTCATACGAACTCATGCCAATATCTCCCTGTAAGTTGAACTCAGTTATCCTTTAGATGTCCAGTCCAATACCTCATTGTTTTGCATTCACAAGTGATTCTATCCATCGTAAAATTAGTTCACTGCAATTGGTATAAGTATATACATTCAATCCTTACATTCCATTCTCATTTCGAGTCAATCCTCCTCTTTTAGAGTTTAGTCCATGTTAACTAGATGAGTGCATCCATATCTATTTTGTTCAAGTTCACTATATATAAGTTCAGTACCTAACATTTATGTCCTGCACATTTGTTAAGTATCAACCCCATCCATATTATTAGTCCATTCTATATGATGTCAGCAATTTCCCCTTGCAATTCTTAGGTTACCTTGAGTTTTGTGAATGTCTAGAGCTTAGAGCACTACCAAAATACATGGATTTACCGACGGCCTTATCCGTCGGTAGTCCGTCGCCAAAAATAAATACCGACGGATTACCGACGGATATTTTGGTAAAACAGCCGTCGGGAATAACCTCGTCGCTAAAACATATCCGTCGCTACTCCGTCGCTCAGCGACGACTTAGCGACGGAATACCGTCGGCGCATTTAAATATATATAGCGACGGATTACCGACTAGCTTTCGTCAAAACATGTATCAGGATATAGGGTTAGCGACGGAAAACTCCGTCGCTAAAGAGTCGGCAAAATCGTATCAGTGATTTTCTGATACGTAATATCCGTCGCTAATCCGTCGTAAATTTGTCGGTAAAAGCGTATCAGAGATTTTCCCATACGGCAGGTCGTCGTTATGCCATCGCTAATCCGCCGAGGTGTACGATGGATTAGCGTCGTATTAGCGACAAAACATCCGTCGCTAACTGCAAAATTTATGGACATCAAATAGAACCAGGTCGACGGACATTCCGTCGCTAAACCGTCGCTCAATGTAAAATTCTCCAGGTAGCGACGGATATTACGTCGCCAATCCGTCGATACATTAAATTCCTACAGTTAGCGACGGATAGTCCGTCGGGACTTTGTCGCCAGTCCGCCGTAAGTTAGTCGCCAATCCGTCGCGAAAACTAAAATTTATGGACATCAAACAGCACCATGTCGACGGATCGTCCGTCGCCAATCCGTCGCTTTATTGAAATGCTCCAGGTAGCGACGGATTTTACGTCGCCACTCCGTCGCTAACCTCAGTTTCTCCAGTTAGCGACGGACTATCCGTCGCTGAGTGGTCGCCAGTCCGTCGCTAACTTCTAATTTTTGAAAAAAAAATACTGCAAACAGACTCTTTCCTGTTTATACAACACATCCAACACAATATCAAACATGCAAAATATCCATATACAACACCATATATCCATATCCAACACGAATATCCAACGTATCCAATATCCAACACCATATATCCATATGCAAAATATCCATATCCGACACCAATATCTAACGTATCCAATATCCAACAAAATATTACCAACACAATATATCCAATATCCAACATTAAATTATCCAAACATAAAAAAAATATCCGAACATACAATGTATCCAAATGTCTACAAAACCAACAACATAAACAAAATCAAACCCCGTCCGTCGGATCGTCTCGTGCTCGTGCCGCCGTATCCGCTTTGCGTATGTACTCCTCCACCGTGTGTGCCGGCACTTGGGACAAGACATGGTCTGGAAGCGCACGTAGCTGCTCTGGCGACAACATGTCAAGGAGCGTCAAGATGGTGTTATCCGATACGATGCGGGCGTCCGCAGAGCGGTTAAACGAAAGCCGTCCGGGGAAAGAAGGACCAGGTCGATCCGAAGCACCGGCAGCAGCAGTAGACGGACCGGGAGCACCACCAGATGAACCGAGAGCACCAGCAGACGGACCGGGAGCAGACGGATAGCGCCTCAACACTATCACCCGCAAATCTGACACCGCGGAGGTCAGAGTCGCAAGCTGCGCCCTCACATCGTCAACCGGGGGCGCTGGGGGAGGCGGAGGCGGTGGATATCTCGGGGACGGCTGCAACGAGGGTGCCATGGAACCTAAGCCGTAGATGCGCCCTTTCCTAACGCCGCCGACGGATTCTACGAACACGTCGTCGTAGCGAGCGGCCATAGAAGAGTGCGTCTGGGTGGGCGTCGTTTCGCCGACATTCTCGGAAGGGGGCTCGATCTCAAGCCGACTAAGTGCCTCACGATACGCAGCCTATCCAATGAATGTGTTTATACTATAAGTTTTCCTAAGTTATAATCTAAATCCTATGTTTCCCTAAGTTATAGTCTGAATCCTAAGTTTATCTAATTAACTTAACAATAATTATATTTCTAACATAAATCTCATAAACGTAAGTACTTACATCAGTCTCCTCGGCCCTCGCGTCGACGAAGCTCCCGTCCTTCCGCCTCTTGTGCGTATGCACGAATACATCGTGAGCGGTGACCGTCTCCGCCTCTTTCCCCTGCTTCACCGCCCGTTGGGCCTGCATACGTAGAATTTAATTAACTTCGTATATTAACAGTACGAAATTAAATAATAGAATGAATTTGAATTTGCGCTATCTCACCAAATCTGTACGCGTCGATGCGTGGGGCCTTGATCCCCCGTATGCAGACCCGCGGCCTGTCGATTAGCCTTAGCTTTCTCCGATTTCAGCTTGAACTGCGGAGTATCCATCTTCTCCAACATCTGCTCATAGTACTCCGCCCGGATCCAGTCCTTCCTCGTATGCGCCGTACGAAGGTCGTACACCGCATCCCGTATCTTCTTCCCGGCGGCGGCTTTGTAGGTCCTGCGGATCGCCTCCTCGCGATGGGGGGGCCACCAGAACGTCCTCTGACATACAAATTCAAATATCACGTAATAAAAAATTTAATGATTTAAAGAATAATTAATAATTCACCGACGGATTTATACCCTCATCTCGTCGAGCCAGACGTACTTCATGTCCTGAGGCACCTCAGAAAAATTGAGGTAGGGGCCATGGTAGTTATCCCGGATAATGCGCCCTAGAATCCGGGCAGCATCCCACGGGAAAAACCTATAAAGAAGCAACGACTGGATTATTAACTTGAATAAATGAAACAAATTTAATAAATTAACTTAAATTTACTTACGATTCACCAGCGGGCCATAGCTCTCGTCGGAACTCGCCCACCAGCCTCTCTGGTGGCGTCGGGGGATCCGCGGGTCCGCGCACGTACTCCCCGGTAACAGGATGAAACTGAATCCTGGGGTACTCCGAGGCCCACCCTGCAGTAACTGCTGGGCCCCCTGCTGCATCTGCTGCTGCATCCGCTGGTACATCCGGTGGCGGAACGGATCCGCTAGCGGATGGAGTCACAGGCCTCGACGACGATGTCGATGGCACCGAGGAAGAATGACGGCGGGAAGAGCCTGTGTCCGGGCTCTCCAAGTCGGGATCGGAGGTCACATCCGGGGAATGCGGCTGGCGACCACGACCGCTACCACCACGCCCACGCCCACGCCCACGACCACCACCACCACCGCCGCCGCCGCCGCCACCGCCACGACCACGGCCAGCACCACCAGTACGGGTGCTCGCAACCATGCCCTATAAATAGAACACATAAACAAAATACCGACAACATAGATTTATAAATGAATATAAAACTAAACATATCCATACCAGCAGCAGGGCGATGAGTGCCGCCCAGACGAGTAGGCCTAGGAGTGCCATCTGCAAAAAGAAACTCATACAATAATACGCAAATATCCCAAACTGAAATAAATATTACAATCAGAAGTGAAGTACGAATAAAAGCTAGATACACAAAATCTGATAAAATCACGCACCAATACAACAAAGTACAATTCGTGTAACTTTTGATGAAAGGGTGCTTCAAGATACAACTGAAATATAGCGATATTTAATCATCGTCATCGTCCTCTTCCTCGGCCTCGGCCTCATCATCATCATCATCCTCATCGTCGAATTCATCTGTATCCTCATCCTCATCCTCATAAAGTTCTTCTTCTTCTTCTTCTTCTTCTTCAGTCTCAATACTTGGGACAAGACGCCTCTTGTCTTGCTTTTGGATTGTCCTTCGTCTTTCCTTTAATATCCATAACGGTATTGAAGACATTATCGAACACATTCTTTTCGATATGCATGACATCAAGATTATGCCTAATAAGATTATCTTTCCAATAAGGCAAGTCCCAGAAGATACTCCGTTTGGTCCAGTTATGGCTTTGTCCGAACCCCTCGACACGATTGTTCGATGGATCTTCCATTGCGGTGGGCAATTCCTTTACATCTTCCCAAATATCGTATTCCGACAATCTGGCAGGAGGTTCAGAAAATTCTTGTTTTCTATATCTGAACGCGTCCTTGTTCTTTCGCCAAGGATGTCTCGTTGGCAGAAATTGACGGTGACAGTCAAAGAAAGAAGTTTTTCCTCCATGTCTAAGGCGGAACGCCTTACTATTTTCTATACATATCGGACAAGACATGTTGCCGTGCGTACTCCATCCTGACAGCATACCGTATGCTGGAAAATCATTGATTGTCCACATGAGTGAAGCTCTCATCTGAAAGTTTTGTTTTCTGGAAATATCATAGGTCGTGACGCCGATCTCCCACAACTGTTTCAGCTCATCCACCAACGGCTGTAAATATATATCGATGTTCTTTGTCGGATTTTTGGGACCGGGTATGATAGCTGTCAAGAACATATAAGGAGTCTTCATACACATCCATGGTGGCAGATTGTAAGGGGTAAGAATGACCGGCCAGCATGAGTATTGAGATCCCGACTGTCCGAAAGGGGCGAAGCCATCAGAACATAGCGCCAGGCGTACATTTCTAGGCTCTGCAGCAAAATCTGGATGACACAAATCAAAATATTTCCACGCCTCCCCATCCGAAGGATGTGACAATTCTCCTTCGTCCTTTATGCGATCTTCACTGTGCCACGTCATGTGTTCTGCTATATTCAGAGACATATACATCCTCTGTAAGCGCTTCGTGATCGACAAGTAATGCATATACTTGTAAGGACGTCGTTTTCTAGTTGACTTTCCTTTTCCCTGTACTGTCTTGTAACGATCCGCATTACAGAACCAACAACTTTCTAATACGTAATTCTCTTTGTAATACAACATGCATCCGTTGCGACAGCAATCTATCTTCTCGTACCCCAGTCCCAGTTGTCGGACCATCATCTTTGACTTATAGAAGTTTCTTGGGAGCTCTTTTGATTCCTTCTGTAACACCTCATTAGTTAATTGTGTGATCCGATCATAGCAAGCTTGTGGCAAGTTAAAATCAGACTTTATGTTCAACAACCGTATCGTCACTGACAGTGTGGAATGAGTCTCACAACCAGGATATAGAGGAGTATCTGCGTCCTTAAACATATCATAGAACTCCTTTGCCTCGGGATTAGGATCCTCTGGATCAAAATTAGGCCCTGCCGCAGCATACACCATATCTCGTGCAAGGTTCTGCATGTCTCCATAATCCACAGAGCATCCGTCGTCTTCGAGGACATCCGTTGCAGCATTATCATCAAAAGCATAAGTACCAGCTTCTGCAGCCTGTCTTTCTGAATATAATTCACCTTGCGATGACCACAGGCCGTAATCACGTACGAAACCCTTACGGGTCAAATGATCTCTCACAGTCATCACTTCTTCGAAACGTCTATTGTGACAATTAACACATGGACACTTGATTTTGTTATCGTCCATGTACTGAGTTTTGCTCATAGCATACTTAAGAAATACTTCCACACCTGCCTGAAAATCGTCACTCACACCAATTCTGCTCTCGTGTTGTCGTTTGTACATCCATGTACGATCAACAAAGTAACGATTCATGCTCGATTTGATGTGAATATCTGTATCGTAAGACAAACTAAACATAAGAATTAATAGCCCGATACCGATACTCATATCGTAAGAAAAACTAAACTTGTGGATAACACGCTAGGCCTATGACGAGGCTACTTAGTATCACAATCTAACATAATTAGTATATAATCATGTAACTGGTGGATCCGCTAGCTAGTAAGCCGGATGTACTTAATATCAGAGAGTATCAGATTAGTATCAGTATATAGGTTAGGTAGACCGTATCAAACGCATATCGGAATAGTAGGCCGAATAGGAGGCCGAGATAGTCGAATGAGAAGAAGGGAAGAAAGGAGGAGCAGATGGGTCTAGAGCCATGGTGGAGGAGGAGAAGTAACATGAGAGCAGTTTCCGCCGTAACATCTCCTGGCTCTGCTGGCAACTGAAGTCCAGATGCTACAAAGGACGATCCTTCGCTGAAATCGACTACAACACCCATCAGTTCAAGTTCATTCCTATATGAGTATATTCCAATGCCATAGAGGAAGGTCAACAAACTGATGGCTTCTATGGCATTGGAATCTACTCATATAGGAATGAACTTGAACTGATGGGTGTTGTAGTCGATTTCAGCGAAGGATCGTCCTTTGTAGCATCTGGACTTCAGTTGCCAGCAGAGCCAGGAGATGTTACGGTGGAAACTGCTCTCATGTTACTTCTCCTCCTCCACCATGGCTCTGGACCCATCTGCTCCTCCCTTCTTCCCTTCTTCTCATTCGACTATCTCGGCCTCCTATTCGGCCTACTATTCCGATACCGATACTTTGAACCTTGATCTTAACCCAAACCTATATACTGATCGATACTAATCCGCTACGCCCGATACTAAGTATATACGGTCGATACTGATAGCGATAGTCCGATACCGATAGCGATAGTCCGATACCGATAGTTCGATCGATACCGATAGTTCGATACCGATAGCGATAGTCCGATACCGATAGCGATAGTTCGATACCGATAGCGATAGTCCGATACAGATACACATGGACCTACATATCTATATATCACTAGTAGCCATACTCCTCTACATACTACTCTACACTAGGATCTAGTAACCATATACTACTCTACACACTAGCTACGTAGTCATACTCTAAAATAAGGTAAACTAATTTACCCACACATTAAAACCAACCCAATCAAATCTTAGGCAAACTATTCATATGATATCAATCGAAATACAAATAGGTCAACTAGGCTAGTTCTAGGTCAAATTAGGAGTCCAAGTCAACTCTGTCAAAACTAACCTTAATTAGGCTAAACTTCTACCTTAGCTAATCAAATATATATACTAGACTTCACGACGTGTGTCTGTGTATATATATATATATATATATATATATATATATATATATATATATATATATATGTCTGTGTGTGTGTGTATCCGTGTGTCTGTGTCCGTGTGTGTCCGTGTGTGTGTGTGTCTGTGTGTCCGTGTGTCCGTGTGTGTGTGTGTCTGTGTGTGTGTGTCCGTGTGTGTGTGTGTGTGTGTGTACGTGTGTGTGTGTGTGTGTCTGTGGGAGAGGAGGAGGAGGACTCCTGCGCGGGGACTCCAGAGTCCCTCCTACGCCCCCCTGCCCCGACCCCCCCAACCCCTGCCCGACCCCCCCAACCCCTGCCCGACCCCCTCTCCCACCCCCCTGCCCCCCCTGCCCCGACCCCCCCAACCCCTGCCCGACCCCCCCAACCCATGTCCGACCCCCTCTCCCACCCCCCTGCCCCCCCTGCCCCGACCCCCCCCAACCCCTGCCCGACCCTCCCCCAACCCCTGCCCGACCCCCTCTCCCACCCCCCTGCCCAGACCACCCACCCACCCCTGCCCGACCCCCTCCCCGACCCCCCCTGCCCCCTCTCCCACCCTACCCTTGCCCCGACCACCCCACCCCCTACCCGAACCCCCCTGCCCAGACCACCCCCCCCACCCCTGCCCGACCCCCTCCCCGACCCCCCCTGCCCCCGACCACCCCACTCCACCCTTGCCCCGACCACCCCACCCCGTACCCGAAACCCCCCTGCCCCACACCCTCTCCGACCACTACGACAGCCCCCCAACCCCCCAAATCGTAAAAGAGAGAGAGAGAGAGAGAGAGAGGGAGATAGAAAGAGAGAGAGGGGGGGAGAGAGAGCATACCTTAGAGAGAGAGAGGGAGATCGCCGGTCGGAGAGAGAGAGATCGTCGGAGAGAGGGAGAGGGAAGAGAGAGAGTGTTTTGGGGGGGAATGAAAATTCCCCCCCCCCCGTCGGTTCAATTTAAGTTAGGGTACAGAAATTAGCGACGGAGTAGCGACGGATTATTCCGTCGCTAAGTCGTCAGTAAATCTCGCGCCAGAGTAGCGACGGATTATTCCGTCGCTAAGTCGTCAGTAAATCTCGCGCCAATATTTTAGGCTTTTGCCGCCAAAATATGCGACGTTCTAGCGACGGATATAAAACCGTCGCTACTTGGCCGACGACCTATCGACGGCGTAGCGACGGATATGGACATAAAAAAATAAAAAAAATTGTCCACTGCTTTCCGTCGGTATTCCGTCACAAATTCGTCGGTGATCCGACGGTAATAGCGACGGAAAATTTTCGTCGCTAAATGGCCGTCGCTAAAATACTGTAATTTGGTAGTGGAGGTTTAGTCAACTGCCTATTCTTTGAGTGTCAGCTATATGTGGGAAAAGGATTTACTTCATGACCAATTTACAGAGCACATCCATGCCTTATACTAAAGTATCACTTCTCTTCACTAAGGTGGTAGTCCACATCCCCTTAGATGTTCATATTCCTCAACTAGTTAACTGCCATTGAAACCTATATTGTTCAATCTTCTGTTAGTCCATTGGACATATGGTCATCCTATTGATTCACTCTAACACCTTAATGTTATCCCCTACTTCTATGTGATTTAGTTCCCTTTTCTACCCTTGCATATCTGCCCTACTTTAGCTTTAGTCCAGTCCGTATTTGATATTAGGTTCAAGCCAATTGCAGTTGTATGTCTAAGAATAGGGAATGCTATCAGAGTATCAAGGTAGTAGACCATCTTGTGTTAGATACTGTATATATCAGGGTAATACATTATTATACCAAGCCTATAATGTATCAGTTAGTAAACAAGGGCATAATAATAAGGAGATAACAGTAAAGGGGATTAGGCAAGTACTATGTACCTAGATAAATAAATGAATGAGATATACATAGACAAATATAGAAAGGAAGATGAGTACATACGGGACAAGGACCATAAATAGTCTAGATTGGATGTCTATAGAACTAAGGAAACCAAGTGGACTTAGAGTTACCCTAGAAGCCTAATAAACCAATAGTTAGTGTAGTTGATGTATTTTCGTTATTGATATTGTAAATTATGTAATAGGTTGATTGGACTCGAATTTGGCACCGGACCCGTGCAGCAGCTCAGGACTACAGGCAAGTATACCTTGCCTTTCTACAAAACTTTATTTACATGCACTATCTTTTATTATTATCCAGTTTTTCTCGTATCATTGACACGTATGTTTCATTTCCTGCTTGTTTATTTGTACCATTGCTATATATAAACCGTGTTCATAGTTAGCTGTGTCTTATTGGATGTATTCATTTGAGCCTTGATTGAGTCGTGTCGTGGGTCGAGAAGTCATAAACTGAGCTGCTATACTTCCTTGTCTTGAAATCTTAAAGCTAACCTGTGAGTCCACATTAGGGACGAGGGTTAGTAGTATATGGTCCACACCTGCGAGCCCACACTAGGGGCGAGGGTGATGCTAACCTGCGAGTCCATATTAGGGACGATGGTTAGTAGTATATGGTTCACACCTGCGAGTCCACACTAGGGACGAGGGTGATGCTATCCTGCGAGTCCACACTATGGACGAGGGTTAGTAGTATATGGTTCACACCTGCGAGTCCACACTAGGGACGAGGGTGATGCTAGCCTGTGAGTCCACACTAGGGACGAGAGCTAGTAGTTGTTCAAACCTATGAGTCCATACTAGGGACGAGGGTTTGAGTATCGATTTGGTTATCCGTTGACATCTTGACACGAGTTCTCTCGTCCTCGTTAGCAGTTCATTTATGTGTAGTCAGTGTACAAATTCGTGCTTTATTCATTGCTCAGTTTTACTTATTTATTCTGTATTTTTCTCCATGCATAATAAACTGTTAGAAAGGCTCATTTTTATGTATCTTGGTAGTCCTCTGAGGACCTGATGATCTCTTCAGGTTTAGCCAAGTTGTACCAGGAGCACACGAGAGGATTTGAGTCAGCTTCAGACCACGGTGCCTTGCAGTGGAGTTTGTCTCGATTAGCAGGTTGTATTCAGTTAGTGTATTCCATGTATTTATTTCTCTTTCCGTCTATTGGTAGTGGATTTGTGTCTACCGGACGTGACATTGATTCTTGGAGATATTCAGTTATATTTATTATGGTCCGGTTTTTTGTCTTATTCATTGATCTTGATTGTGATACGATTATTCTGTGGATGAGATATAGTTTACCATGAGATTCTAGATTGTCGTGACTTGTGTATATTAGACAGCGTACTACCGTCGATACTGCGGCGTAGGCTGGGCTTGGACACGTCTTGTATCCGAAAGCGGGTGCGAGTCGTGAACCCGCCAAAGTTCAACGGCCGAGCAGAGCCCGATGTGATAGTGGGATGGCTTGCAAAAATGGAGGACTTGTTTGACCTCCTCTGTATCGAAGGGTCCCAGAGGGTGGCCTGTGCGGCACTGCAGCTGCAACAGAGAGCACACGACTGGTGGGCGGCAAAGAAACAGGAGATCTGTGAAACCGATTCCAACACAAAAATTTCATGGGAAGTGTTCAAGGCAGCCTTCCTTGAGCAATACGTTCCTCGTACCATCCATCGACAGAAGGGGGATGAGTTCATGATGTTGAGGCAAGGGAACATAACTGTTGAAGATTATGATGCAAGCTTCTCAAAACTTGCAAAATTTGCCAGCACCTTCCTGCCCAAAAAAGAAGAATGGTGCGAGCGTTTTCAACAGGGCCTCAACGACGAATTGCGTAGGGACATCATGAAATAGCGATGCCAAACTTATCATAAATCCTACGAAGCTGCACTTGGTAGCGAGCGGATCTTTGGTCGTATGTCATAAAGGGTCGTACCTGTCGTTCGCAACAATTTCAACAAGTGTCCTAATGACGCTGGAGGATCGGAAGTACAAAAGCGTCCAAACACATCTGAGAATAGGCGTCCGTATCCAGGATTACACTGCAATATCTGTGGCAAGCATGGGCATCGCTCGAGCGATTGTTTCCACAGAACATGTTTCGGGTGTGACGAGAAGGGCCATTCAAAGCCGCAATGTCCGAGGAATGTTCCGAATCAAAATAACCCACCAAGGAATATTCCAAATCAATATAAAGTGCCTACACTACAAGGCACAAATGCGGTGCCTGTGAACCCACAGAATCAACGCCATGGAGCTCACGGCCTCCCAAAACTACTCTTCGACCCTTACAAACATCACTCACGAGGATAATGCCACCCCCGATCGTGATCTTGTAAGTCCTAGGCAACGATTCAGCTACGATACCGTGTCTAATCGCAAAAGATATTGATATGAAGCTATACGAAGCACCGGAATCGAATAATTCAAAAGCTGGACTGGAGTCGAGAAGAATCGAACCTGCGATCAGCTCTCCGATGGCCTCCGCATCCTCTGCTGCCATGGCGAATCCTCCCCCCTGCTGGCCTCCCCTGGCCTGCTGCTGGTGCTGGACGAACCTCTGCTGCTGCGTCTGCAGGGGTGGTCCCCTCTGCTGGCCGGCTGCTGCTCTGGCTCCTCCTTCCTAGGCTGCTCGTCCCCCAGACCTAGCACAATCCCTCAGCTGGTGATCTGCCGCTCCACAAAGAAGGCACCTCCCGAGCCTCTTTCTGCACTCGTTGAAGACATGCCCAGGCTTCTTGTAAAAGGTGCAACTGACTGTCTGGTGCCTGGGTGCCTGATGCTGAAACTGCTGCTGGTGAACTGGCCTCTGCTGAATCGGCTGCGGCTAGAACTGCCTCTGCTGCTGATGCTGAAAGTGGGGCCTCTTGGCCTGGCCTCCGCTGCTGCTGCTGCCTCCAACTGGGTCTCTACCCCTCTTGAGCCTAAGCTCAAGATCATCCTCTGCCCACAAGGCTCCCGTCAAGATCTCCTCGAATGTGGTATCCCAGTTGCCCTTGGTCAAGGACTTGACCTCCTTGACTAGACCCTTCCGGAACCTCTGGGCCTTCGCCGTCTCGCTTAAGCCCTCTACAAACCTGCCGAGGCGACCGAACTCCCCGGCGTACTCCTCCACCGAAAGACTCCCCTGGACCAGGCTCTCGAACTGCATCTCTAAGGCTCTGAGTGCTGAATCTGGAAAGAACTTCTTCTTCAAGAAGCCCTTGAACTGCTCCCAAGTCTGCCCAGCTACCCCCACCCTGGGGTCTGACTGATACCAGGTACGAGCAAGATCTCGCATCCGGCTAGCTGCGGCCTCGATCTGAAGTTCTGCTGGAATCCTGGCCAAGCGGAAGATCTCCTCTATATGCTCGATCCACTCATCGGTATATAGGATCCCCTCTGTCCCCAGAAAGTCTCTGGGGCTCATCTTCTGAAACTGCTCGATCCCCGATGTCCTCGGCTGATGGACCACTGGTCGAGCTGCGACCGTCGTAAGGGCCAACTCCATGCCCCTATCCTCTCGAGCCTGCTGCCAGTCCATGAACTGCTGGAAGTACGCGAACATCTGCGCTGCGTCCACGTATCCTGGAGGCGGCTGCTGGAAGGGATCCTCTGGGATGACCGGGTCCTGCCTCCGAGCCGGTGGATGTATACCCCCTGTTGCTGCTGTCGAGGTCTCAATACGAGCAGAGGTGGCAGGAGCTGCAGTCCCCTGGCCTCGCTGTACTGGCTGGGAGGTAGCAGTCCCCTCCATAGCATCCCCATAGATGGTACGCTGCGATCTAGTCTCTACCATCCGGAAGATAGACAAACAAGAGTATCAATTTCTGAGAAAGAAGCGAAATAATAAATGCGGACAGTTAAAAATTCAAAGGATCAGCTGACAATAAAGATTTAGATGGCAAATAAAAGAATTTTTTCTAAAGTGATTGAGTACCTTACAATTAATGTTCTATATCTTACTGCAGGCTGTAGTGATACTCTAGTTCGAATACCACTACACTTCTAGTCTAGACCTGCATGGGCCACCACTAAAAACGTGTCACGACCCGCACCCTAGAGTAAGGGTACGAGACGTGGGTACGTCCAGCCTACGCTGCAGTGTCGACAGTAGACCGCTGTCCTAGGTCAACATACATCTAGCAATATATATCTAAACAGTTTATACTCCCCGAATGGGGGTGACATAGCAGTAATAAACTCAATCACAACTAAGGAAGAGATAGCACGATATGAAATAGAACTCAAGGAAACAAATAGATGAAAAGTAGTCTAAGATAATCCCAGCAAATATCCAGAAGTACATGGTCTCAGATACAGAATGAAAGAATATATACAAAGCTCAACAACTCTGAATAGAAAATAAGTCTAGCTAAACATGCCTCAAGACTACATAAAATAAGATAAGCCTAACTAGACTAGTCGAGGCAATGGGGGTGATGTCCTCAGCTAGAGCTGGGTCCTCCTGAGGGTCCAGATCGCAAGTATCATCTAAGGCTGCCCCGTAGAAAGTGTCCAGACAGGCCTCCTCCTCATCCTCTGTAATATGTCAACAGGTCCAGTCAGGACAGGAGCGAGCACAGTACATCTCAACAGTTCATAGCAGGTTAGAAAATATAAACATGCAGTAGAGTAAGATACAGGAAATTGAAAGAAAATACATGATGAAAAAGAGAACTGTATGTAAATAGCTACTGTATATAGAGCTAATAGTGGCTAGTGATGCAGAGTACAGGATAGCACATGTGAACAGGACAGATTTGTACATGATCTACACTAAAGAGTTGTACATGATCTACACTACTATAGAATTGTTCACATGACTACTAGCACTCCCCCGTTTTCCCCAATCAATACACAAGGATCTAAGCAGGTTATGTTATTATACATGATATCACATGGGGGCCCATGAAAGGGTGCACATGATAGTATACATGAGGGCTCCGTGAATATGAGAGTACATGATTCACAGGAGTGTACATGTATGGTGAAAGCACATGAGTACATGATGAAAGTGAAACGCACATGACACAATGTACCCGATGCTCCCGAGGGGGATAACATCGCATGAAGAGATCCATATAGTACTAATCTGTGATAATATCGTGACAGCATCAAGTAAGGTAATCTAAAGCAGGAATATAATTCTAAGCAGGATATGAAATGATCAGAGAATGTACTCGCCTGGTATCTGAGTGTCCAATATGAAAGTACTGTCCGAGGAGTGGTGTCTGGCTCCTAATCAGAACAGCACAAGTCACAACAAGTCCAAAATGGTAAAATGAAGTCCTACTATGCATTCTACATGATTCTAGGTCAATCTAGGCCAAAGTCAACTCTTGGTCAACCTTGGTCAACCAAGAAGTTAAACCTAAGTCAACTATGGTCAAACTAGGTCAACCAAGTCTAAATTAGGTTAAACTAGTCTACACTAGTCTATTCTAGGTCTAAATAAGCTATACAAGACCATTCTAGACTTTCTAGGCAAACAGACTCACATATATGCCATAGGCTGTATCATGCCTATAAGCCACCCCTAACACAAGGCTATATGTCATTATCTCACCCAAAAAAATACTACACATATGATATATTATCTAACACAATCATAGACATACACTAGCATTAGGTTACCTATATACCTATACATAGGTATAGGCACATTCACATAGATATCTATATTACATACCTTACTATAGGTTATAATACATATATACAAATAGATATACATTACCCTATATATATTCATCTCACATATTATCATATATAAGGTACCTACAAATGTATCCACATATCTACATAATACATATACACAAATATAACTAGGCTTTCATGATATAGTAGAGAGAGAGAGAGAGAGAGAGCATAAGTGTATGTGTGAGTGTAGAGAGTGAGAGAGTGCAAGAGTGAGTGAGGGGCTGTCCAATATGACAGGACCCTGGGGTGTGCATATGGTGAATGAGAGAGTGAGTGAATACTAGAGAGCAATGTGTGTATGGTGTAATGCTTGAGAGTGAATAGTGTCATGTGAGGGTGTGTATGTGAATAGGAATTCTGTGTTAGAGTGATGGGTGAGGGAATCAAAGCAAAACAAACTGAAAACCAATTTCAGTTTATGAAAACTGGATTCCAGTTTTTCCCAGATTTCCTTAACTCCTCATTTTGATTCCCACACACCACCAAATCACACAAAAATTGACACACAGCTAGTAAACCTATAGGGAAACACTAAATGGTACTAAAACCAATGTTTAAACAGTAATAAAATAGGTTAAATAGGTGTCAAACTTGGATTTTAAAAACTAGAAATCAGAAAAAGGTACTTTGTATCATAAATTGGGAAATTGATAATTACCTACTGAAAAATCATTAAAAATCAAAATAAAGAGTTGGTAAATTAAATATACGATGCATACATGCCATATGAGGTGTTTGTGTCCAAACAAAAGGACACAAACGTGTCCAAATGACCCAGGACACGAAACAGTGCACACAGGCACTGTTTCAGTGCACTGTGTCGTGCACGTATGCACGCGTGTCGTGCACACGACACAGCACGAATTAGGCCACGTACTCGTGCACACGTGTACACCTATACTAGGGCTAGGACTAGGTCTACTTGTACCGTATCCTAGTGTCCGCGTGTCCGACTTACACGTGCGTATCAGTGTCGAGAAAACTCTGCCTTGGACTGACAGTGGCGACCAGTGCAACGGGAATAACTCCCTCGTCACGCCACGTGGGCCCCCAAAATTTGACACGTGGCATGTCAGTGGGTGCCCCTTGACTCCCCCAAAGTTTTGTGTCACAACTCGCCGTGTCGTGTCCGGCACAACCCCCGAACAGCAGGGCATGCAGTCCCGAGCGCGCACGAGCGTGTCCCCGTGTCCAAAACGACACGACACGACACGTGCACGAACACATCCCAGTACACAAGAATCGTGTAAGCGACACTGAAAAGTAAATTTCTATTCAAAAACATTTCGAAAATAATACAAACAGTTCCACTGTGGCATTTCCACAAACACAAAAAGATAGGCACTAATACGTGTCCAGTTTGGACACGAAAGGACACGAATTCTTAGGATTTCCTATTCCTACTGTTAGGTTAGGTCTAGGGCTCCCTAATGATGCAAAAATTTTAGGATTCTATGGTGAGAATAGGAAGTTACCTCAATGTATCAAAACCCCAAAAAACTCTAAAGAGAGATGCTCCTCTTGATGGTGAAACTCCTCCAAATTGATTTGAATCTGAGAATAAATTGTAACAACAGCAAGAATACTCAAATTAAAACCTATTGCAATTTTTTTGGATTAAAAATGAGGTAAAATGGATTTTCTAGGGATTTTTGAAGTAGGGAAAATACCTCTTTCTAAACTTGCCCCTTCCTAAAGAGGCTAGCCCTAATTTCTAAGAGATTATTTATAAGGGGGGAATCCCTAGGAGGGTTAAGTTGCCTGGAAAAAATTGTTAGGGTTAGGGTTTGGGCACTTGACTAATGGGCTTTGGGCTTAGTCATAAATCAATGACTTAAAAATCACAAGTCATGACTTGTGGTCAAAATCCTTCCATTCAAATCTCAATATTCCTAATTGGTTTCCCTAACTAGAGTATGGTTAACTTAACTTAACCTAGGATCTCATATCTAGTCAAGTCCAACTTAACTAAGGTTAGGTCACAAAGTCAAAACTAGTCAAAGTCAACCCTTATTCAAACAATTCCAAAATAATTTCTAAAAATTCCCATAAATTCAAATAAATTCTAATAAATTTAAATTACCCCAAAAATGTCAAAAATACCCTCAAACTAGAAATGTGGTAGTGACATACGACAACGACGTTGGCTCGAACTCATAAAAGATTACGAGCTAACGATCGAGTATACATCGGGCAAGGGAAACGTGGTAGCGGACGCATTTAGCAGAATGTTTATAGGATCACTGGCCATAAATAATGAGATACGGCGAGACCTTGAAGCGATGGGCATCGAACTCGGAATTGCGTATCGACACTTACACCTAGCTCAGTTGAAGTTAGGATCGAGCCTGCTTAGCAAAATAAAGACCGCACAGAAGGACGACTCATTTCTGAAGAAGATACGCGAGCTGATTCCAACAGGAAGGGCAACTGACTTTGCGGAAGACGGAGAAGGAACGTTGCGACTAAAGAGAAGGCTCTGCATTCCTGAAACTGCCGAACTCAGAAAAGAAATTCTGACGGAGGCACACTATATAAAGTACTCGTTACATCCTGGAAGCACCAAGATGTACAAGGACTTGCGCACAAACTTTTGGTTGCACGGCATGAAGAAAGACGTGGCTACTTTCGTATCGCAATGCATGGCATGTCAGCAAGTGAAGGCGGAACACCAAAGGCCAGACGGAGAGCTACAGAACTTCGCCATTCCCGAGTGGAAGTGGGACAATATCTCGATGGATTTTATTATGAGATTTCTGAAGATGCCGCAGGAGAATGATGCGATTTGGGTCATTGTTGATAGATTGACCAAGTCGGCTCACTTCATCGTAATTAAAGTATGATGGAGCATCGATCGGTTAGCGTAAATCTATATCGACGAGATTTTTTGACTGCACGGGATACCAGCCTCAATAATTTCGGACAGGGACGGGCGATTCCTATCGTATTTTTGGACGAGCCTACAAGCGGTGATGGGGACCAAACTGAACTTTAGTTCTTCATACCATCCCCAAACAGACGGTCAGACGGAGAGGATAAATCAAATCTTAGAAGATATGTTGCGTCTGTGTGCGATCGACCTAAAGACTAGTTGGGATACGCATTTGTCGCGTGCAGAGTTTGCGTATAACAACAGTTATCAGTCGAGCATTCAGATGGCTCCATATGAAGCGCTTTACGGAAGAAAGTGTCGTTCGCCAATATTGTAAAACCCCTAATTTTTCTACCAATTTTTAAATTTTTTTTTTTTATAAATTTGGTTGTTAAATTAATTGCGTATTGTACGTCGCGCGCCAATTTACGTTTTTCGTATTTTGCTCGTCAAGTGCAAATATGTGCGAGGTACATATTTTGAAAACGCTTTATTCATGGATTTTAGAAAATATACAGTTTATTTCAAAATTTGTATAGTAAATATTTTCTTTTATTTGAAATAGAATTCTCGTCGCACTATTGGCAATTTTTATTTAATTATACTGATTTCAAAAAAAATAATAATATATATACATAGATATTTTTAGTTGAATGCGAAGTACACGAAATTTGATTCGTGTAGATGATTTAAATTTCCAAATTTTATTTTATTATTAACTATCTTAAATTTACTACAAAAGATATTTTGAAGTATTATTCATAATTTCGACATTTTAATTATTTATTATACAAAGAATAATTCCAAATATTTTTTGTCAATATTTAAAAATATTTATTGTGATTTTCGAAATTAATATTGTAGCATATTTTTCAAGTTATAAAAAGTTAATTTTAAACTATTTTATCACAAATAAATTGGATGGCAACTTTATAAATTTTATATATAGATTTTTGAATAAAATTAAATCATTATTCGATATTATCTCGATCTAAAAATTTGAATTTAGTTTAGATTAAATAAACGAATTTTCTATTTCGGTTCAATCCTTATCTACTCAGGATTTCCTCAACCCTATAAATAGGGGAGCTTCCCATTAAATTCTCCACCATCATCTCCACAAATATTTCTACAACCCGACATCGTGCATCGTGTCCGTGTCCCCCTTTTTCTATCCACTATATTTTATTCATTACATATATATTATTCTTTTCTCTTGTCCGACATGCCGGACACAACTCGTCTTTGCGTCGCGCATGAGACGACCCAGTCCCCAAATCCTGACCCAGCCCTAACCCTAAACCTAGCTGCCGTGCCGTCCTTGATCGCGGCAATCACGCAACAGTAACTGAAGTGAGAACATGGATGTTCTCTTCCTTCAAGGAGAGAATAGAACTGAAGTGTTCTGTTTGGTATTTATTTTTTATATTATATTACTTTATCATGGTTCACTACTAAAATACAACGATTTAGCGACGGCCCTATCCGTCGAAAATCCGTCGGTAATTCACATTACCGACGGATTTTCGACGGATACGGGCTGAAAAAATCCGTCGGGAATAACCTCGTCGCTAAAACTAGCTCGTCGCTAGTCCGCCACTCTGCGACTAATTAGCGACGGATTTCCTTTGGCAAAATAAAAACTTTTAGCGACGGCAAGCCGACGGCTTTCCGTCAACTTCGACAGTTTAAATTTTTAATATATTCATACAATTAGCGACGGACAATACGTCGCTAAATCGTCGCTAACCGCGTATCAGAGGGTTTTTGATACGCAATATTCGTCGCTAAAGCGTCGCTAACCATGACGGATTAGCGGCGGAGGAGCGACGGATAATACGTCGCCACGCTTCTGAAAATCTTCCATATTTCCAGAACATGAGCGACAAGAAATCCGTCGCCATTCCGTCGCTTAGCGACGGATAGTGCGTCGCTAAGCTGTCGCGAGGCCGTCGCTAAATACACTACCTCATCGGATTAGCGGCGATTTGGCGACGGATAATCCGTCGCCACCCTTCTGGAAATCTTCTATATTTCCAAAACATGAGCGACGAGAAATCCGTCGCCATTCCATCGCTTAGCTGTCACTATCTTGTATTCATACAATTAGCGACGGATATTTCGTCGCTAAGCTGTCGCGAGGCTGTCGCTAAATACACTACTTCGTCTGATTAGCGACGATTTGGCGACGGATAATCCGTCGCCATGCTTCTGGATATCTTCCATATTTTTAGAAACAGGTCGACGGATAATCCGTCGGGAAATCGTCGCTAGCTGTAAAAGTCAGTCAGTAACCCGTCGGTAATCCGTCGCTACCTGTAAAAGTCCGTCGGCAACCCGTCGGTAATCCGTCGCTAACTGAAATATTTTTAGAAAAAAATTGCAGGAAAGAGACTATTCTCTGTAATATAACATATTCAGCATCCACCATACACAAATATAACATATCCGTCATCCAATATATCCAACAAATATCCATATTGCCAACACAATATCTTCAAACATCCAATATATCACAACATACACAAAAAATATCCAACACGATGACCAACAAAATATCCAACACGATATCCCAACATACATAGCAAAATATCCAAACATAAACAAAATATCCAAAATATACACATATCCAAATGTCTAAATGTCCAAAAACATAAACAAAATCACTGAGAAGGAGGAGGTGGATCGTCTCATGCTCTCTCCGCCGTATCCGCTCTGTGTATATAATCCTCCACCATATGTGGCGGCACTTGGGACAAGACGTGGTCTGGAAGCGAGCGTAGCTGCTCTGACGACATCATGTCAAGGAGCGCCATGATAGTAGCATCCGATACCAGGCGGGCCTCGAAAGAGCGGTCAAAAGAAAGTCGTCCGGAACAAGAAGGACCAGGTCGATCCGAAGCACCGGCAGCAGCAGTAGACGGAGCGGCAGCAGACGGACCAGGAGCAGATGGATCGGGAGCAGAATAAGGATACGGATAGTTCCCCAGCACTATCAACCGTAAATTCGACACCGCCGTGGCGAGAGTCGTAAGCTGCATCCTTACATCGTCTGCGGGAGGCGCAGGAGGAGGCGGAGGCAGTGGATATCTCGGAGTCGACGTTTGCAAAAAATTTGCCACGGAACCTAAGCCGTACAGGCGCCCTTTCCTAAAGCCGCCGACGGATTCTATGAACACGTCGTCGTAGCGAGCGACCTTAGAAGAGGGCGTCTGGGTGGGCATCATTTCGCCGACATCCTCGGTAGGGGCTCAATCTGACGGAGTGCCTCACGATATGCAGCCTATCCAATGAATGTGTTTATACTATAAGTTTTTCTAAGTTATAATATAAATCCTATGTTTCCCTAAGTTATAGTTTTAATCCTAAGTTTACCTAATTAAGTTATAGTTATAATCCTATGTTTCTCTAAGTTATAGTTATAACCATGAACGTAAGTACTTACATCAGTCTCCTGGGCCCTCGCGTCGACGAAGCTTCCGTCCTTTCGCCTCTTGTGCGTATGCATGAATACGTCGTGAGCGGTGACCGCCTCCGTCTTAATCCCCTCTTTCACTGCCTGTTGGGCCTGCATACGTAGAATTTAATTAACTTCGTATATTAATAGTACAGAATTAAATAGTGGAATGAATTTGCGGTATCTTACCAAATCTGCACGTGTCCGTGCGTGGGGCCTTGATTCCCTTGTATGCAGACCCGCGGCCTGTATATTCGCCTTGGCTTTCTCTAATTTTTTCTTGTATTGAGGAGTATCCATCTTCTCCAACATCTGCTCATAGTACTCCGCCCGGATCCAGTCCTTCTTCGTATGCGCCGTACGAAGGTCGTACACCGCATCCCATATCTTCTTTCCGGCGACGGCTTTGTAGGTCCTGCGGATCGCCTCCTCGCGATGGAGGGGCCATCCTCTGACACACAAATTCAAATATCACATAATTAAAAATTAATGAATTAAAGAATAATTAATAATTAACCAAAAGATATATACCCTCATCTCGTCGAGCCAGACGTACTGCCTGTCCTGAGGCACCTCAGAAAAATTGAGGTAGGGGCCATGGTAGTTTTCTCGGATAATGCACCCTAGACTCCGGGCAACATCCCACAGAAAAAATCTATAAAAAATCAACGACTGGATTATTAACTTGAATAAATGAAACAAATTTAATAAATTAACTTAAATTTACTTACGATTCACCCGCGGGCGATATCTCTCGTCGAAACTTGCCCGTCGGCCTCTCTGGTGGCGTCGGAGGATCCGGGGGTCCGCGCATGTACTCTCCGGTAACAGGATAAAACTAAATTCGGGGGTACTTCGGGGCCTACCGTGCAGTAACTGCTGGGTCCGCTGCTGTATCTGCTGATGCATCTGCTGGTGCATCCGATGGCGAAACGGATCCGCTAGCAGATGGAGGAACGGATCCACTAGTGGATGGAGTCGCAGGCCTCGACGAAGATGACGGTGGCACCGAGATAGATTGACGACGGAAAAAGTTCGTGCCCGGGCTCTCCAGGTCGGGATCGGAGGTCACATCCGGGGAAGACGACTGGCGACCACGACCGCTACCACCACGCCCACGCCCACGATCACCACCACCACCACCACCACCACGACCACGGCCAACACCACCAGCACGAGTGCACGCAACCATGCCCTGTAAATAGAACACATAAACATAATTAATAATATAAAAGTATAAATGAATATAAAATTAAACTAAAATATATATACCAGCAGTAGGACGACGAGTGCCGGCCAGAGGAGTAGGACTAGGAGTGCCATCTGAATCGTCCTCGTCAGCGAAGTAGATGATCGAACAACAAAAACATGAACTGAAAGAAGAACACAGAAGTTTAATTTAAACTGAATCGTCCTCGTCAGTGGTCTCGGCCTCGACAAAAACATGAACTGAAATATACCGATATTTAATCATCGTCCTCGTCAGTGGTCTCGGCCTCGACAAAAACATGAACTGAAATATACCGATATTTAATCATCGTCCTCGTCCTCGTCTTCATTCTCATCATCATCCTCATCCTCATCGTCAACTTCATCTGTATCCTCATCCTCATCCTCATCCTCATCCTCATCAAGTTCTTCTTCTTCTTCTTCAGTCTCAATACTTGGGACAAGACGCCTCTTTCTCCCCTGGTTGACATCTAAGTCTTGTATATCAACCTCTTCTTCCCCTCTATTTTCCTTAGCAGGAGGTATATCAACCTCTAATTCAACATCCATGGTATTCGACTGTTGTCCCAAGTATTGGGGCTTTTCGATCTCATCCTCTTGGTATGCTGGGTCTCCAACGTTGAATGTATTTCTAGATTTAATCTTGCATACTGCCCACCAGTCAAATCGATCTCTACGATGCCTTAGGTAGCTTGTATAGTAGACTTGAACAGCCTGACTTGCTATCCCAAACGTGTCAGACCCTCTATACCTCCTACGATGATTTATATCGACGAATCCATATGTTGCACCGTCAGCTTAGTTGAACAGATATCCCTGAAGAATGTAGACAGCTCAGCCAACGGAACCCATACAGCAGAAGGCAACAACTCTCTCAAAGCAATGGGCAGTAATCTTTCCATAAACATGTGGCAGTCGTGACTTTTTATTCCTGTTAGCTTGTGTTCATTGAGATCAACGCATCTAGACAAATTCGACACATAGCCGTCGGAAAATTTTAAAGTAGATATCCACTTGCAGATTATTAATATATCTTCTTTGCTCAATGTATATGGCGCTATAGGCTTACTTAATTGTCCACCAGCTCCCATTTTTATCAAGTTTAGATCATGACGTTTGCATATCTCGGCCATGTCTTGTCTTGCTTTTGGATTGTCCTTCGTCTTTCCTTTAATATCCATGGCGGTATTGAAGACATTATCGAACACATTCTTTTCGATATGCATGACATCAAGATTATGCCTTATAAGATTATCTTTTCAATAAGGCAAGTCCCAGAAAATACTCCGTTTGGTCCAGTTATGGCTTTGACCGAACCCCTCGACACGATTGTTCGATGGATCTTCCATTGCGGTGGACAATTCCTTTAAAACTTCCCAAATATCATATCCCGACAATCTGACAGGAGGATCAAGAAATTCTTGTTTTTTACATCTGAACGCGTCCTTGTTCTTTCGCCAAGGATGGCTCACGGGCATAAATTGACGGTGACAGTCAAAGAAAGAAGTTTTTCCTCCATGCCTAAGGCGGAACGTTTTACTATTTTCTATGCATATCGGACAAGACATGTTGTCGTGCGTACTCCATCCCGACAGCAAACCGAATGCTGGAAAATCATTGATTGTCCATATGAGTGAAGCTCTCATCTGAAAGTTCTGTTTCCTGGAAATATCATACGTCGTGACGCCGATCTCCCACAGCTGTTTCAGCTCATCCACCAACGGCTGTAAATATATATCAATGTTCTTCATCAGATTTTTAGGACCGGATATAATAGCTGTCAAGAACATATAAGGAGTCTTCATACACATCCATAGTGGCAGATTGTAAGGGGTAAGAATGACCGGCCAGCATGAGTATTGAGATCCCGACTGTCCGAAATAGGCGAAGCCATCAAAACATAGCGCAAGGCGTACATTTCTAGGCTCTGCAGCAAAATCTGGATGACACAAATTAAAATGTTTTCACGCCTCTCCATCCGAAGGATGTGACAATTCTCCTTCGTCCTTTATGCGTTCTTCGATGTGCCATGTCATGTGTTCCGCTGTATTCAGAGACATATACATCCTCTGCAAGCGCTTCGTGATCGACAAGTAATACATATACTTGTAAGGACGTTGTTTTCTAGTTGACTTTCCTTTTTCTTGTACTGGCTTGTAACGATCCGCATTACAGAAGTTGCAACTTTCTGATACGCAATTCTCTTTGTAGTACAACATGCATCCGTTGCGACAACAATTTATCTTCTTGTACCCCAGTCCCAGTTGTCGGACCATCATCTTTGAATTATAGAAGTTTTTGGGAGCTCTTTTGATTCCTTCGATAATACCTCGTTGATTAGTTGTGTGATCCGATCATAGCAAGCTTGTGGCAAGTTAAAATCAGACTTTATGTTCAGCAACCGCATCGTCACTGACAGTACGGAATGAGTCTCACAACCAGGATATAAAGGAGTATCTGCGTCCTGAAATATATCATAGAACTCCTTTGCCTCGGGATTAGGATCCTCCGGATCAAAATTAGGCCCTGCCGCATCATACACCATATCTCGTGCAAGGTTCTGCACGTTTCCATAATCAACAGAGCATCCGTCGTCTTCGAGGACATCCATTGCAGCATTATCATCAAAAACATAAGTACCAGCTTTCATCGCCTGTCTTTTCGAATATAATTCACCTTGCGATGACTACAAGCCGTAATCACGTATGAAACCCTTACGGGTCAAATGATCTCTCATAGTAACCACTTCTTCGTAACATCTATTGTGACAATTAACACATGGATACTTGATTTTGTTACCGTCCATGTACTGAACTTTGCTCATGACATACTTAAGAAATACTTCCACGCCTGCCTGAAAATTGTCACTAACACCAAATCTGCTCTCGTGTTGCCGTTTGTACATCCATGTACGATCAACAAAATAACGATTCATCCTCGATTTGGATGTGAAAATCGGTATCGTAAGATAAACTAAGCATAAGAATAGCCCGATACTTTAAACCATCCACATAAGAATAGTCCGATACTCCGATCGGTATCGATATCGGACGATACTTTAATAAATTATTAATAATAATAAATTATTAATATTAATAATTTATTAATACCTATTTGTTTTTCAATACCAAAAAATTCGATACTCCGATCCGAAACCACCGATATTACCGATACCCCCGATGCCGATACTCATAGGGATAGTCCGATACCGATACTGGGACTTGCCAAACTGTATCAGTATCGGACAGTATCGGATCGGTATCTGTCAGTATCGGGTATCGGTCAGTATCGGAGCGGGACATGCTAAACTGTACCGGTATCGGTCAGTATTTGTCCGATATCGATTCCGATTCCGATTTCGATACCGATACCCCCCTCCCCTGATCCGATACTCATAGGATTGGTCCGATCCGAAACGACCTATACCCCCTCCCCCGATCCGATACTCCGATTCGAAACCACCGATACTCATAGGAATGGTCCGATCCGAAACCACCGATACCCCCCACCCCTTCCCTACCTCGCCGGACAGCAAATCCCCCTCCTTCTCCCACACCCCCCCGACAGCAAACCCCCACCCCACCCCCTCCCCTCCGAAAGCAAACACACACCCCCCTCCCCCTTACCCCACGACAGCAAACCCTAAACCCTATCCCTGCCCCCCGTCCCGCACCCAACACCATCCACCCCCCGCCCCCCTCCCTTTCCCCATCACCGCCGGCCCCCGCGACAGCCGGCCCACCCCCCCACCCGAAACCCTACCCCTGCCCCGAAACCCTAAACCCTACCTTGCCCTCCGCCCTCAACAACCTCCCCTCCCGCCCCTACTCCCTCCCCCCCAACCCCGCCGGCCCCAGCGATAGTTGACCCCTCCACCAACCCGAAACCCTATATGTTATGCTAAACAGAGAGAGAGAGAGAGGGAGAGAGAGCATACCTGAGAGAGAGATATATCCCGTCGGAGAGAGCTTCGCCGGAGAATGTGACCCGTCGGAGAGAGCTCGCCGGAGAGAGAGAGAGAGGGGGAAGAGAGAGAGTCTTTTGGGGGGGAATAAAAAAATTTCCCCTCCCCGTCGGTTCAATTTAAGTTAGGTTACAGTATTTAGCGACGGATTACCGACGGATATATCCGTCGGTAGGTAGTCGCTAAATACCCACTAGATTACCGACGGAACGTCCGTCGCTAGATAGACGCTAATTTAGCGTGCCATTTTTTTCAGATTTTGCCGCCACAATGTGCGACATATTAGCGACGGACATGAATCTGTCGCTAAAGTTTCGTCAAATGAGCAACGGATGTGTGGCTGATTTTAACGCAAAAAACTAAAAAAATTATCCATTGATTTCTGACGGTAGCCCGTCACAAGGTAGTCGCGAGACCGTCGCTATGGCCGACGGAAACGATCCGTCGCTAATTTTTCGTCGCCAAATTGTTGTATTTTAGTAGTGGTTATTCTGCTTTAAGTGTATATACATTACTATTATTATTTATTATTATTACTAATCACTATTATTATTACTAATTTAATGTGTATATATGAATACTGTTGTTATTTTATCTTTCAACAAATTTTAGTTGTTAATATTTTGAGTAATATAGTGGTATACCAATACAAATTTTTCTTAAAATTTTTTTTGTTACTATTATGGTTATATCCATTGTTTTACTATTATTGCTAATATTTTATATTTCTAAAATTGATTCTTGCATTATTTCAAATACGATTTTACTAAAGTATTTCAGCTATTTTTCTTTCAAAACATAATTTGGCCTTAAATATATTATTATATAGTTCTTAATCAAAATGTATGTTTTGAGCCTAAAAATATTTGGACTAATAAATTATAGATTTCAAATTTGTTATTATATATTTTCCTCTCAAGTATGGAATTATAAGTATATTTAAAATAATATATGTATTATTTTCACCAACTCAATCATTATCGATTCCTGACCATCATATTCTACTCTCTTCCGAATCTAGAACTTCTTTATGTCGTCAACCATAACTAAATTGACCATCCTAGACTCGATGGAATGGACCGTGCCATCATCTGAGACTGCCTTGCTTAGTTGTAACAATGAAGTCAACTCCGTGCCACATAGATCATCGCAGCACACCAGGCAGCTCATCAGGCGACCCATCAGGCAAGTATACCTTGTTAATTAACTGTCAAATTATTTATTTTTTGCATTATTTACTTTGTTTCATATTGTTAGTTTCCTTTGTTATAAACTGCGCATCCAAGCCATACTTGGGTGCAAGCGACTCTATTAGTCGTTTTACTTACTATATGCATGTTAACTTAGTTTTAGCGGACTACCTTCTTATTGGGGGATATCCTTATATCTCCTTGGGTCATGACACTCACACTACACGGTTGAGACATTTTGCTATGGACATGACTTATGGACTGGCCATCTTTATTGTCGTGTGACGGATAGATCGTAACTACTACGATTAAGGTATATAGACTCAAGCAGTTACAAAACTGAACGAGCCATGTACATGACTTGAACAGTGTGGGAAATATTGTGGGAGGACAGTCGCTAGTGCGTATGGGAAGCCAAACAGGTAACCCATAGTTTTCGAAAGAAATTATGGCGATATATTTGCAGATACCCTCTAACGTTTTGGACGTTACGGTCGGATACGTATGACTGGATGCCAATTGCGTACTTATAGCCTAAAATCCCACCCATGCGCATGAAAGTTGTCCTCTAAATTGCACATCATGCGGTTAGAATCTCCTTTGCATATTTGTGTCTAGGATAGTCTTTTATATATTATTTTATTATTCTGACAGTTCATATTAGCTTGTTCTTATTGTATCTTGCTACGTCCCTCTGAGGACCTGGTTATTTCCCAGGTGTGTGTTCATGTCTTTCGCAGGTATCCTAGCCGGGATTGTGGTCTTCTCCATTTATTCGAAGATGACGTGACTTGGTTCCTCCTTGCTACTTCCATTTAGTCCTTTTATATATCATGTAATTCTTTCCTTTTATTTTTGGTTGGTAGTGGATGTGTCTCCACCCAACATATTGTACCAAAATAATTCATTATATGATATCTTTTATTCTCTTATTTTGTGGATGAGATTAGTTAGTTGTGGTTTACTCCATTTTACAGCTTATGTATACATACAAGGCCCCTGTACTTCGTATGTATATAGCTGGCATGTCTACGTACTTAGTCCTACGTATTTTGGGACTGGGGCGTTACATGTTTTTGTGGTGGTCCATGCAGGTCAAGATAAATTGTTTGGTTACTTTACTGTACCAAGCAAGCCTGCATATAGGATTAGAGTCTAGGATCTCATCCACATACTTGACCACCTTCTCGCTTGACTCCTCGAGTTGCATCTTGCTTGATCTCTTTTATCGTGATTCGTGTCCTTCTTTCGTGCTTGATAGAGATTAATAAGGTAACCCATACTAGGTGGACATGACCCATTGCTCCATCACCCTACTAGTGTAACTCTTGTAAGTTGGGTAGATACCTCACGACCTAAGATTTCTTTTTTCTTGTGACCCATATTAACATGATTACTTAGACTATAGCCTTTATAGGACCCTAACTTATCTAGCCCACCAAGCCTTAGACAAAAGATAGTAGGATGAATGTATAGTAACAATCACATGACAAAACTTAGATTCTTAAGGAGTTGAACTAATTCTACCTTCTTTCACTCTTACGCTCTCGTGCCTATGTTTTTACCATCGTAACTAATGCTGCTAAATAGCCTAATTTTTGTAAGCTTACTTTTTATCAAGCTTGTTCAAGGACATATATTTTATTGGGGGCCCCCACTAACATATTGTCTACTCAGAACCGGTGCATGATGGTCTGATCAACCTAGTGCACTTTGGTTCGCCTTTCACACGATTATTCTACGTGGTTGAGATATAGTTAAACTTACCCTTTAGAATCTCATCCACTATTGCCTTGGCAATTCTTTTTAAATTATTCTGTCTCCTTTGAACCACGTATTCGTAATCATATTCGATAATCTCTTCTTCGAACCCTTTGTTACTTTCGCCTTCATCTATTTTAGAAGGGCGAAGACGCTTGTACTTGAATTTCCTCTAACTGTTCTTTTTCACTTATAACCATCATTACTTAATGTTACTATATCTTCGTCTTAAACTATTCGTCCTTCTTCTCGGCCCTATATTTACTATCATGACCTTCTAATCGCTCAATTTTCGCTCTCTTAATCGTGCCCCAACCTACTCTCAAGGAACCATGTCATTAAGTTCTCAAATTTATTTCTCTTGATACCGTGCTATTCTTTATTGCATGTTATCTTGATTAAACTTTCACCCTTGATCATTTTCATTCTTGTATTAATTAGCCATATCCATGGTTATTTTTGTATTTATCTAAATCACGATTTTTAAATGCATGTTTGTGTTGAACATTGTGATTTGATTGTTCCTCGTCGATATACCCATGTGACCTTTTCAACCTCCTACTTATTTTTTTACTTCGAGGACGAAATTCTTGTAAGTTGGGTAGGATGTAAAACCCCTAATTTTTCTACCACTTTTTTTATATTTTTTTTATAAATTTGGTTGTTATATTAATTGTGTATTGTATGTCGCGTGCCAATTTACGTTTTTCGTATTTTGCTCGTCAAGTGCAAATATGTGCGAGGTACATATTTTGAAAACACTTTATTTATGGATTTTAGAAAATATACAGTTTATTTCAAAATTTGTATAGTAAATATTTTCTTTTATTTGAAATAGAATTCTCGTCGCACTATTGGCGATTTTTATTTAATTATACTGATTTCAAAAAAGTAATAATAATAATAATAATAATAATAATAATAATATATATATATATATATATATATATATATATATATATATATATATATATATTTAGTTGAATGCGAAGTACACGAAATTTGATTTGTCTAGACGATTTAAATTTCCAAAATTTATTTTATTATTAACTATCTTAAATTTACTACAAAAGATATTTTGAAGTATTATTTTCATAATTTTGACATTTTAATTATTTATTATACAAAGAATAATTCCAAATATTTTCTGTCAATATTTAAAAATATTTATTGTGATTTTTGAAATTAATATTGTAGCATATTTTTCAAGTTATAAAAAGTTAATTTTAAACTATTTTATCACAAATAATTTGGATGGCAACTTTATAAATATATAGATTTTTTAATAAGATTAAATCATTGTTCGATATTATCTAGATTTAAAAATTTGAATTTAATTTAGATTAAATAAACAAATTTTCTATTTGGGTTCAATCCTTATCTACTCAGGATTTTCTCAACCCTATAAATAGGGGAGCTTCCCATTAAATTCTCCACCATCATCTCCACAAATATTTCCACAAATCCGACATTGTGCATCGTGTCCGTGTCCCTCTTTTCCCATCCACTATATTTTATTCATTACATATATATTATTCTTTTCTCGTGTCTGACATGCCGAACACAACTCGTCTCCGTGTCGCGCAGGACACGACCCAGTCCCCAAATCCTAACCCAGCCCTAACCCTAAACCTAGCTGCCGTGCCGTCCCAGACCGCGGCAATCACGCAACAGTAACTTTCCGAATCCCAGCCATCTCCACCATGCCAACCGACCATCCTCACCAGCACCTCCACCCATCACCGTCACGGACCACCTCGTCTCCACCTACCAGACCGTACCGACCTCCACCTTCGCCATCATCAGCACCCGACACCACCACCATCGCCGGCGCCAACGCCTGCGATCGCCCAAAGCCTCGAACCTCCTTGCCTCGCCAACGCCACCTCGTTGACTTCTCTGAGTCCCTACAAGCGAACCCAGCCACGATCGACGTCCGTCTCTGCACATATGTGTCCGACGAAATTGACCCAGCGCGCCGGCGGCCGAGATCCACCGTGCGTGACCTCTTCGGTGGCTGCCCTGCCCTTGCAGCCCCCGGCCGGCGTGCCACCGTCCCTCCTCCCTTGAGCCACCGAACCATGTGCGCCGCTGAGGTCGACTGCCTCCGCGTCGACTCCGTTGAAACGTTCGCCTGGGCCGACTGGGCCATCTCCCATCAGCCGCTTGCCACTCTCTCTCTCTCGCCTCTCTTCCTCACCATCTCTCCCGTTTTCCTTCACTCCTTCTGCTGCTACTTCTTCTTCGTTCTTGCTATTATTTTTTTTATGTTTTCTCTTTTCCCTTCCCTCTCATAAAAACGAGAACATGGATGTTCTCTTCCTTCAAGGAGAGAATAGAACTAAAGTGTTCCGTTTGGTGTTTATTTTTTTATATTATCTTACTTTATCATGGTTATTCTGCTTTAAGTGTATATAAATTACTGTTATTTTATTATTATTACTAATCACTATTATTATTACTAATTTAATTTACTGATTTAATGTGTATATATGAATACTGTTGTTATTTTATCTTTCAACAAATTTTAATTGTTAATATTTGAGTAATATAGTGGTATACCAATACAATTTTTTCTTAAATTTTATTTTTTTTATTTTTTTTGTTACTATTATGGTTATATCCATTGTTTTACTATTATTGCTAATATTTTATATTTCTAAAATTGATTCTTGCATTATTTCAAATACGATTTTACTAAAGTATTCCAGCTATTTTTCTTTCAAAACATAAATTGGCCTTAAATATATTATTATATAGTTCTTAATCAAAATGTATGTTTTGAGCCTAAAAATATTTGGACTAATAAATTGTAGATTTCAAATTTGTTATTATATATTTTCCTCTCAAGTATGGTATTATAAGTATATTTTAAAATAATATATGTATTATTTTCACCAACTCAATCATTATCGATTCCTGACCATCATATTCTACTCTTTTCCGAATCTAGAACTTCTTTATGTCGTCAACCATAACTAAATTGACCATTCTAGACCCGATGGAATAGACCGTGCCATCATCGGAGACTGTCTTGCTTAGTTGTAACAATGAAGTCAACTCCGTGCCACATTGATCATCGCAGCACACCAGGCAGCTCATCAGGCGACCCATCAGACAAGTATACCTTGCTAATTAACTGTCAAATTATTTATTTTCTGCATTATTTACTTTGTTTCATATTGTTAGTTTCCTTTTTATAAACTGCACGTCCAAGCCATACTTGGGTGCAAGCGACTCTATTAGTCGTTTTACTTACTATATACATGTTAACTTAGTTTTAGCGGACTACCTTCTTGTTGGAGGATATCCTTATATCTCCTTGGGCCATGACACTCACACTACACGGTTGAGACATTTTGCTAGGGACATGACTTATGGACTAGCCATCTTTATTATTGTGTGACGGATAGATCGTAACTGCTACGATTAAGGTATAGAGACTCAAGCAGTTATAAAACTGGACGAGCCATGGACATGACTTGAACAGTGTGAAAAATATTATGGGAGGACAGTCGCTAGTGCGTATGGGAAGCCAAACATGTAACCCATAGTTTTCGAAAGGAACTATGACGATATATTTGCAGATACCCTCTAACGTTTTGGACGTTACGGCCGGATACGTATGACTGGATGCCAGTTGCGTACTTATAGCCTAAAATTCCACCCATGAGCATGAAAGTTGTCCTCTAAATTACACATTAGGCGGTTAGAATCTCCTTTGCATATTTGTGTCTAGGATAGTCTTTTATATATTATTTTATTATTCTGACAGTTCATATTAGCTTGTTCTTCATGTATCTTGCTACGTCTCTCTGAGGACCTGGTTATTCCCCAGGTGTGTGTTCATGTCTTCCGCAGGTATCCTAGCCGGGATCGAGATCTTCTCCATTTATTCGAAGATGACGTGACTTGGTTCCTCCTTGCTACTTCCACTTAGTCCTTTTATATATCATGTATTTTTTTCCTTTTATTTTTGGTTGGTAGTGGATGTGTCTTCACCCAACATATTGTACCAAAATAATTTATTATATGATATCTTTTATTCCCTTATTTTGTGGATGAGATTAGTTAGTTGTGGTTTACTGTATTTTACAGCTTATGTATACATACAAGGCCCCTGTACTTTGTATGTATACAGCTGGCATGTCTGTGTACTTAGTCCTACGTATTTTGGGACTGGGGTATTACAAATATGCTGGGATGAAGTCGGAGAGCGATAAGTGCTTGGACCGAAACTGGTGGAGCAGGCCGTCGAAAAGGTCCGCTTGATTCGAAATAGACTCCGTATTGCGCAAAGTCGACAAAAGAGCTACGCAGATCTTCGTCGACGACCGCTAGAGTTCTTGGTCGGGGACCATGTGTTTCTAAAAGTAACGCCCATGCGCGATGTGATGCGGTTCGGTGTTAAAAGGCAAGTTGAGTCCGAGATTTGTAGGCCCCTTCGAGATCATCGAGCGAGTTGCAACGGTTGCTTATCAGATCGTACTCCCTCCTGCCTTAGCTGATGTGCACGATGTTTTCCATGTTTCATAACTTCAAAAATACGTGCACGATCCAAGTCATGTGGTTAGCTTCGATCAGTTGGAGGTACGTACTGACTTGTCTTACTCGGAGGAGCCTATTCAAATTTTGGACCGTAAGGAGTAGGTGCTACGAAATCGGTCGATATCTTTGGTCCGCGTGCTTTGGCGGAACCATTCAGTTGAAGATTCGATGTGGGAGATGGAGGCGGAGATGAAAGAGAAATATCCTGTGTTGTTTGTCTAAATTAAGGTCAGACCCTTGTTCTTAAGTTTCGAGACGAAAGTTTTTCTTAGTGGTATATTATGTAGCACCCCGCTTTCGATAGACGACGGACTTCATAATATGCTTGCGTTGAGTCGGATCGGTCGGGAACTTAGATGGCCATCTGACTCGATCGTTGAGCTTGGTAAACGATAACACCTTGCGGCATCGATCAAATCGATTTGGACGGACGTTACGAGAATCGATCCAACTAATGGAACGACTTCTGTTGGAATAAGTCCTAGATGCAGCGGGCTACGTCTTGACGAGTGAGCTCTATATAAGATTTCATTCGACGGGACCGGACTGCTGTATGGTTTTCTTAGATTTTTTTGCCGCTGGGTTTTGATGAAGTGCTTTCGCGTCGTTTTTTTTGGATGCAATCTTCAAATTTTGAAGCAAGGGAAAAAGAAGGAATCCTAACAAAGTATTGGTGCCATTGAAGGAGCTCGCGTAACTAAAGCTTGAATGTTGCGAAGCGCTTCGACGGTCGGCACGATCGCGGAACTTGGTGGGTGATTCGGCCCATTTTTTTCTACTTTGTCCCGCAAACTAATTCCTTGCCTCGAATTCATTCAAATCGAACAATGCCATGTCAATTGCATGCCAATCCACTAAGGTCAAGAACTCGAAAAAAATGTATCGATTTAGAGTAATCTACTCTGAAAAATACAAGTTTATCACATAAACCAGAAAGTTTAAGGTTCTAGTAAAAAGATAGACTATTTCAAGTGCTGCAAAATAATATGAAACGTCGATCATGGGTTATGATGCCTCGGATAATTTGGTGCCTGCGGGACACTAAATCGGGAGTACGGCCTTGGGAAAAATAATTCGTTGCATGAGTTGGGAGAAATGATAATGTCACTCAATACTGTTTGCGCTATACAAATCTGTCCGCACATAATAAACAATTCACGCATTGGCATGGTCATGGACAGCTTGTGCAAAAGTTGAACTTTCCTTGATGCGGTATCCGGGGCATCAGAACCGAATCGATCTAGGAGGAATAATCAAATTCGTGCTTCGTCACGAGGCATTGCGAGACCTGCAGCAGGGCTTGCAACCCAGGCTGACAGGCACGTCGTAATGCCCTATAAAAGTCCCTCATGATGCATAGCATAAATGATCGCACATATAAGATAGAGCATGCTCACCTATTGTCTTATGCATGTAGTAAATATTATCTATGTTTTATGCAGGGACGAGCACTGTCGTGGTAAGAAATGAAATAAACTGCTATGTTTCCCTGTATGCTTTATTATTCAAAGATGGCTATCGATATGAACTGAATTCATTTATTTCTAAATAGAAAGACAACTCTAAAACATGCCTACCCTAACAATCAGAGTCGGTTTAGACGAGTGGGTTCGTCTCGTCCACTTAGCAAGTGTGCTAATCCTCTTCCCCAATTTTTCCAGGTGCGACGGGCGCTCCAAACTAAACTGAAGCTGAAGTGCGGAGAGGCATTTTGAAGCTCTTCCTATGCTGAAGTATTTTGAAGCCAATTCAATCGACGACTTATGTATAAAGGGACGAATGTATGGAACGGCAAGCGTTAGTTCAGGCAACTTGTCGAGTGTTTTTTTTCTGTTTTTAATCAATGTAGCCGCAACGGCATCCAATGTAATTACGACTTGCACTTCGTTGCAAGCTATGAATGAAAAACATTTCTATCTTCCTATACTGCGTCTTATATTCTGATATGATTTGTGAAGTTTTAACTTGACGTATTAATATGAAAAGCAACGTAACGTTCTTGGCTTGTACGAGTGCAATTCCAGACTCGTACGGCATCATGCCTTAGCGAGGACGATCGAATCGGCAAAGTAACACCGGGGACGAACGGTTTGTCGACTCGGGGTGTGACAATGACTACTGGGCTTGGGAAGGTTCCAGTGACGGCAAGTTTTCAACCAAACTTGCCTATTAACATACTCGCACCCGCCGTCCAACATTGGAGTGGGCGAAAACTGTCTGGGCAAGGGGAACGACGATTAAATGGGAGCTGTGCATATACATGGCCTTTCGGGACCGGTTACTAACAAGAGAAAGGTTACACAGGTTCGGCATTCCCATTCCCAATCAAGACTGTGTACTATGTGGTGGAGGGTGCGAGATGCGAGACCATCTATTTTTCCAATACCAATGGTCGGGGACTATCTGGCAGAATTGCAAGCTTAAACTCGGCTTGCCATACTCACAGGATAATGGGCTTCATGAAGTCTTCCAGGAGGTTGCAGCTCTGAAGAATCACGGGAGCAATATTTACAACAAAACAAGAATTCGGTTTCTCTCAGCCGTTTGGCACGTCTGGAGGGAACAAAATAGGAGAATCTTCGACGGAGTGCAGGCGTCTATGACCTCCATTCTGAACAACATAGAGTGTGATGTAAAAGCTATCAGAGATTAAATGCCAATGGGGGTTTTGGCCTTTGAGTTTATGATTGTAATTTATATTTTCTCGGCAATAAAGTACCCATTCTTCAAATATATATATATATATATATATATATATATATATATATATATATATATATATATATATATATATATAGGATGAGGGAGGTGAGATGCCACCCTAAGAAGGGTGGCTACATGTCACCTCCCTACGCCAAGTGCATGATGATAGCATGTTTTTTTTTTGGAGGGGGGGGGGGGGGGGGGGTGACATGGTGGCACCTCACCTCCCTTATTCTCTCTCTCTCTCTCTCTATATATATATATATATATATAATTTTTTTTTGCCACAAAGAAAATTTTATTGAGGACTGGAAATAAGCCACACAGAACTACAGATCTAGGCCGGGTCCACACAGGAAACCAACACACTAATTTGAAATTTAAAAGCTGCACGCTTCCCCGGGGGGGCACGTGGCAGTCCAACGCGAGGCCCGAGGGGGCCTGCTCCGTGCGCGTGGCCCGAGGGGACGAGCGCGGAACCCGAAGGGGCAGGGGTGGGGCCATTTATATATATATATATATATATATATATATATATATATATATATATATATATATATATATATATATAATTTGGATATATGTTTAGATGACACCATGTAGTTTGTTTAGATATGATTTGAATATCGAATATATTTTAATTTAGATTTGTTATATACATGTTTATATAACTTTAAATATATGTTCAATTAGTTAGAAGGATTCTAAGATTTTTTTTAGAGAGGGATACATACGGCGGTAGTTAGAAAGATTTTCTTTCTTAATAATGCGAGGATATACATAAGGTTTAGACATCTCATTTTGAGCCTCTTTATCTATATCTATACTACTATATAATGAGTAAAATTCATCTTCGCCGTAAAAATTTTCTTTCCAGATATAGTATTGCATATGTTTACTAATTAAAATTGTTCATTAAAGTTAATAGGATTAATTGTGGGAGCTATGTTTTGGTCTTCCTAAATTAAATATCATAATAGTATTTAACAATAAATTTAGAGTAATTAAGGAGGTTGTCTTTTAGTCTTCCTAATTAGTCTTAGTCAGTAGAGTTATTTGTATTTACCCTATTACTAATTTTTAACTTTGTTTTCTCCATTATTAATTTAATTACTACTATCCTTATTTCATTCTGTTCTCAAATGTTAAGGCTGCCAATAGACCCTTTTCTTCTGTATCTTCTAGGTACAAATCAAAGTAATGTGAGACAATAGTAATTAAATTAATAATGATAAAAACCTAGTTAGAGATTAGTAATGGAATAAATTAGTATAACTCTAATAAATATTAATTAGATTAATTATATCTTTGAGTCTTCCTAATATATATATATATTCCACCAATAGTTAAGAATAGTGTACATGGAGATGCCTTCTTTTATTTTGTTAAAAAAATAATTTTCATGGACAGATTGAATTAAATATTTGGAACCCAATAGCCAATAGATTCCCTCCTCCCCTTTCCACTATGATCACTCACACCAGATCTAACCTCACTGTCTAATTTAAATTTTTTACTCCATTACTATTTTCTAACTCTATTTTCTCCATTATTAATTTAATTACTACTATCTTTATTTCATCCCGTTCTCAAGGGTTAAGACTGCCAATAGACTATTTTCTTCTGTATCTTCTGGGTACAAATCAAAGTAATGTGAGACAGTAGTAATTAAATTAATAATAAAAATGGAAATTGCTGAGTTACCCAATTTCGGAGTTGATTTTTATGAAAAATCCGCCCGCAGGGTGGATTTTATAAAATACCCAGAATTATATATTTCCACGTTAAATATTTCAAGATTTCCTTTAGATGCTATGTATTTACAAAATTGACATTTTGATAATGCCATAACTATTCCTTCGCACAAATTTGGTTATATATATGTATTTGAATTCACAAACTCAGATTTGGATTGCAATTTTCGTCTTATTCTTCTTCACGAGAGATATGAATTCCATTGATCTCATCTTCAGCAGAGATCGCAAAGATTGTTCGTAGTTCACTGTGCTTTTCTTCAGTCGAACTCCGATCATCGCTCATCATCATCATCTTTGTGGAGAGATTTGAAGTTTTTCGCCAATTAGGTCAATTATGGAGAGAATATCTTCTCCATAAGAGTTAGCATCATTTTGAAAGAAGAACGAAAAACTCTTGAATCTTTATTACTGACAAATTTTTTTCTACAAAAAAATTAGGTTTCTGTCAACTGTTCTCCGTCATTTTAACACGGAGAATGGCCATTTTTCGTAATTTTAACACGGAGAATGATCATTCTCCTGCATTTTAACACGAGGAATGGTCATTCTCCGTGATTTTAACACGGAGAATGACCATTCTCCTGCATTTTAACACGGGAACTGGCCATTCTCCATCATTTTAACACGGAAGATGACAATTCTCCGTCATTTTAACACGGAGAATGGTCATTCTTCGTGTTAAAATTACGGAGAATTGGTCATTCTCCGTGTTAAAATCACGGAGAATGGCCATTTTCCTACATTTTAACACGGGAAATGCCCATTGTCCGTCATTTTAACACGGACAATGGCAATTCTCCGTCAATTTAACTCGAAGAATGACCATTCTCCGTGTTATTACCACGGAAAATTTTTATTCTCCGTGATATTACCACGGAGAATGACCATTCTCCTGTATTTTAACACGGGGAATGACCAGTTGAAACTTTGGAGGGCCATAACTTTTGACTGGGAGGTCGAAACGAGGACCGATTTGTCGCAAAAGGAGCATATTTTTGAGGAGCCTGAGATAAATTTTTTTATTGTTTGTCGGCCTTCTGAAATTTTAGAATCGCCAAAAAATGATGTTTTGACCTCCATTTTAACAGTTTTACCGTTTGTCGGTCTTTCCAAAAATTTTCGACGAATTTTTGAAGTAAGGTTTGAAGATTTTGGAGGACAAAATCTAGATTCGAAAGTGAACAACGTACGAAAGAAGAGGAAGAATCGAAACGTTTTTTTTGAAAAGTAGGTTTCGTGGGTGTTTTCAATAAATTAGAAAGGTAAAAGGGTCATTCCGAACACTTTTATATATTTTTCGCTAATTCTGGACACGCGATAAAATGTTATTTTGCGGTGGATTTTTCATAAAACTTTTGCGGTTTTTGGGCATTTCATAAATTTTCCCATGAAAAACCGTAGTTAGAGATTAGTAAATAGAATAAATTAACATAACTCTAATAAATATTAATTAGATTAATTATATCTTTGAGTCTTCCTATAATCATATATAATAATACATACCTTTTTTTTAAAATCTCCCACACACACAATTTGGAGGCTCGAATCTTGCCGGCCCCTCATGGTGTCCGCTCTAATACCACTAGACTAGAGAACTCGGACTATAATAATATATATTATTATTATTTATTTTTTCAAGTAGTATAAAATACGTGCGTGTGTATATATATATATATATATATATATATATATATATATATATATATATATATATATATATATATATATATATATATATATATATATATATATTATATATATAAATAATAATAATAATAATAATAATAATAATAATAATAATAATAATAATAATAATAATAATAATAATAATAGAGGTGAGGTGCCACCTCACGGTGAGGTGGCTATATGTCACCCCCATGTCATGTTGAACCTTGGGCCGGTTAGCCCGGAGCCCGACCCCGGCCCGGACCGGCCCGCTGGCCATTAAGCCCGGCCCGGTCCGCCTCTGGCCCGAACCGGCCCGGCCCCCCACCCCCGAACGGGTCGGGTCAGGCCTCCCCCCCCCAGCCCGAGCCCGGCCCAGCCCGGTGGGACCGGTCCAGCCGACCGTTGGATTTTTTTATTGACCTGCCGACCGTTGGAGGGGGGTTCTTTTACAAAAATGCCCCTCCCATATAGCCGTTATTAAAATGTTGGGAGGGGCATTTTGGTCATTTTTTGCCCAAAATTACCAAAATAACCCTGAAAAATTCCTATAAATAGGCCAAAAATCCCATTTTTCAAACACAACTCATTCCAAACATTTCTCTACATTTCTCTACGGTGTTCTACGGCTTTCCCTCCCCGGTGCTCTGGTGCTCTACGGCTTTCCGATCTCCCTCCCAACTCCATTCCGGCTCTACGGCTTTCCGATCTTCCTCTCAATCCCTTACTTTCTTCTAACTTAGTTTTACTTTATTTTATTTTATATATGGCTGGTGAAGGTTCAAACCCACCTGATCTTGCTGGACAGACTTACCAATTTTTTAATACTTTTTTGACGGTACTAAAATTCCACCTGAGCAAGTAGCAACCAATCCGATTCCGGAGGGGTTCCAACCATCTCCTCCGGAAGTCGCTAGTTCCACCCAACGTCCTGAAAAAAAAAGGTCTAAGTATTGGAAATATTTTACTTTGATTTTTGAAACTAATCCTGATGGTTCGCTTGTTTTAGATGCCAAGGGTGAACCAATACCATACAAGGCGCAATGCAAGAAATGTTACAACCAGTACGCATGGAAGAAGGGCGATGGCACCGGGACCATATCCATACACTACGACACTTGCTACGGGAAGGACACACTTCAAGCGTCCCAAACCCAAATAAGCTGTGGCGCCACCGGTTCTTCAATGGGTAACTTTACTTACTCAGCTGCTCGGCATAAAACTGAATTAACTAAACATATTATTCGTGAAGAACTTTCTTTCACGACGGGTAAAAGCGAATCTTTACGAGATTATGCATCAATTTCTCTAAACTCCTCCTTTACTAGAGTGAGTAGACAACAAGCTCGAAATGAGGCTATTCGTCTCTTTAACGAGCGGAAAGCCGCTTTGAAAGCGGATTTTCAAAATGTTAGTAAGTTGGCTATTACTTATGATATTTGGACTACTAAGTGGAGTTATGCTTACATTTGTATTACTGCACACTATATAGATACACAATGGATGTTGCAAAAATGCATCATCTGTCTTAAAATTATAGAATGTCCACACACGGGCGCTATAATTTCAAGTGAGATTTCAAAACACGTGCGTGAATATGATATTCACCCTAAATTTTTTTCTATCTCTTTGGACAATGCATCAAATAATACTGCTGCTATGTCTTCTTTGTCAGTGATTTTTCAGCCTATTTTAGAAGGTAGACTTTTGCATGTTAGGTGTGCCTGCCATATAATTAACTTAGTTGTTAAAAAATGTTTAAATTTTTTGATCCCCATTTAGACACTCTGCGACAATGCTTGCTCCACCTAAACTCGTCTACAAGTAGACAACAAAGTTTTGCATGCACGTGCGCACATTTTGGTATTACTTTTAGAAGATTTGTGAAGGATATACCAAATAGGTGGAACTCCACCTACTTAATGTTGAAATCTGCAATTCCTTTTAAGAATGCTATTACATATTATTGTAATTTGGATGTCAGCTTTGACTATCAAGTTACTACTGATGATTGGGTAGCAGCTGAAAGTGTTTGTGAATTTTTAGAAGTTTTTTACAATGCTACATGTACTCTTTCTGGTGTTTATTATCCCACATCTTGCTTAGCTTTACGTGAACTTTGTAACATGTCTTATTTATTTTCTAAATATAGAGATCATCCAAAATTTGAATATGCGGTGAGAAATATGGAAGCCAAATTCAAGAAATATTGGGGTGAAGTACCTCTTTTATATTGTTTGGCTTCCATATTTGATCCTACAATCAAATTGGATGGCGTAGAGGTTTTATTAGATGGATATGGAGAATATATGGGTATAGATGTTACTGACATGAAAATAGAAGTTAAAGTTGCGTTGGACAGGTTAGTTATACTGTACGAAGAAAGAGCAACGTCGACCCGACCAACTCAGGTAGGGGCTAGTAGTTGCTACGGCTTGGCGTCTAAGCTATCAGCAGCCGGTCGCATACTACAAAGGAAGAAACAAAAGCAATTTTTCCAACCTACTCAAGAGTTATCTCTTTACCTTAATTCTTATCAAGACGAAGATGAGACTCCAGATCACTTCGCCGTTTTAGAATGGTGGAAGAGACACGACAAGAGATTTCCTGTTCTTTCTAACATAGCAAGTGATCTACTGATGGTTCCGGTGTCTACGGTAGCATCGGAGTCCTGTTTTAGTGCAAGTTCAAGGATGCTGAGCGATAGGAGGAGCCGCTTGAAGCCCGATATCTTGGAAGTACTAGTGTGCGTACAAGATTGGATGAAAGCCGATAGAAGAACCCAAAACCAGAAAGATGAAGAAGATCATGATGTCCACGAGCTGGATTTGGAATCACTTTTATTGCATGAAGGCGAACAACAATGAGACTACGGTGCAAGGTATTAGGTATGTACATTTAAACTTATACATTTATACTTAAAATATTTCAATTTTAACTTATACTTTTCAAATTTTAACTTATACTTTCAAAAACTATTTTTTAAAAAAAAAAAAATTTTTTAACTCCGCCTATGCCAAGCAAGCATTTGCCGGTCCCAAGCCCGGATAAAGGAAGAGAGAGAAATATTTTTTTTTACTTTTACCATTTTTTTTTTTCAAAATTAAATTACAAATTTTTTATGAATCAAAATTAAACATTTTTCATTTTTCAACATTTTTTCAAAATTAAACATTTTTTACTCTGCCTATTTTTTAAAATCAAAATTAAACATTTTTCAAAATCAAAATTAAACATTTTTTACTCCGCCTATTTTTTATTAAACATTTTTCAAAATCAAAACTAAATTACAAATTTTCAAAATTAAATTACAAAAAAACTGTAAAAAAAAGGAAAAAAAAAAATTAAAACCAGTCAAACCGGGCCGGTCCGGTTCAACCGGCCCGAACCGGTCCGAACCGACCAAGGCCCGGCCCGGCCCGTGGACCGGTTCAGCCCGGACCGGCTACCCCTTGGTCCGGTCCAGTAGGTCGGCTGGGCCGACATTCTGTGAACCGGGCCGGGCCTGGCCTGGACTGTTTATTGCTAAGGGCCGGTCCTGGACCGGCCCGAGCCCGGTCTGGCCCGCCGACTTCGGCCCGTGGGCCGGCCCGGACCGGTCCGATTGCAACTTGACCCCATGCTATTATCGTGCACTTGTACACTTTTCGATGTATGATAATAATATAGGAGGTGACACATAGCGTGACACCTCACCTCCCTATATACACACACTACCAATAGTAAAGAATAGTATGCATGGAGATGCCTTATTTTATTTTGTTAAAAATAATAATTTTCATGAACAGATTGAATTAAATATTTGGAGCCCAATATCCAATAGATTCCCTCTTTCCCTTTCCACTATGGTCACTCACACCAGATCGCTCACACCAGATCTAACCTCACTGCCTAATTCTCACCGCCCAGGTTTCCCATCGATTCTAGGTACGTAAAGTCCAGTCTTTCTCCTAATTTCTGTTAATAAAACCTGCCAAAGATTGAATCTTTCCTCTATTCTTGCCACTGATTGATCAACCCTAACTCGCAAATTTCATTTCGTTGTCAAAATAATTTCATGGTTTGTGAGTATATTGTGATAGTGAATTTGCTTGATTTTGAAGAAGAAAGTTGGCTAGGAAGCACGGACACTCCAAATATTAGGCCGTGTCGTGTCGGACACTCCAAAATATGTGACCATGTCCGCGTTTGATGGATACGGACAGTATAGCAATTTTCTAGCATATTTTACTAGATACTGGAGTTTCTGCGAAAGTAACGAATTTGTAACTTCTACTGGGAAGAGAAACATTGGTCTGCATCCTAACAATTGTAGCATTCATTGCAAGTAGCCTTTGAGGGCCGGATTTTTCATACCTATTTTGATTAAGAGATTGTATTTTCCTTTTGACTTCGTCAGTACAACTAACTCTTAGAAGCTGGTGCTTATGAATATGCTAATGTTAGAGAAGTTTTTTTTTGTAAATGAATCTCAATTCTTTTTTGACAAATCATGCTATGGCAAAGTCGATTATGCAAATTTACATGTGACTGTTGATTACTAGGCAAGCAACAAGAGAATCAATGCCTTCTCCCTTGTTAACAAGTTGGGGGGATTCATATAAGTAGGCTTATTCTTTCCTCTCGAGAATTAGCTTATTCTTCAATTTTCTGGATTTTCCAATTCCTGCCTATATAGGATGGAGGATAAGTTACTTGCTGAGAAAAAGAAGTCCTCAAATAAAATCTTTGAGGGCCAATTAGGTATTTGGACTCATTTATATAAAATGGTTGGAATTCATTGTTCTTCTCATAGTCTCTATGATTCTTGGAAACTACTAAGAGACTCATATCCTCTTCAGACGGATGAAAGAAGCCATTAGACTTTTGATGAGATCTCTATTCATGGTAATGCTCACATCAAAAAAGTTCGACCAATTTTTTCTACTTTTGAACGGGTGGAGCCTCAAAACTTAAGAAGCATATGAAGAGGGCCACTTATGTTGGAGTTGTCACTAACATGATGCTCAAGAACCGAAGGTTTCATCCTCGAAACTTAAAAAGTATATGAAGAGGGCTAGTGAATAGGTTTAATGGTTATCTTGAAAGTTTACATGTAAGCTATGTTGGTTTTGTTGCTTGGGAAGCAACTCCAATGTGATTCAAAAAGGCATCCTTTCTTTTAGTCCCACATGGAAAATGAGAAAAAGTTCTCCTTTGCATATAATGTTTTGCCCTTCTTAGTGGATAAGTGAATTTTGTAGGAGATGAGCTACATACCATCCAACCCGCGAGCGGGTGCGCGATTTTGACTCCTTTTTTTGTCGCGCACTTAGCACTTAGCGGACTGGACCAAGGGTATAAAGATAATTTTCTAACTCATTTTAATTTTTATTTAATTTAGTTTTTGAATTATTTGGTTTGGTTGTCTGGTCTTCCGTAGACCTGTTACCACGTAATCCCGTTATGGGATTTGTGGATCGCGGAAATAATTCTGGCCACGAACAGAGAGATTTCATTTAAAAAATCAAAACAATTGATCTGTTTTTTGGATTCGAAATATCTTTCTCTCTCTCGCGCGTTCGAAAATCTATTCGCGCAGAAGAGAAAAATCGCAACCAAAACATTTCTCCTCTCCTCCGTTAAACTCCTTCTCTGGGCAAGGCTATGATCGTTCGTGGGATTCACTACCGGGTGCACGGTGCTGTGAATCGGAAGGGATTCGTTGTATCTCGGGGATAGATTGCCTGCAACCTGCTGCACTGTTCGTGGGAGCAAAATTCTATTCTAAGGACAGCGTTGTAACGTGCCTCGAATCCAAAACTCTTTAATTCCTGTTCTTAGATTTGTATCTTCTGATTTGCATGCGTTAGAAATTTTGTCCAACGTTTCCAACAAGCTACTATGATCCATCATGTATCTGGAGTCATACTGTTCTCAGAATTTCTGAGAAGTTCTCCCTTGACTTTTCGATTGTATTGAATTTTGCATTGTATTAGTTATAGCAATGCTACGATGGATTGAGGTGTCAGATGTGTCCACGAGTGCAACTCGTCCATCGGTAACAGATGTGTCCACTTACATCTTGTTGGAGTCTGTTTTCTTGTTTCTATGTTTCATTATGTGCTCGAAGAGTTCTCATTTTGTAATTCGATCAGGCTTGCTAGTTAATTAATTTTGTAATTCAAACTTATTATGTTAATTGTCATTAATGAAAGTCGGAGAATTTATATTCCCATGTTTATCTACATATAGAATGATCAAAATAATTAGGGAAAATAAATAAATAGAACATTTATTATTTTCAAACATATTTATCTGAGTTACCATTATAATGTATGAAAAAATGGGTGTAGAATCCAAATTATAGTCTCATGAGTTCCAATATTGGACCAAAAACTATCATTTTGATTCTAATATGCAACACCAATTCGAATTCTGAAATTCAAGTTGGCCAACCTTTCAAAATTCTCTCATTTACTTTTCCCAGTACAAAGTTTTGTAGTAGGAAACAAGGAAGAAAGTAATTAGCATAAGTAACCCTCTATTGATTTTTTCTGTACCAGGGATCGGGGTGTATGGGTTACATGTGCAATTACAAGTGTCAAATATTGTGAATAGAATGACATCTTATTTTATTAGGGGTATTGTCAAATATTTAGAATAATTTCAAAACATATAAAAAATTTATTAGGGGCATAGCTTACAAACTGTGTGTGTATAGTTTGGTCCAAGAGAATTTGGAGGCATAAATATCCGGGTTTGTCTGATGGAGGTTAATTGAGATATTCCTACTAGAGCGGGGGGACCTTGGTGAGAGCTAAGACTTAGAAAATGCGATATAGTGCGGTGCACTATGGTACACTAGTGTTTGAGGTTGTATCTGATGGTGTGAAGTGGGTCGGGCGACCCGAAACCCGTCCTCGAACCGGCCCGGTCAAACCCGTCCTGGGCCGGCCTACACCTGGCCCACAATTCATTCGACCTAGGCTAGGTTTGCCCCTACCTCTACCCCAAAGAAAAGTCTAGTTTGGTTTCACCGTCCAAACATGTTAGACCGGATTTCTTTTCCAAAATCCGCTAGACCGGCCCGATTCACACCCCTGGCCCCGCCCTATTTGGAAGGGGGGGGAGGGCGAAGGGTGTTGTGTGTGTGGTGGTGGTTGGGGGATGGGGTGTTACAATTTTAAACCCTACCCTACCCCACCCCCGTGTTCCCATAATACAACAAATCCGGTACGTAACAAACATCCAAGGCTATACATCGGTATTCGTAATCGCGATTGTCGCATGTAAAGTTCTAGGATAAAAATATGGATATTTCTAACTATTGATAAACTAAGAATATATACATCTATAAACATAAATTCATCCATATATATAATCCAACAAGTCTAATTTCTCAAAAGATAATATACATATGAGATACAACTAAGCAAAAAAGAAACTGTTGCTCTACCCTCGGCCTGTATTACTCCTCGGATACATCCACGCTATACAAAGGTAGCGCCTCCCCTTCTTCCATGTCTTTATCTAGTGAGCCAATACATGCAAATTATCGATTCAAGAACAATGCAATAATTGAAGTAAAATAGTATATAATTGAAAAATTATGATCTGAAACTCAGATAGAGATAATATAAAAAACTCTAAAGATATATTATAGTGCTAACTCGAAATAAGACTATTGTGATACTAATTCTAGTGATCTATTAGTGATTCATTTTATTTCAAGTGGCATGGAATCACTTAAGAATTCCTTACTACAAGTAATCAAATATGTATGGAGTATATTAAGCTATGGAGCCTCGAAAGATGCATGCAACCTAACATGGTGCTGTAATCTTGGAAAATGAGGTCAACATATGACATAGTGGAAAACAAGGTTCACAGTATCGGTATCGGAATCGGTATCGGACTATTCCTACAAGTATTGGTATCGGCGATATCGGTAGTATCGGCGATTTCGGATCGGAGTATCGGATTTTTTGGTATCGAAAAAAAATAATTATTAATAAATTATTTACATTTAAAAACATATATTTTATACATTTAGGCATAATTTAAGTATTTTCAGTGTTATTTCGTAGTACTTTTGAAATTAAATAACATTGTAATCACCCTTAGCGATTGGTTTACATATAATAGATTGATTTTCTTCTTTTACATGTTTTTACAATCTTATTATGCTTTAAACCCTTGATGATTTGTCTTTTTCGTTTAATTTTCTTTGCCGAATTGACCGGAAAAAAAGACCCTCAATGTTGGTATCGGTAAGTATCGGGTATCGGTCGGTATCGGATCGGGACATGCCAAACCGTATCGATATCGGCCGTATCGGATCGGTATCGGCCGATACTTTAAACCATGGTGGAAAATTTAAGAATGACACAAATGACCAGAAGGAAGTCAATGGTCGATCACTCTTAGGCCTCGTTTGGTTCGCGAAAAGGAATGGAAAGGAAATAAATTCCTTGGTATTTTTTTCCTTTGGAAAATTATAATTTTCATTGATTTTCCTTTCCGACGTTTGGAAATGTCAAAGAAATTGGAAAGGAAAGTTAATATTTCAAGGTGGGAAAATGAAAGGAAGGAATCATTTTCCCTCCTAATTTTCCTTCATTGTGAATCACTTTCGTTTCCTTCTCAATTCCTTAGAAAAGTAATGACTTTCCTTTTCCAACCCCATGATTCCCCGAACCAAACGTGGCCTAGCGAGCAGGCATGCAACATATCCAAGGACGAAAGATGCGACCAAGAGAAGTAATTAAGGAGAAAAAATATGGATAAATTTAACAACACCCATTTAAAAAAAATCAAGAAAGAGGTAAATTTAATATTTTATATGGCAAACTTATCAAAATTACTAATTGGGTAAAGTGATTAAAAATATGTATGAATTTAACAACACTCAAATACTAGATGTTTACATGCAGTGCACGTATCAAAAAGAGATTTTTTTTTCTCTATTATTAAAAAATTAGATAAAATTTATATTAGATTAAAATATTTTAAATATATTTTATATATTTCTATTAAAATTGTATATATATATATATATATATATATATATATATATATATATATATATATAACTTTGGATATATGTTTAGATGATACCATATAGTTTGTTCAGATATGATTTGAATATCGAATATATTTTAATTTGGATTTGTTATATACATGTTTATAGGATTTTAGATACATGTTCAGTTAGTTAGAAGGATTTTAAGATTTTTTTAGTGAGGGATATACATACGGTGGTAGTTAGAAGGATTTAATTTTCTCGTCTTCTTAATAATGTGAGGATATACATAAGGTTTAGACGGCTCATTTTGAGCCTCTTTATGTATATCTATACTACTATATAATGAGTAAAATTCATCTTCGCCGTGAAAAATTTCTTTCCAAATATAGCATTGCATTTGTTTACTAATTAAAATTGTTCATTAAAGTTAATAGGGTTAATTTTGGGAGCTGTCTTTTGGTATTCCTAAATTAAATATAATAATATAATAATACTATTAAAAATAAATTTAAAGTAATTAAGGTGGTTGTCTTTTATTGTTCCTAATTAGACTTAATCAATAGAGTTATTTGTATTTACCCCATTACAAATTCCTAACTTGTTTTCTCCATTATTAATTTAATTACTACTATCCCTATTTCATCCCGTTCTCAAGAGTTAAGACTCCCAGTAGACCATTTTCTTTTGTATCTTCTGGGTACAAATCAAACTAATGGGAGATAGTAGTAGTTAAATTAATAATGAAAAAAATACATAACTAGAGATTAGTAATGGAATAAATTAATATAACTCTAATAAATATTAATTAGATTAATTATATCTCCGAGTCTTCCTAATAATCATATATAATTATATATACCATTATTATTTATTTTTTCAAATAGTATAAAATACGTGCGTGTATATATATATATATATATATATATATATATATATATATATATATATATATATATATATTTGACTGAAATAAGTGCTTCATAACTAAACTAGTAAAGTAGCAAAACAATCTCAAAATTTAGTTCTCGCATCAAAATAGGAAGTAAACTCTTTTAAGGCCAACAGAACTTCCATGTACTCTTCAAGAATACATGACCTCTCTTGATAGCATTCTAGGTATTGGTAGCCCTAGTGTAAATCTGTTGACTGGAATGGGCAGATACCACCCTGATTGCACCCCTATCTATGAGATCCTTTATTGCCCTTCTGGCTAGGGAACCATTAATCCTGAGCCTCTCGGAGAGCACGGAGGGAGTGATCTGCTTGTACTTGGGGACCTCGGCGATCATCTTTTCGTAGCTGGCCTGATCGAAGAGGACCGCGTTGTTCACCTTCTCCTTCTGCTTCCCCTTGCTCCATTTCTTCTTCTTCTGTTTCCCGCCGCTGGACTTCGCGGGCTTCGACGACGGTGGAGGGGCCTTCTCCTTCTTCGGTGCCATTTTCCCCCTTCTTTCTAGAGTTTCTCGGAAAAGCGAAGAATTAGGTTTAGCGTATATATATATATATATATATATATATATATATATATATATATATAGTAAATAATAGTATACATGGAGATGCCTTCTTTTATTTTGTTAATTTTTTTTCATGGACATATTGAATTAAATATTTGGAACCCAATATCCAATAGATTCCCTCCTCCCCTTTCCGCTATGATCACTGACACCAGATCACCCTCTGAAGTCTAACCTCACCGCCTAATTCTCACTGCCTAGGTTTCCCATTGATTCTAGGTACGTTCAAAACTTGAGTCTTTCTCCTAATTTTTGTTAATAAAACCTGCCAAAGATTGAATCTTTCCTCTATTCTTGCCACTGATTGATCAACCCTAACTCGCAAATTTCATTTCGTTGTCAAAATAATTCATGGTTTGTGAGGATATTGTGATAGTGAATTTGCTTGATTTTGAAGAAGAAAGTTGGCTAGGAAGCACGGACACTCCAAATATTAGGCCGTGTCGTATCGGACACACCAAAATATGTGACCATGTACGTGTCCACGTGTCCTTACTGTTGGAAATACAGCCTCGATTCGAGGAGGCGGGGCATTATGGAGCTTCGTAGTGTGGAAGATGGAGGATCGATCGGCGAATCGATCAGGGCAGATTGCAGCCAACAGCAGCTAACCGGCATGCTTGCGGCATACCACCGGTATACCGGTCTGCATGCTGCTGCAAATCATCTCATCCCGAGAGCAGGCGGTTTTGGATGTGTAGCCAAACCGACACACTAACGGCATACTGCCGTGGCGGTTTGGTGTATTCAACACATATTTGGGGCTGGTTTTGATGAGTAGGATGAAGATCAACGGTCACATTTGGCTGCGGCTAATTTAGTGATTCCCTAAATCCTAAATTAGGTTTCTTAGCCCATTAATAGAGGCTAAGTCGGCTGTTCTTAGTGTATTTACTCATTGAAGAGATTCAAGGAGAGCATCCACTAAATTTTACGCAGAGATTCGTGCTCGCTCGTAGGGCTTACACTTCAAAAGAAAGGAAAAGAAGGGATCTGTTCGGAGAGTCGTTTGTTCCGTCACGGTGATCGTCACCGACATCGATTTAATGGGCAATCGCCTCGAGGTGAGAGTCTAGTTGGGTTGGAGATTTGTACGATCTCATTGTAATCTCTATATCTTCTTCTTGAGTTTAGTCAAGAGTCTTTTCTTAGGACAAAGGAGACAACGTACATACTTGTATCAATCTTATTAGTGTTAATGAAGTTTGAGATTTGTCCGGTAACGAAGTCATCACATATATGCATGTATCTGTCTTGGTTCTTGCGTAGTAGGTTCTTGGTCTATTATCTTCTCTGTGGTATGATTTTGGTGGTTGACGTTCAAAGTATTCGCTATGCGCGTCTCTAAATCCATACAAGTGGTATACGAGCTATTAGTTAGAGAGAACGAAGGTCGACCATGGCTTCAGAGAGATCAAATCGCGTATGATTATCCTCTGGGGGGTGACTGAACGACTTGGAAGCTAAAGATGAAGGATCTGCTTTATTATATTGATCTGCATGGTCCATTAGAGGGTGACAACGCCAAGCCAAAGGATACATCTGCTGATAACTGTAAGAAGATGGATTAGAAGACCATTGGACTCATTCGCCAATAGTTAGATACTTCAGTGTTCCACCATACCTCGATAGAGAGTTTTGCGAAGAAATTGTAGAAGAAGTTGCATTCGTTGTAGGAACGGAAGATGACTGAGAGCAAAGCGTACATACATTATTTGCTAACTCGTCAACTCAAAGTACATATAGGATGCCTCGGTGGCACAACATCTAAACAACGTTCAGGAGATCGCCAGTCTGCGATGAAGATGGTGATTGAGGATGAGCTTCAACCTTATTTCTTTTAAGTTCTATGTCGGATAGTTGGGAGACTTGGAGGTATTAGTGAACAACTTCGTATCGAAGGAAGTTGTCATGATGGAGATGGTCAAAAGTAGCATGTTGAATGATATCTGATGTAAGCAACATAAATCATTATTGAGTCTGCTAAAAGTATGATTAGGCCCAAGTCAAAATCAAGAAAGAGGGAAGGATCTTAGGATCTTGAGGTTGGATCGCCAAGGATGACTGTTGTAACTATAGAGAGGGGTCATTATAAATGGTACTGCGAGAATCTCATAAATGAGAATGCTAAAGACATGTGGACGATCACGAGGATCTCTCGGCAATAGGAGATCTCAACATCATGACGACCAAAGCGGTTGAACCTTGTGGCATGTCTCATGATCATGACTGGGTCTTGGACGCGTAGCATCTTACCACGCTACTCTACGGAGGAGGGTCTTTACGATGTACAAGAGCGTCAGATTTGGACGTGTAAAGATTGGTGACAAAGTAACAATAATACTTGTGGGCCTCAGTGATGTACATACGGTGGCATAACTTGGCAAGAAGCTTGTCCTTAAGGGGTTTGTCATATACCTAGTTTGTGCGTCAATCTGACGTCATTCAGAAAACTGGCTGATGATGGCTGTAGCAGTATATTCGAGGATGTCTGGAAGCTTACGAAGGGTTCTGGACTGCTGGCTCGAGGGGATATTCTATGACATGTACATACTCAAGTCGCTGAGGTGCACGAACAAGTTGTAGGCAGAATGATGGCTCCAGGGGTATTCGATGTGCGATGATTGATCGTTGTGTTGGGAAGGGTCTTTAAGAAGACCTGAGTAGTTCAAAGAATTCGGTTCGTCGAGGAAAAGCGATGCATGGGGGTGTGCCAGAGCTTGATGGTCAATATGTCGATCCTATGACAACATATTAGTCTCAAGGTTAGGGTCATTCTATGGATCCAATTCGGGAGGGGTGTCAAACATCAGCGAAGCGACATCGGTTTCAATAGTTCAAACTCGGGAAGGAGATCAAATGGTGTAACCAACTCAAGATACGACGGGTACACTTCCGTTTACACAGTTCAAAGGGAGTTGTGGGCCTTCGACAACGTCCACTTTGCATGACGTTTCTCTTCTCGAGGATGCATGTGTACAAGGGTGGCTTTCATATCGGACATGATTGTGGGCGTGTTCAGGAGCTTGAATCTCGTTGGAACCGTACCGTTTGCTTGGTTAGACCAACCAAGGGAGAGAAAGCTCGTCGGAACTAAAGCAAGTTCCAATCGAAGACGAAAGTTAGAGATAGACAACCGAAACTCGGTGAGACTGATAGGCAGAGATTCCGTTGGCCGAGTTACTGATCTCAGGAAAATTCTACTTATTCAAGAGGTGTTACTTATGGAAGCTAGCATCGATATGGTGGTCGAATAGCTGGAGACGACAGGAGGTGCAAAGCAGCCCGAGAGCTTCCAGCTAGGTGGTAACGTGGAGTAGTAACTCTATCATGGGGTGACAATCATAGAGTCCGATCGAGGAGCCATGGAGCCAACTCCTCTCATGAGACTTGAAGGGGTGTTTGTTGAGAATCCTGCCTCGATTCAAGGAGGCTAGACAGTCCAGACCATCATGGTGTCAATGACGGAGTTCGAGACGAAGACGGTGGATCGATCGACAAAGCAATCATGACAAATTGCAACCAACAACAACTAACAAGTATACCCGGTGCAAGCTATTGCAAATCCGCTCCACCCTAGAGCAGGCGGAGTTTGACCGGTTGCCAAACTGACATGTCGGCGACATATTCTTTGTTATTTCCGGCAAGTACGGTGTTATTGAAGAAGCTTATCAAAATTGCAAATCCGCTCCACCCCAGAGCAGGCGGAGTTTGATCGGTTGCCAAACTGACATGTCGGCGACATATTCTTTGTTATTTCCGGCAAGTACGGTGTTACTGAAGAAGCTTATCAAAAGTTGTTGCCATAAATTGAAAAACAATTGTCGAAAACATCGGGGTGTTTGGTAAAAACGTACTTTTTGCTTCCGAAATTATTGAAAATGGCTAAACTGGACAAGTATTGATAATATGTGAAGGTATGAGATGGAATCTGAGAGAAGCTAAATGGATTTTGGTAAAAGGTGAATGATTAGGTGAAGTAACCCCCTCTACTTTCAAAAAGCAGCAACTTTTCAAAAAAAGAAGAAGAAGAAGCAAGCAAGCTTACCTGTTGTTGTTCAAAAAAGGTAGAAGCAACTTTAATAAGATGTACCAAACCTATACCCTCTAATGATAAGTCTTTTGATCTTTCTATTACTAATTATATTAATTTTTTGTTGAAAAAACTTGGCAGAATTGATTATTTCTTCTTTATTTACCATTGATTCATCAAACCAAGGAATACCCTGTTGCTAATGGCACTTCATTGTCCAAAATTTAATGCTTTGAGAATATATTGTGAGGTAGAAGCCCATCATACAAGAGCTTTGTAGTTTGTGCTATAGGATTGTTTGAAAATTGTTTGCTATATAAGCTGGAACCCAACAGAATGCCGGGTAATCTTTATCAATAGAGTATGTTGTTGACTAAGTTGGGTAGTGATAGTTTTTTCTACAGAAAACCGGGTAAGTACTCAATCAGGATCACCTAGTCTCAGCACTTGACCAATTGAGATTACTATATTCATTTTGAAGAGTAAGTTGGTTTCTTGTGTTCTTTCTTTGATAGATAAAGTGCACAAGTTTCTTGTGTATTTCAAATGTCTTTCCTTTTGCTCTTTTTATTGATAGTTCTATTAGATTTTGTTGAAAAAGCTTGCCAAAATTGATTACTTCCTCTTTATTCACCATTGGCCTATCAAACAAGGAATACCCAGTTGCCAATGACACTTCACTGTCTAAATTTTAAGACGAGAATGTGTTGCGTCATCGAAAAACGATCATCTGGCTTCTTATATGGATGGTATTTGGCTTCTTTGCCATACAGACTTAGAAACGATCCCAAAACTGATTAAATATTTATCAATGGCATCTCTTGTTGATGAAGGTGTTTATCAATATTGAAGAATAAAGATTGGCTTGTGTGTTTTGATGAAAGAAGTATAAAGCATAAAATGAATGAAGTTACATCTTTCAAACAACTTAAGAGGAACTGAGGTTGATTTATGAGTTGGGTTGGCAGTTCTTCAGTTATTTTGTTTGTTTGCTTTCCGGTTGAGTCCAAAAATGAGAAGCTAAGAAGTAGCTTTCTGAGTTTTGGTTGATTTTGGCAGAAACCGATTGAGATTACAGATCCAGAGCTGTTGATAAACATAATCGACCGATATTTTTTTTTAGCAAGTTTCCACTTGAATATGTGCAAACCAATTGGAACATTGACTGAACTTTCGGACATAGGAGTATATAGATACACAGAAGAAACATTATTATGTCCGCATCAACTTCTCACATTTGTTTTAAGCATGTTACCCATATATAATTGTAATTAGCAGGTAAACCCTTTAGAACATATAAACTCCAGTTAGTAACTTATGCCATTACCTTATAATTTTATTATGTTTACTGAAAAAAAGAGGGTTTCCGAATGCTATGAGGCTTCTGCAATGCAGGTTATGGGGTGGGTCAAGATGTACTCAGCCTTGCCCTCATTTTTATGGAGATGCTGTTTCCACGACTAAACTTGCATCCTCCAGGATGCAAGCCCCAACCCTTACCATTGCGCCAAGCAAGATCTTGTTTACTGGTTATGTTAGTTTCATTTTCAGTACTGCCATATTTTAACACTTCTCTGTACGGTTTGATAAGATGAGAAATTTGTACGATTGACTAATATGGGTGTTGGAATGTTAACCTATACAATTTGTACATCTAAAAAGAGGCAAAAGAAAGTTTGTTATCTATTGGCCGTCGGCAGTTTCTTTATTTCTCTTGTTTACGGGATTTCCATGTTTATTAATTATCTTTCCCATGCCTATACTTCTTCCGTTGTCGTACTGATAATTGATTTCTGTATTTGGGTGATAGGATCTATATATGGAGAAACATGGTGACATTAGGAGGTATACTTTCCTTACAAGAGTATGGAGTTTCTTTCGAAAATGCCTCTTTTCTGTGCTCTCCTTTGGTCCCATGCCTAAGCATGTCGCATTTATCATGGATGGAAATCGTAGATTTGCCAAGAACAAGGGCATAGAACAAGGTGGGGGTCACAGGGTTGGTTTTTCGGCACTCACTTCTACTCTTCAGTATTGCTATGAAATGGGCATAGACTACGTGACTATATATGCTTTCAGTATTGACAATTTTAAAAGGAAACCAGATGAAGTTCAGTCCACAATGCGTCTAATGCAGGAGAAAATTGATGAATTACTCAAGGAAGAAAGTGTTGTGAGTGAGTACGGGGTTAGAATAAATTTCTGGGGCGATCTCAGTCTCTTGAGTGAGCCAGTTAGGTTGGCTGCTGAGAAGGCGATGGTTAGCACTGCCAAGAACACTGGGCCGGTGCTCTCAGTATGCATGGCCTATACCTCAACCAACGAGATCATGCATGCCGTACAAAAATCATGTGGAGAGAAGATTTGCAGGATACAGGAGCAGTATGCCGATGGTCATGATGAAGACATGGGAAGTATATTAGTGGCTGATTTGGAGCAGCATTTCTATACTTCCGGTTGCCCTGATCCTGATATTTTGATTAGGACTTCAGGGGAGACTCGGCTTAGTAATTTCCTTCTCTGGCAGACCACGTTTACCCACTTACAGAATCCTGCCCCTCTGTGGCCCGAGTTCTCTCTTATGCACCTTGTGTGGGCTGTCTTAATGTACCAAAAGGCGTACCCTTACTTAAAGGAGGCAAGTAGCACAATTAAAAAGATGCACTGAGGACAAATTTAGATAGTTGCTTGTGATACTGTATTTGTAGCTTTACCCATACTAAAGCTGTGCTTTTTTGTATTGGGATGTACATCAAATTGCAGTCATTAGTATACAAGAAAACATTTTTCCGAGTTTCTTGTAGCGTGGATAATTTTAAATCAGTAGAAAAGATAATTAGCTTTACTATGTTACATGTATGAGCTTTTTGTTTCGCTACGTATTTGTGTTTTGACCGGTGATAGCTCTGGAAGTCATTTCCTTGCACTGGAAACATAGGTAAATGGAGATGTGACATTACTTCATGAAATTTCTTTTATCATCTGTAGACAACATAACTTCATCTAGTATCCGTTTGCTTCGTTATTCATTGCTCTATTCGTTATTCAAATAACTTTGATTCACTTATTTGATCATTTTACGCTGCTCTTATGACCTTGCTCTTGTTTTTGTTGTTGTTTCTAGTTCATTAGTCGTTGAACTTCAAAGTTCAAACTGCACGCGTATTTCACTATCATGAAACACACAGGAGTGCTGTGTTGCTTACTTTAATTGCAGTTATGTACATATAACTCGTCAAGTTTCATTATATGTTTGATGAGCCAGCTGTAGAGGAGAATGATCAAATGAAGTTGTTTCCGTGCTGACATGCTGGACAAACAGGGAGAGCATCCACTTCTATCCACCAAATGAGAGTGTTTATAATTCATAGAATTATATGAGTTATTTGATATTCCTCTTATCAGGTATGTATCTAAATTGTTTTACACTGAACAAAGTTAATGTGATATCACTAATGAAGGTCGAGTTGTCTTGGATTGTACATCTTGCTCTTCATTTCATAAGTACTATTTATAGTGTGAAAGCAAATTACTATTGTAACGTCTCCATAATTGGATCTTCAGACGCATCCATTTTCTTGGACTAGTCGCCATTGTGGGCATGAAGTAAGCGGGGCTTGTTATCTTGTATGTGTATATCTATCTCCAAAGACCTGGTAATCGAGTCGATGATTTTGAAGAGAGAAAAATCATGATTAGAGTGTGATTAGCATCCAATCTAACCTATGCTGCTGCTACTGGAGAGTGAGATGATTTGGGCAACATGAGTAATGATGAGAAGAAGGATGGTGGGAGCATGAACTCGATAACTGTTTTAATTAATGAATTTAGCATTTAAAATAGAACAGGGATTTCTTTATACTTAACAATCGATTAACTTCTGTACAACCAGTGCCACTTCTGTGAATATTCGACTTTTTTTTTTTTTTTTCTTTTTCTTCCAGATTGGTTATTGTTGAGGCATGTACTGTTTGTTCCTGGAAGGACAATGCCAGTGGCTGGCTAGGTAACTTATCATTTTCCTCGCCCATGATCTGTTGTTTGATTCATTGTATGTTTCGTGTTCTCTCTCTTATGTTTCGCTTGCAGATATGCTCCAATATGCAGTTTTATAGCGTTGATTTGGTTTAATGCAGGGCTAAGAAGCTGGAGACTCCAAGCTTGGCATCCTTCCGAGAGAGAATGAATCAAATGGTGAAATGATGGCAAGCTGATATAGACGACACACCGTCCATTAGGTGAGTTTCTTTCTGCTACTGTGAACACGAACAAGTTAGAGACGAGAACTTGATAAACGTAGTATACGTTCTCTCCTTCTTGACAAAGATGGGAGTGGTGTTATATAACCATCGATGAACCTTCACAAGCATGTAGATATTTCGGTCTTGGTGATGCTCTTGAAGAATTTGACCAGAAGAATGTAGGCTCCTTTCTCGTTTATTTATTTCTTCTAATAGATTTTTTAGAAGATTTTCCCGAAAATCTCATTTGTGATGACTCATTTGCAGAATGGGAAGATAGCTGACTACACATTGAGTTTGTGGCATTTATAAGACTGAAGGAAAAAGGAGTTCAATAAGACTACAGAAACTCTGTTTCAAATAAGAATTCAGAATAACAATGGGGTATGAATACTAAGAGTTAATTATCCAAACGGTGCCTGAAGACTATCGTGGCTGCCGTTTTGGTGATCGAACTTTTTTTTTTTGGGTTAGTTGGTAATTGAGCTTTGCATTTTAGTTTAAAGAGTGCATGAACTAGATTCTGTTGGTATTTTTGGATGAAAGTCGATAAAAATTGACATGTGATGGTCATGTGCCTTATTTTTCATAGTTATTTTGTCATGTTTTTGTTTTTCAACTAAGAATATTGATGTTTGAAGAAATTCTACATAGACAAATAGTTTTCGTCGAGTACAAAATGACGTCTCTACAATCGATTATAGCCGACGACGTATCGGTTGGTCATGACAAAAATAATCTTAAACATAAGGCACATGACCATCACATGCTCATTTTTAACAATTTTCCTCCAAAATACCAACGAAACCTACTTCAGGCATTCTTTAAACCAAAATGTAAATCATAGGTACCAAATTGACCAAAAAATAGTTCGATCCCAAAATAGTGACCATAACATTTTTCGACACTATTTGGACAATTAACTCTTTCTATAAATGAACTCCAATCTTGTTAGACCTCTCCACTGAGAGTCACCGTCACACAATAAAAAAAATGATTTTTTTTAATATTATATTATTTTAAAAATAGCCAAATTTATTTATTCTATTTTATTTTATAGATTTGATTGAATAGTGTATAATTTTTTTGTGGTAAAGTAAAGAAAAAAAGGTTTTAAGTAATTGCCCCGGCCCGTAGACTCAGGGTTGGCCCGAAACCCAAAAGGCCTAGTTAGGGCCTAGCTTTTGTGGCCTAAAATACCTTAGAACCGGATTTGGGTATCTCATTTGGGTAAACCCCTTGCACTTGGTTCATAATCAGCTGGACTGGGGGGGGGGGGGGGGGGGGGGGGGGGGGGGGGTTGGGGGATTGTATTGGGGCGAGGGATTTCCTTCTACACCAATCCGTGCTCAGAGGCCGGTTATTAGGCCTTTAGGTAGTGCCGGACTTTAGATTTTGGGATATGAGGCAAATTTTAAAAGTGGTATCATCAAAGTTTAATATTTATATTTGTTTCCATTGACGAAAATACAATAGTATTATTAACGCAAAAAGAAATAAAATAATAAACAAAGTACAAGATCCAAAATAATATATGTCATAATAAAATCCTAATAAAATTAAAGATGTTCTAAACAAAAAATAAATAAACTGATGTTCCAGACAAATAAATAGAAAAAGGTCACAATTTTGGGGGGTAGTTCATAATGATAATTAAAAAAAAAAACTTAGGCTATCAAGCGTTTTCTCAGAGGCATCACATAATCATTTAAATATTACTCACCCTTAGGCCTGTAATGATAGAGGAAATTGAGAGCGTCAGCCTGTTAGAACGACGAAAGGAAATATATTTTTGACAACACTTGCACCGAATTTTCTTTAACCTCACTATCTGACTTCTTTATTGGTATTATAGTATATAGCGTTTAGATATCCTATAACAAAAAAATAATTTTACGTGGGCTCAAATGATTGTAATGAGTCTGGTGGGCTTTCGTTCATAGTATAAAAACAATTAGGAGCCCTCTAAAATGTTGGGTCTGAGGGAGCAGTCTCATGGACTTCATATCCAACTCCGGACATGTCTTTAGCCTGCCAAACTATGTAGGTCCTAATTTTACAAAGGGCAGGACTTTCCATCTAATATAAATTCAATTAATTGTGGCCCAATCAAGAATTTGAAAGAGTTTATGTAGCTAAGTGAGTGAGTTGTTGCAATTTGGATCCTCTCTATTGTATTCCCACTTACACGTAGATGAGTAATCTCAAAATCGTTATAATGATCACAGTGCTCAACTGCTCATTCATCCTTGCACGCAGGTAGTTAGGGCCGGCCAAGAGGTTGAGTTGTTCGAGCTGGACATAATTTTGATTGCTACTTTTCTCGACTCTAGAAAAAAGATATCAAAAAATTTATAACAAGTTAAAAGCAATGTTGAACTGATATCAACCCCAGAGAAAGATATATTCGATTTTGATGACGGCGTAGAGCTCAGATTCTGAGTTCCACTGCTGACTAATATGGGTCTGGGAGATGCTAGTTTAACTGACATGGAGGAGTTGGAATGGACCGCAGAGACTCTATAGACGAAGAGGTGGGGACTTGGCCTGGGGGGTTGCTCAAGTCTGATGGCTTGTCATGCTTACCCCAGGGCTTGCCCTGCAGGTCATTTCTAAGCATGTGTAAGGATCCAAAATTTTTAACGTTCGTATATAGTATTAATGTGAAATATCCAATTTTAGATTTGGGCCTCTATATTTTTTAGAAACTGTCAAGTTCCTTAGAATGTCAGAAAAATATTTTTTACAGTGGTTAAAAAGTCCTTTTTTAGTATTTACATGTCCTTATAATCAATGTTTTAAAAACTGAACCGATGTTGGAACCGATTTTTTTTTTTTTTTTTTTTTTGTATTGGCCGGACCGGGGTTCAAATCGGGTTCAAATAGACTTGGTTTGGTTATGTTCAAATAAGTAAGATATCTATATTTACTTCTTGGTTTGGTCCTTCGTATGTTGGTTTTGTTTAATTTTACAATTATAAGGTCTATCAAAGCCAAACCAAGAATCAAATGGTCCAAATTTTACATGATAATTATTTTGAATTTTTTTCTAAAAAATTAAAAATAAAAAATGGCCTGAACCGGTTGGCAGGTTCACCGGTTGAACCCCGATTTGGAAAAAAGAATACCGACGATTCTTTAAAAGATCCGATTTAGTTGGACCGAACCAATTTTTGACATAAACCGGTTGGACCCGATCCAACCGTTGTTCGGATCCGATCCAGCCGCTGGTAGGATACGGTCTGATCCGGTTCTTACAACACTGCTTATAATGTACGTGAGAAACGGCCATGCTCGCACGTTTCATTAATCAACATTTAGCAAAATAAACAAAAACATAATGTGATAACCACATGTCACCTCTCGGTCCTAATCCCTTCAAGATGAACCAAATCAAATTAAGCCGATTCTGTTCAAGTGGTTGAGAAGAAAAAAAGAAGAAGAGGGAGGATCATCAATGAATCCAAGATTTCGGGCAAATAGTGCCCTGTCTGACCGTCACCAATTTGTAAGCATTTTCGAGATATCAAAACATTATTAAGATAAGACTATCAAAATTATCTTTCGTGTCATTATTCCATTTGACGGATTTACCATTCACCATTATCAGGTAGTGATAATTTCTCCATCTCAAGGTCAAATGGACGGACTCACTATTCACCACAACCACGCAGTGAGCCCGTCCCACACACAAAATAATTTCTCCATCTCAAGGTCAAATGGACGGACTGATCGCCATTCACCACTGCCATGTGGTGAGCCCGGTTCTGCAGTATAATTTCTCCATCTCAAGGTCAAATGGACGGCATTGGGCCATTTTGGTGCCTGCTATCATTTGTAGCTAGCTATGGAGCCAGCCAATAGTCCACACCACTATCATTAGCCTGTTGTTGCAGAACGAATTCTATAGGTGCAACATTCTAATTTGCTGACCCCTCTCTTCCTATAGGTTTGCCTGTGTATCGGTTCATAACAAGTTTTACAAAGTCGAATGATTGAAACCACTCACTCTGTCATTCTCATGCATTGCCAGTTCTACTATACATAAAGCCATGATAGCTATAGGTCTTCTTCAACCAACAAACGCAGGCGTCTATTCTACTTGTCAATTCATCCATCGATCGATCGTCCGCCCCGCACTATCATTCCTACAGCAATTCTTTCCGCCAGACCGGCCCATCGACATCGAGTCCATCATAAGAATCATCGCAGTATATATTGCTCATGATTATATATATATATATATGCGATACAACCAACAAAGACGGTCGAGGTAGTCTGATAGTTACTGTAATTTCACATTAAGGCCTCCTTTGATACACTGTAATGTAATCGTAATGTAATCCAATGAATTTTTTATTTTTTCCATTCGATTACATTGGGATTACGATTACATTACAGTGAACCAAACGGGGCCTAAGGTTTTCTAGCTACATGCATTATCTTGATATTCAAGTGTTCGCGGGAAAATCAAGTATTCTTGGAGTAATTGCATTGGAACATTTATATTTTTGTAGTTTGGTAGCGTCTGTGATTGTTAAGAGGTGGTCCTGCAGGAGGAGGTTACATAGTTTCTACCAACTTGCAGCACCAGTATATATATGACATGCTTATTGTTCAATCAACAATCAAACCTCCTGGAATAGATGGACTCAAGAAAAGGAGAGGACCATCAGGAATCAATCATTTTGATGATATCATGATGCTTATGTGTTGATTATACATTATGTATTTCTTTCTTTTTTTCCGGGATATCGTAAACTATCTAAAGCTGAAAACCTTTTATTTCACCAGGTAGACAAAAAACAATTTTGGTGTTTAGTACAAGTTTTGTGGGGAAGAAAGGTATTGGTTGTTTAGTCAATTGATTTTAATCAAGAATAATCATACTGCATTCGTCATCTTTGAATTGACTTCATAATCATGTACTTATTCATGAGTATTAAGTACTCAAATTCTTGTCGCGTAGATTATGAATATTATTCATGACATTACTAGTATTTGAAGTTTCATCCTTCTTTTGTGGAGTTTGAGATGTTTTTGTATAGGTCATGTAGCAACTCATTTATGGCCTATATGTTGCCATATATCATTTTAGTTTCAACTTTACCAGTTCCACAATTATATATATAATTTGTTGTTGTTGTCTCTTGTATTCGTAATTTATATACTATACTGGAGTAATGGTTTAATTAATTCCCGGAAACAACCTTTCTACATATTGAGGATACGATATTGTACATATTTGCATTGTAGCCTCGTGACACTGGGATGCCCTTTCTTTTATCTACAGGTAGTAAATGAATTATGTATTGTAAATTATCTATATATGCATGCATCTGAATAATATTTGAATAACCTTTTTACAACTCTAGATGTGAAATCTAGTGCAGAGTAAAGGACCAATTTGACAATGCAAGATTTTAATTAACTCACATGTAATCATGATATACGTCTAATAATTAATTGATGTATTTAAATTTCAGATTGCTTTGTAAGGTCAACCTAATTATATCACTAATTGATGTATCAAATTATCAGATTGCTCAGTAAGGTCAACCTATAGATCATCTAATCTAATTATATCAAGATCTATTGAATCCTTTTAAAGCTTTTAATCATACTCATTAGTCATTACCAGCACTAAGTAAATAAGTAACATTGTGACTGAAAGTCTGGCACTAAACTAAAAGATACGGAACACATACATAAGCACAAGAAATTTCTGACAGTGAACCCCACAACAGAAACATTAATTAAGATGCTCTATTCCTAGTAAAGCCATTGCCAGAATGCCTGCTAAAATGAGTGAAGATAGTAAACGTAAAATTTTACAGAAATTGTTGGTGCTTTCTTTACATGGAGAGAGCTAGCTCTCAACATGCCTTGTAAAATTTTAGTCCCACATCGGAAATGCACCATGAGTTATCTCAACATATATACTTGGGTGTGTTGTTGAGAGATGCACATGGGGTGGTGACCCTAAGGAGGGAACCATGTGGGTGATTTTACTAGGAGGTAAGAATAAGGCTCCAAGAATTAAACATTAATGCTTTTGTCATTCTCTTGGATTAATTCCATTTGGAGCTAGACTCGGACTCGGGCTCATGGGCTCATGGGGCGTAATGTGGCGTTTTGTTGGCGCACTTTGCACTTAGCGGTTCATGTGGTCCATGCGGCCAGGCAGGCCAGGCTGCTGCTGCTGCCGCATGGATGGTTCCACTGACTGTGCAGACTACAAGTCAGTTATGGAAAGACTGATTCAATTCGATTAATTCAGATCCTATCTTTGTGGGATTTGAATTAATTTCGTTGCTATCTTTGTGGGATTTGAATTAATCTCGTTGCTATCTTTTGGGATTTGATTCAATCTTTTCATAACTGAAGAGGCGGCTAGGGTTTCCACCCTCTCTCTATATATACTCTCTTCTGGCCTCCTTTGTGGCTACTACGAAAATTATAAGTCAGAAAAAGGAGAAAGAGAGAGAGAGCTGCTGCCGCTATTGCAAGTCCATCCGAGGAGTCAGAACATAGGTGACTTCGAGCGTTCCACAAGTTCTTCAAACTTGCTGGTTCTTGGAAGCAGTTCGTGTGGGGCGAATCTTGCTTTGAGCAACGGTGTTTTGACACCCCAGCAACTGTTCTTCATCTAATCTTTCTCTAGATTTTTGTACCTCGTTCTGTCCCAATTGCAACACATTTGCAAGGAAGAACGAGAGATCTTCTCTTCTATATTTTCCTCCTCCATATTGTAATCGGGTTATTTGATTTTTGTATCATCGTAGATCTCTGTTGCATCTGTTTTACCATCTTTGATCAAGCTCCGGGACTAACAGAAATAGTGTTCGGATGCTTAACATTCAAGATGTACTTTTAAAATTAAAAAAAAAATTCACAAAACAGGTGTTTAAACTTGGCTTTGGGAAAGTAAAAAAAAAACTCTTTCCTCGGCATCTTTTTTTACAAATGTTTTGTAAATTTGGATAATTTTTTTTTTCACACAACTACAAAATTTTAATTGGATCATCAAGAGGATCTATAAAATTAGAAGAGCTCTTCTTTGGAGGTGATAAGAACATTACTCGTTGTATGTAACTGTCTGGTGAGATGTAGCTTTGTATGCAGAAACAAAAAAAAAGAACGCTTGGGGGTCCTTAGTTTGAGAGATTTTAATATTTCTTTGCTATACAGAAACAAATTTATTATGTTTATGTTTAAATTTGCTTCTTGACTGAATGTTAACTATAACAAAATTGAATTACTAATGGTTGGACTGAGGAGGGTATAATCTTCATGACTTGCTAGAAACTTCTTTTAATTGTAAGAAGGATGTTTCCCTTTGACCTACCTTGGACTTCCTTTGAGATTGGATGTCCAAAAAGATGGTTGGGGGCCTCGTCTCTACTAAATATAAAGGAGCTTCAAAATGGTTCAATCTTGAGCCGTCTAAGTCTTGTCTATTTCATTGTTTTAGAAAAATTAAAAAAAATTAAGTCAAGTAACCGTAGTTGTTTTCTCACGTAGTTTAAAATACCATCAAAACCTAAAATCCTACTAATTGCATGAATATGTATAAATACTAAAATACTTTATAATTTAAATTATATCTAAACTAACTAAATACTATTATCTAACTAAAAACATATCCAAAAGTTTAAAAATATATTTACAATAAATCATAACTAAATATATTCATATATTTAAAATACTCTAACATAATTTAAATTTTTATATTTCAATCATATTGTAGATTTTTTTTCTTTTCTTTTCTACACGTGCACGTGAAAGTAACTAGTATTGATAAAGTTGAACGACATGACCAAATGAAGGGACAGCTACATTCTAAAGAAGGCAAATTGCATCCTTGTTCATACTGTACACTCTATGCTTTATAACCCCTTTATTCACTCTTTTTTGTATGCTTTTAGTTGGGTCATTAAGAGGATCGATAAAATTAGAAGAGCTTTTCTTTGGAGGTGATAAGGAAATTACTCGTTGTATGCAACTGTCTGGTGAAATGGAGCTTTGTATGCAGAAACAAAAAAAGAGAAGAACGCTTGGTGGTCCTTAATTTGGGAAATTATATATACCACTGTGGAACTGGTAAAATTGAAACTAAAATGATATATATATGTCAACATATAGACCATAAATGAGTTGCTACATGACCTATACAAAATATCTCAAACTCCACAAAGAAGGATCGATGAAACTTCAAATACTACTAATGTCATGAATAATATTCATAATCTACGCGACAAGTTTGAGTACTTAGTACTCATTAGTAAGTACATGATTATGAAGTCAATTCAAAGATGATGAATGCAGTATTATTATTCTTGATTAAAATCAATTGACTAAACAACCAATACCTTTCTTCCCCACAAAACTCGTACTAAACACCAACATTGTTTTTTTTTTTTTTTTTTGTCTACCTACCTGATGAAATAAAAGGATTTTAGCTTTATATATGTACATATGATATGGCATTGTTGATGGCCACTATGCAGTCTTTGACTTGAGATTATCCTGCTATGGGACATTCTATTTTTTTCAGCCTGGCTAACCTTAAGTGTGTGGCGCGTATTCTCGACTAGGGCTACACAACTAGCCAAACGAGCCGAACAAGGGGTGTCCAAGTTGGGCTTGGTTAAGATAATAATACAATTTAGCTTAGTTTGAGCTTGGTTAGTTAATGATACATTATGGCTCGGCTCGGCTTGACCATGAATATCACAGTTCAAGCTTGGCTTGTCTAAGCTTGTTAAGCTAATCAATCTCGAGCTAAGCCTCAACTTGTTTGCCTGCTTGAAATTTGCTTATCTTTAACCTAATTGAAGAAGAACTTGGATGATATTTAACTAAAAGAATCACAAAGATGAGATAAATTTCACTTTAAATTTACTTACAAACTTTAAAAAAATGATCCCAAAGCTTGGAAAAATAATAATCAACAAGCTTACATTATAAAATAAAACCATCATTCATCATTCGACAATAATCAAAGTAATTGGTTCACCCCAGTTTCCAAACAAGGTGTTCTAAAAAATATTTAAAAAATTTCACATTAACCCCTGTTATAGATGCCCGTTAATAAGCCCGTTCATTAAAGCTTGAAAATATTTAGTTAACGAACCTAGATTCATAAAGGAAACTCTGTCCACTATGTTGATGAACATATATGTCGATCTCGGACATTGGTATAATAGAACTCGGCTCTCTAATTAATATTATCGACAAAATTTGTCATGTCAGCTTTTGGAAATCGAACGTCACTAATTCCGTCGTGAAACGTCGCTAGCAAGCTGACATGGCAAAGCTTGCCACGTCAGCAGTATCGTATGTAGCAAAACATTGCTCTATTGTTGCTAAATCTGCGACGTTTAGCAACGAAATTTGATGTCACTGATTAGCAACGACACGTCGGTATGGGTTGCTAAATCAGCGACGTTACTTCGTTGCTGAGTGACGTCGCTACAACGACGAATAGCAACCTTTTTGGTGTCAGCGACCATCGATTACGCGACACCATGAATTCGTCGCTAAAAACGTCGCTAATTTTTTTTGCATATTAGCGACATTTTTCGGCATCGCTAATCTGACTTCTTCTGATAGTGATGAGTTGGCTCGAGCTGAGTATCAAGTGAATCGCTCGTTGTGCAACCCTATTCCCGATAGAATTATCATTTCATTATAATTAGGGATAACTTAAGTAGTTACTAATGGAAAGTCGTAGGGCATGTTTGGCTCTTATACGTTGCTTGTTTCTTTTACTGCATTTGTCTTATAGCTAGATTATTTACTGTACTTGGTTCTAGAATGCGTGCATTGATACCGTACTGCCTCCTAGTGTCAAAGTTACATATTTTCATATTTTATATATTTTAGTGCTTCTCATATGCCATGTGTAGATAGTTCTATATTGTACGTTTTTTTTTTCTTTTCTTTTTTTTTCCAATTCTTCTCTAGCTTTCTTTGTTATACTTGCTGCTCGGGGTTGACACCACTGGTTTTGTGTGGCTATATCTCATAGTTGAGTCAAAGGATCCACTGAATATTTACTATGATGTACCGCACGAGGAAGGTAGCAGTACAAAGACTGAGTGGATATTCTTTCCTCGCCTACTTTATCATCAGTTTGTTGTACTCTATTCTTTTAGGCGTTTAGCCACCGATTATGTGTTAGGCCATCTCCAACCCATCCTCAAAACTTTCCTCAATTTGAGGACTCAAAAAGGAATATTCCTCAAATATGCTATCCTCAAAAGATTTCATCTCCAACCCATCAATCCTCAAATAATAAACAACCATTATTTCTTTCTACAAAAATTTATTTTTTAACAACTATTTAATATGATCGTATACATTAACGTTATATTATTAATATTATTTACCGATATAATATTTTATTATTTAATATTATTTAATATTATTTAATATTATTTAATATTATTTAATATTTATACAACTCCAACCCACTCTTTTGGCCTATAAAAAGGATGCATACCACCTCTCATTTCATCATCCACTTCCTCATGTGGAACGTGCCTTTGGAGTTCTTCAATCACGTTTTGCAATAGTTAAAGGACCATGTCGTTTTTTAAGTATTTTTAATTCCAATGTTGTTGTACCGTTAGCTTTTAATTTCAATGTTGTTGTATTTCTTTAAGCATTTTTAACTTCAATGTTGTTGTAACGTGTAGACTTTTAATTTGAATGTTGTTTTGGTTAGTTTCGATATTTTAATTTTCGATGCAGTTGTTTATGTTTTTTAAGTCAATCTATTTTAATTTTAAAAACTTTGATTTTATTCCATTAATTTCTGCCAAATTATTCAAATATTATTTTATTAATCAAATAAATCTAATAAAAAAATACTAATAACAAATATATTCAATATTAGATTCTATTTGAAGATCTCAACAAGAATATTTTAATAGTATTATTATTATATTATTTATAATTATAACTTAAAAAATATGTTAAGTTAATTAGGTTTAGTGTTTAACATATGTAGGATATAATAGTAATTACATACAAGTTGGAGGGCAAAATAGTCATGAATAGTGGATCCTCAAATTTGAGGATTTCCATCCTCTCTCCTCAAATTTGAAGAGAGACTCCTATCCTCAAAATTTTTGAGGATTCATCCTCAAAATGGGGACCGGTTGGAGCAATTTTTTGAGGATGAATCCTCAATTAGGTGTTTGAGGACACCGGTTGGAGATGGCCTTAGTTCGTATTTGAGAGAATGTTTCCGTTGTTTTAGACAACATGAGTGTATATAATTACTTCTAGACCACATCTAAGTTATGATCATATACTTATTGCCACTCTTGCTAATTTCTCATTTTGACTACTAGCTTCATTATCGTATATGAGATAGTATTTTGGGACACCTTATTAATGTTTATATTTGTCATATATTTGTTATGGATTGAGATATAGAACTGCTGGTGGTGGGCTCTAAGACAAGACTGCTGGAATAAAGAGTTAGTTGTCTTTATAGTCGTGACCGTATTATGGGATTCTGATCTACTCTGTATTGCGTAGCTGATCGTTCCACACCATTGTTCTTCCAATATTCTGATTCTGAGATATGACAGGAGTTCTTAAGATAGAATCATTCGCAAGATATGGCATTGTTACAAAATGTGGCAAAACACAACTATTAAATTATGGAGAGACACATGGTGTGGAATTGACAATTTTGTTTCCTTGTAGTCTTACCTATATACGATTGTGTTAGATCATAATGGCTTAGTTTCGAATCAAGGAATTTGGAAGGGTTGTGGTTAGAGAAGATTTTTCATATTTATTGTCGTTGGGGAGTTGCATGAAAAATTTGAAACTTTCTCTGCACATTTTATTGGTATTTTTCTATTCGATGCAAGGAGATGGAAATGGATGTAAGATCTCTTTACATTGCGATAAACTCGACTGGTGCAACTTGATCATCAACAAAAGGGCTCTCGAGAGCTCCAATACCTTCAAATGTCAAAATTTTGATGTGGCTTATAATAATATTAAAAAACTTCTTCCTGTAGACAACTTTAAAAGAAATGTATTAATTTTACCTACTATTTGCATGTTATGTTAAACTGAAGAATTAGTTAGTCATTTATTCCTCCATTATAGCTTAATAATGTTATTAGTATCAAAAATGGACCTTCACATGGTGAACTACTCGACCTCATGGAGAAACTCTATTCGGTGCGATTCGTTACTTGTTGATGGTTGTAATAAAAAACGACTATTATTTGGTGTGCCTGCATGAAATAAATCAAAGAATTTTGCACACAAATTTGTCGAGTTCTTTGTACTACTTGTGAGAAAATACTATCATTTTGGATAGAAGTTGGACTCAAGATCCAAAAATCTAGACTCCGTTTGGTTCACTGTAATTAATCGCAATAGAATCAAATATTTTGTTTTTGTTTTTTTTATTTGATTATATTGCAATATTACGATTACATTATAGTGTACCAAACGAGACCCTAGTCGAGACTATGGAGACAAACAAGTATACGGATGACTTGATTGACTGTCTTGATAGATCTCTCATTTTCGAATTCTATCTTCTGAACTTGGACCATTTGTATTTACCTACTGTAAAGTCTATACTTGTTATTATGTACTATTTTTCTTCTTCTAAGAACTAATCTATAAGTTTACCCCCACAATTAATTTTTTTTTTTTTTTTTTTTTTTTTTGTAGATAATAATGCTTTCTAGTTTAATCAGTTTAAAATATAAAGCTACTAGTCCATTATTAAAAATAAACTAATCAATTTACACTTACATAAAGCTTATAAACATGTTTTAAAATACTTTAAATGCAAAGTTGATAAAAATGTTGATAGGCATGTTTCAGGGCCGTCCCTGAGCTGTTGGGGGTCCAAGGCGAAACTTAAAAAATGGACCCTCATATATAATATAAAAAAAAAAAAAAGAAAACAAAATTTTATTGTAGTCAAGATTTGAACCAAGGACCTCTTAAATGTAAGTCTAGCATTATAACCAATACACCACAATGTTTTTGTTGAAAAAAGACACACAATACATACTAGTTCTATTATAGACTATTCCATGTTGGTGTCCCCTTTCGTCAGGGGGCCCTGGGCCGTCGCCCGGCCTGCCCTGGGCCAGGGCCGCCCCTGGCATGTTTCAAAATATTTTAAATGTAAAAGTTGATAAACATGCTGATAGATATGTTTTAAAATATTTTAAATGTAAAGTTGATAGACATGTCCACATTTTAAACATATTTATGTAGATAGGCGATTATGTAAAACTGATATACATGTTTACTCCTACATAAAGCTAATGTAATCAATTTACTTCTACATAAAGATGTTTAAAATTGACCATATATAGATTTTTACATAAAGATCTTTACATACGTTTTAAATTTTTTTTAATAAGGTTACTTCTACGTAAGATATTTATGTCTATCTAATCGATTTCTTTCTTTTTTAGAGAACAATATAATTATTTATAGTTTTCTTTCGGAAACAAAAAGCAACATCTCGAAAAGATGACCAATGGTTAATTATACAAAGCTTTGGAAGTTGAAAAATATAGATTTATACAACAAACTAATTTATATTGACCGGATATTTAAAAGAAAATTTATAGAAATCTATTCTACTATATAATAGAAAAACTTAAATGGTGAAACTTTTAAATTCAAAAAATACCCTTACATACTTATACTAATTAAAAATAGTTCATTAATTTTAATAAGGACAACTTAGTAATTAGGAAGACTACCCTTTGATCTTCCTAAACTAATTAAAAAATATTAAAATACGTGCAATGCACGTACACATATGCTAGTAAGGGGTAAAGAGAAAGATATGTAAACTAAAAAAAATTATATGAAAATGTAAACTTACAAAGGGTAAACAAAATGAAAACATAGGTGCATTTAACAATACCGAAAAAAATTGTACTCCCAACTTAAGAGATTGAATGGCCTAGAAGAAAATTAAGGTTTGTAAGTTGCACGAGTAGTGACCATATATATATATATATATATATATATATATATATATATATATATATATATATATATATATATATATATATATATATATACTAGTCATAACCCGTGCCCATAGGGCATGGTTCATTTAAGGTATTCCTCCTCAAAATCTTGGACCCCCAATTTTAAACGAACAATAATAATTTTGAGGCCCCCATCAAAATATTAAATTCCAACCACGGATGTGAATTTTCTTTGGATTCTCCATAAAACCCCACTCTCAATAATGCTCATCCACAACCATTATGAGGCCCCCATCAAAATATTAAATCCCAACCATCAAAATATTAAATCCCCATCTTTGGATTCCCCATAAAATCCCACTCCCAATAATGCTCTTCCCCATAAAACCCCACAACCGTTGATTAACCAAGATTAAATCCCAACCACTCTTTATCTTGGCACAGTCAGCCCTAGGATTCAAAAATCTTTGTGTTTTGTATAATAGACTAGTCATAACCCGTGCCCATAGGGCATGGTTCATTTAAGGTATTCCCCCTCAAAATTTTGGACCCCCAATTTTAAACGAACAATAATAATTTTGAGGCCCCATCAAAATATTAAATCCCAACCACTGCTGGATGTGAATTTTCTTTGGATTCCCCATAAAACTCCACTCCCAATAATGCTCATCCACAACCATTATGAGGCCCCCATCAAAATATTAAATCCCAACCATCAAAATATTAAATCTCCATCTTTGGATTCCCCATAAAACCCCACTCCCAATAATGCTCTTCCCCATAAAACCCCACAACCGTTGATTCACCAAGATTAAATCCCAACCACTCTTTATCTTGGTACAGTCAGCCCTAGGATTCAAAAACCTTTGTGTTTTGTATAATAGACTAGTCATAACCCGTGCCCATAGGGCATGATTCATTTAAGGTATTCCCCCTCAAAATCTTGGACCCCCAATTTTAAACGAACAATAATAATTTTGACGCCCCCATCAAAATATTAAATTCCAACCACTGCTGGATGTGAATTTTCTTTGGATTTCCCATAAAACCCCACTCTCAATAATGCTCATCCACAACCATTATGAGGCCCCCATCAAAATATTAAATCCCAACCATCAAAATATTAAATCCCCATCTTTGGATTCCCCATAAAACCCCACTCCCAATAATGCTCTTCCCCATAAAATCCCACTCCCAATAATGCTCTTCTCCATAAAACCCCACAACCGTTGATTCACCAAGATTAAATCCCAACCACTCTTTATCTTGGCACAGTCAGCCCTAGGATTCAAAAACCTTTGTGTTTTGTAATATATATATATATATATATATATATATATATATATATATATATATATATATATATATATATATATATATATACTAGTCATAACCCGTGCCCATAGGGCATGGTTCATTTAAGGTATTCCTCCTCAAAATCTTGGACCCCCAATTTTAAACGAACAATAATAATTTTGAGGCCCCCATCAAAATATTAAATCCCAACCACTGCTGGATGTGAATTTTCTTTGGATTCCCCATAAAATCCCACTCTCAATAATGCTCATCCACAACCATTATGAGGCCCCCATCAAAATATTAAATCCCAACCATCAAAATATTAAATCCCCATCTTTGGACTTCCCATAAAATTCCACTCCCAATAATGCTCTTCCCCATAAAATCCCACTCCCAATAATGCTCTTCCCCATAAAACTCCACAATTCACCAAGATTAAATTCCAACCACTCTTTATCTTGGCACAGTCAGCCCTAGGATTCAAAAACCTTTGTGTTTTGTATAATAGATATATTGAATTTTTTTTCCACGGTTTTCCTAGTGGCGGACGTAGGAATTTCTTGGAGGGACGAAAAAACTTTTAAGGCAAAGTTTTTTTTTGTTTTGTTCTTTTCTTAGGGGAGCATTGATGATTGAATTTGAGACCCCTCATGATAATCTCTTGACACCCAGTGGTGGACCTTAGGAATTTCTTTGAGGGGAGGAGGGTGTGTGTGTGTGTGTGTGTGTGTGTGTGTGTGTGTGTGTGTGAGGGTGAGGGTGAGGGTGAGGGGGGGGGGGGGGTTGAACTTTCTTTAAGCCATTTATTGAGGGGTGTGTGTGTGTGTGTGTGTGTGTGTGTGTGTGTGTGTGGGGGGGGGGGGGGGGGGGGGTGGGGGGGGGGGGGGGGGGGGTGAGGGTGGGGGGGGGGGTGGGCGGGTTTGAACTTTCTTTAAGCCATTTATTGAGGGGTAGCATTGATGATTGAATTTGAGACTCATGGTTATTTCTTGATACCCAGTGACGGACCTAGGAATTTATTGTGACAAAACTTTAAGCCAATTCCTCCCTTACGGTCTACTAGGCAATTATAGAGGTAGCGGTTATGAAATATTTTTAGAGTCCGATTATGAGATGTTATGAGTGGTTCGATTTTGGATAATTTTTAAGTAGCGGTTTTTTAAATCAGTCCAATACATGCTTTGTAATTCACTAACGAGCGGTTCTGAAAGTTTTTTACACGAATAAAATTGAATAGGGAAGGGTATCAGTAGTTATAATTATATATTTTTTTGTGGATATAAATGGAATAAAACAATAAAGTCGCTCAAAATCCACCGATTTGGGGTGTTTATAAAGCCACACAAAATTACATTACACCGGTTTTTTTTTTTTTTTTTGGGGGGGGGGGGGTGTTTGAGCCGACCAAAACTAGTGCCTCAAAAAAATTAACAAACTGGAGTTTTGATAAACGGTCGGTTCAAAAACATTCCAGAACCGGTGAAAATACTGTTACCAAGCCGAGCATTGAGTATTGAATTTGGGACCATGTTAACACTAAGTGCACCCCATCAATACAAATATAAAGTTTAAAAGCTTTATGATCGCAAGCAAAAAAGAAAAGAAAAAAAGAGAGGCAATGTTACAAAATGGCAATTATAAGTTATTATTGGAAGGAACTTTTATGTATCCTTCATTATGCAACATTAAGGATTCAACACAAGCAAACCTTACACGACCTACAAGTTCCATGCAGCGTGCGACTCCAAATTAGTTCTTCCTTTCGACATTACAATTGATAAAAATTCCCTTCATCCAAACATGCATACTCCTTAATTATAGGTAGTTCCCACGCACGCATATTGTTTTATTAAATAAATTTCCCATCCCATGTCAAATAATTGGAACATCAATCCTGAAAGGAGGCAAGGAACTGGTCTTCCAGACCCTGATCATGCGTGCCATAGTCCAGATGGATCGTCGGCAAATTCGAGTTCGAGCACGAGGTTGTCGATTCGCTCAGCTGCGACGCCAGCAAGTTGTCCAACACCTTCCAGTCGACGAACTGTCCCCCTCCACAAGCGCCGCCGCTCTTCTCCTTTCTTCCGGCCACATTGCCCTCGAAACATTCGCTAGGACTGTTGAGCCTCGGAATGTCGAGAAGTACACCATATCCATATCCGGAAGGTTGTTGATACGGGTTGCGTGTCGGAATCGTGTCGACAATGTGTGCAGGCCGGCCGGCATCCGGCGCAGGTTCGAACCCGTATTGATCATGGTCTCTGGCGTAGAACGAAGGGTTGTAACTCATGTTGAAGCATGGCCTTGGGCTCGGAGTTGGCTTCTTGAATGCTCGGCACACGACCCATCCTTCTTCCTGTAAAAATAAATAAAAAAGTTGGTGTCATGCGTCACAAGTTGAAAGATTTGGAATGAAATAATAGTTCATGTTGGTGCAGCTGCAAGGCCGGCCCAGGGGTAAGTCAGACAACTCGTGACCATTGATGATTGGTACTCGAGACACTACTACTACTTGCCTGAGGAGGGCCATTTTCGCCTGACTGGAGGCGGTACTCGTGCATGATCCAGTCGGACTTCCTCCCATTCGGGGCGCGCCCCTCGTAGAACACGAGGGTCTTCCTCATCCCGATGATGCTGCGCTTGGAGAGCACAGCCTTGTCCCGCCCGGTGGCCTTCCAGAATCCGGCCGCGGTGGCGCGGTTGGTCCGCGTTCCGCTCGGGTACTTCTTGTCCTTGTGGCTGAAGAAGTACCACTCGTTCTGCTCCTCGTAGCCAAGCTTGCATCTATCTGTAATAGAAAGAAAATGAGAATGTGTATTGAAGGAAGGATGGATGAAGAGTTGGTTGATTAATCCTACTTACCATGGAGATCCCATGGCTCTATTCTGTAGAGGTCTACTTCAGGGATGACCCCTAGGTCAATCTTTTGGGAGGACACTTTTCTTGTGAGGTAGTATCCCACAAGCTCTTCCTCTGTGGGATGGAACCTGAACCCTGGTGGGACACAACACTCCACTTGCTCTTCCATTGCAATATCTCCTGAAATCATGCATGTATAGATATGGTGGGGGTCAAATTGACATGACTTGAAGCCAAAACTAAAGATTTTTTTTTTCAATTTTCACTACTACAATCCAAACAATTTCCTAATTAACCATGTATGTATATATATGTTAAAGGGTTAGTTAAAATAAAATAAAATGTTAAAGGGTTAATTACACTGATCACCACCCCTCCTCCTATATTTTATGAGTAGTACAGAGATTACTCATATTTCCAAAATAATTATATTGACCACATATTTTCTTTACAAATTTTATTAGCCATAGGAATGGTCAGTGTTATTAGTTTCTATAGAAAATAGAAACTATAGATGTTCGTGTAATTAGTTTCAAAGTATAGGTGATCTGTATAATAAGTATAAAACATAGGGATGGTTAATACAAATAACTCTATGTTTAATATCAAACCGATCCTGCAATATTAGTGCAAACAATGACACGCACTAGCTACAAGTTTAGAAAGAGGCAGACAAAATATTTGACTATTGTGCTAATTTCAAGCATGCCCCAATAATTATATAACGTGTTGTTCCTTAGAGTGCACTACATGGTCTCTCGAAGAGATGCTTTTCACACATGATCAACCACTAGTAGAACGTATGGCTAGCTAGCTAGCTACTCATGCATTGGCGCAACAAGAACACAGAAGAACAAGCTTATATATAAACAATCACTCAAAGTCTCATGCATGCAGCAAATTAAACACCATTCCATCTAATCTCCTACATTTATATATATATAGGTACAAGCATTAATTCAGATCCAAGAATGAGCTTCGTCGAGGAATAACACAGAAAAGTGAACTATGTAAGAAACTAAAAGAAGGAAACTAGAAGAGTTAATTGAGATCTATATATGTACCTATATACAAATTGATCATGCATGTTTGATACATCAAAGAAATAAAAAAAAAAAACCAAATTCAAGATTCAATTTAAATACCTTAGATTAAAAGAGAGAGAGAGAGAGAGAGAGAGAGAGAGAGAGAGAGAGAGAGAGAGAGAGAGATTTGTGGAATGTAGGAGGAAGAGAAAGTGGTGTTTGGAATGTAGGAGGAAGAAAGTGGTGTATTGTACTTGAAAGGAGATCTAAGGGATGTAAATATATATGGGGAAGATGACAAATATATAAATGTATATATAGTTAAGGAAATGTAAAGAAAGTGAAGATGGTAGTAGCCATCGATTGCGCGTGGGGTGGCAAATAAGGAGAGAGAATTAAGTTTAGAGAGAGAGAGAGAGAGAGAGAGAGAGAGAGTGTGAGTGTCGATTTGGACGGCAGGACAGCAAAATATCCTCACGCCACCACCACCCTACTCTCTCTCTCTCTCTCTCCTCAATGGATTTATATTTACTTTTATAGACTTAAAACTTGGGTTTATACATATGTTTACTACTCCTTACATGAAGTTTGGCTTTCCAATATAGATTTCGTGCCGACCATTGACAACAACATGCATATTGGTCCTACCATGTAAGTCTCATATGCATAGTAGTGGCCTGCATGGTTCGCTTTCTCATAGGTTCAAGTGTAAGAAGTAAGCTTATAAGTTATCAAACTGGAGCGCTCTCTCTCTCTCTCTCTCTCTCTCTCTCTCTCAGGCTAGGGTTTTGGACAAGTCTAGGGTTTTGGACAGGATCAACGTGACTTAAAAACTATTTAAGCCACCTAGCTAGTTACGTGAGGCCTTGTGCCTATTGTTGCTTTAGAATTCTCAAAAAATGGGACATTATTGACTCTTTAAACTCAGGGCCGGCCCTGAGCAATTGGGGGCCCGAGACGAAACTTTCAAAATGGGCCCCCATACATAATATAAAAAAAGTATAAATAAAATAAAAAACTATTGTAGTCAAGATTTGAACCAAGAACATCTTATATATAAGTCTAACATTACACCCACTACACCACAATGGTTTTTGTTAAAAAAAGGCATGATACATACTAGCTCAATTATAGACAGTTCCATGTTGGTGACCCCTTTCGTCAGGGGGCCCTGGGCCAGGGCCGCCCCTGTTTAAACTCCTTAGGTTCCTTATTTCTATAATTTTGTGGTTTGTACAACAAGCTTCACATAAACGTGGAGAGTCTACTTTTGTTCACCCACCAAAACTAAGAAATTTGTACACCCTTCAATAAAAAATTGACTCTTGTCAAATATCCATTCAACATAAACCACTTTGGAAGTAGTTTTGTAAACACTAAAAGTGGTTTTGACTAAGGGGGCGTTTGGTATGCGGAATACTATATAGCTAAAAATTCTATATTCCCGGGAATCAAATTCCAAGGAATTAAATTTCCTGAAAAATTACATTCCCATGTTTGGTGACAATATAAATATTCCCGGAAAAAATAAAAAATAATAATAACGAAAACTAAGGTAGATAGCATGGAAAGGAAATATGATAGATGAAGCAGGAAATAAGTCCAAGATCCAACACAAGCCCAGATATATACACAACATCACAGGGTCTCAAAATATAACATAGAAAGCTATAGTCTGATAATACTAGCTGGATCGCAGTCCAGTCAAACCTAGCTAACCTACACTACTCTGGGAGAACGAAGTCTAGTGGCTCTACTATAAGGCCACGGTCCTGGACTACTCCATCTAGCTCGAGCCCATAATAGGTCGAGCAGTTTGCCTCAGAGTCATCTGTAATATATCATAACGGTATCCTGTCAGAAAAATGAGCAAGTACAAGCACTAACAGCAGTTCCATGTGAATTGACAAATTCTATAAGAGACAGTATAATGAACTACAAGACAAAGATATATGAAGACTTGAGAAACGTTCGGAAGCTGAGCTACAACCCTTAAACCAAACAAGGACCGGGGTTGTAACCCTTCTCTCGAGCAGAACTTAGTCTCCAATCAAGGTACAATATAAAGACATGTAGAACATGTGAGTAACTGAATATCATAACATGGTGAGAAAGTACTAAATGTAGAACAGAACAGGATATATGATAAGATAAGTAAATATAAAATGTGCCTTGAATTATTAGAGCGTTATGTGATCGGCAAGAGAATCATGGTAGGGTTATCCACTTGGTCCAACAATCCGTGGTGACCTCAACGGAAAGTCATGCCGGCCAACCTGGATAACATGGACATGGAGGTATCTGCTACACCCTACGTGAGGTGAGAGTGGCGCAAGCAAAATAGTGACATGGGGCTTTGATCACATAACCCCTAATAATTTTCCATCCCCGAGTAGTATAATGGACATGGATATGACACGTCATGACACGGGATTCCCTAAGAGGATAGCTACTCCCTCTCAGGAATCGGTGTCTATACAAGTACAGGGAACAAGACAGGAAATGTACATATATACCAAGAAAATCCAGGAACAATATCTCATGTCATGATCCAACGTATACTAGTCCGTGAACTATCGTGACTGGAATCAAGTAAGACACTACAACTGAATCGGATATAGTAGATATCAAGACAATGAAAACTATCAGTAAATGTACTCGCCTGCTGTCCTGAGCTGTAGGGTATATCAATGCTCAGAGTGATAATCAGAGACCTAAAGATGAGATATTGCATGTTAATTTAGGTTTAAACAAGTTTAAGAATGATTCACAATGAATGATATGCAATCTAGGTCAAACTAGGTCTCACCGAGTCACACTAAATCCTGTCAAGTCAAATCTAGGTCAAATCTCAAATCTAGGTCAAATCAAGTTATATCAAGTCAATCTAAGCCAGACCAAGTTAGCCCTAGGTCATACCAGTCATCACAGGTCAAAACAAGTCGAAGAAAGTCAAACGAGGTCAAGAGTTGGCCTACAGTTGACTTTTGGTCAACTGGTCAACCCTGGTCAACTCTGGTCAACTCTAAGTCAACCTTAGGTCAAACTGGTCAAATGTTGACCAACAGTTGACTTTTGGTCAACTGGTCAACTCTGATTTGGATTTGGTCAAATCTAGACAAAGTGTTGACTCACGGTTGACTTTTGGGTAAAAAGTCAACTCTGGGTCAACCGAGCCAAAATTGGCTCAAATATGACATTTATAGGGTGTATCCAACATGCCACCCAAGTTTCAAGTCAATCCGACTACCCGAACTCCGTATCTCGAAATTACCCGATTACCCCTTAACATTTACCCTTAAACGTTCTAACTTGACGCCAAGTGGCTTTTCCTTAGGAATTCCACTCCGTGCTTCCTAGGGTAGTAGGGTACTAGCCTATACAACCATTACCTACCAAGTTTTCTAGGGTAAGTGGACATCCAGTCCATCTTACGGTCCGTATCGTCCGTTTACCCGTTATCTTGAATATTTCAAGATACGGGATGGTGCGGTGCGATACCGTCTCCCCAAACCCACACGCAACACCGATTCCAACTCCGAAGCCTACCCACAAAATCCAAATCATATTATCTAAGTCCCCTCCAAGTTTCAACGCGTTCCGAATTACGGAACTCAATTTCACCCCTTAACCAAAATCCTACTTAACATTCACTCACTCACTCAAACCCATTTTTCACACTCACTTAGGACCAACTTAGGGGGCTATTCTAGTGGGTTTATTAGGGGTATATAGAGCTATATATAGGGGCATATATATGTATATATATATAGGTATATAGTGGGAGATTTTAGGGGCTAAATGGGGTGGTTTGGGGGGGGGGGGGGGTGCTCTGCTGCTCCTACTGCTGCAAACTGCTGCTGCTATTGCAGCTTACTGCTGCTGCTACTACTGCTGTTTGCTGCTGTTGTAGGGGGGAAAAACAGCAGCCCTATCCCCCCCTTGGCTGCTATGGTGGCCTCCCTTTTCTCCTTCACTTCTCTCACTCATTCTCCCTCTATTTCCCTCTCTAAACTCTCAATCTCTTCCTCCCAATCTCTTCTAATTCCTCTCTATCACTCTCACATATATATATATATATATATATATATATATATATATATATATATATATATATATATATCACTCACATATATTTCCTCACAAAAAAAAATATATATATATATCACTCACATATATTTCCTCATTCCCTTCCCTCTCTACACATACCAATACACACACATATATACACATGACCACACACACATATATATATCTATACATATCTATATATATAAATGTATATATATATATATATAGACACACACACACTTATATATATAGGCTTAGCCCTTGTGGTTAAGTGGAGGGGCTCCCCTAGCGGTGGGCTAGGTTCGAGCCCCCCCTTCGTCCCGAGGTGGCTGGGCGGTCTTTGGCCGCGGCCTCGGGTGCGACCCGTGCCTACACCTTACCCCCCTTGCCCCCCCCCCTCCCCCCGGGTTACCCTCCCACCCCGGACCCCACCCCCCCCCCCCCCCCCCCCCCCACCCCCCCCCCCCCCCCCCCCCCCCCCCCCCCCCCCCCCCCCCCCCCCCCCCCCCCCCCCCCCCCCCCCCCCCCCCCCCCCCCCCCCCCCCCCCCCCCCCCCCCCCCCCACCCCCCCCCCCCCGGGCCCCCCCCCCCCCAAAAAAAAAAAAAAAAAATATATATATATATATATATATCATATATAGGACACTCACACACACACATGGACACACTCTCACCCACACATGGACACACTCTCATGACACAACTATCACTTCCTCTACACCCACAAAATACATATAAATACACACACATAAATACACATGTATATATATATATATATATATATATATATCTATATATATATATATATATTATATATATATATATATATATATATATATATACCACTCTAAAAAGAATAAAACCATAAATAAATCCTTAAACTAGAATTTAAGGAAACCTACAAAATCTAGGGTCAACATGTAGAGAATGGTTCCCTCTCTAATTAATGTGAAGAAGTAAATGCAAATGAGGAATTTAAGAGGGTTTAAAAATCATACCTAAATGTGGATTTGAAGAGGAAGAAGAAGGAGTTGGAAAGAAAGAATGAAGAGAGAGGAAGAAGACTTAGTGAAGAAGAAATGTGAGGTGGAGAGGGTGCTATAGGTGGCCGGCCATGGGCATGGGTAGGGGCACTTGTTAATTACAAGTTTGCCCCTCCCTAAGCCTAATGCAAAATTAATCCAAAATGGGTTTTAAAAAAATGCTAAAATTAATTAAAAATTATAATTAAACTAAATTACTCATGGGGGACTAGTCCAAACTCCTAAACCAAGAAGTTTAGTATGGTGGGCCATGGCTAATTAACATGCTAATCACAACTCAAGTCGAAATTCCCCGGAGTCCCGAATTAACTCGGAATGCGATGAAATTCGAACCCGACTCCTATAATCATTAAATATTAATATTCATGAAATAAAATTCCCAAAAATATTATAAAATGGAAAATTACCATTTTACCCCTAACTTGGAAAAGTGAGGGTGACAAGTCTATCCACCTTAAAAATTTCGTCCTCGAAATTAAAACCAAACAATAGTAAAATATCAAAAGCACAAGTCATGGATTAAAATTTAAAATAATTAAAATCTCAAAAATTAAAGCATGAATTAAATGACTAAAATTATAAAATTTAAAATTACTCTCAAATAGAAACTGGGTGCTATAAGTCTATCCACCTTAAAAATTTCATCCTCAAAAATTAAAATAAGTAAACACAAAAATCATGCAAATCGCTAATCATATGCGTCTGTCTAATCATCATGATACTCAGAATCTCCGTCATGCCAGTGAGCAAGGCTACGATAATCACAGAGTCCTCAACTACGGTACATACATCTAGAATTATGGTATTTAAAATTTTCATATTGCCGCATGCTTGGCAACGAAAACCTTAAATTCCCACACCCAAGAATTACGACCATAATCCGACTATATGTCCTCACTATGCCTGCTAGCATGACCCTAGAGTATTCTAAAATCTCATAATCGAGGCGACCTATCCCATACGACTTATCTTAGAAGGAATCACATCACAAGAATAATTTTATCAAACGATCAAGGAACAGATGGAATCAAATTTTAAGACAGTTTATAAGAAGGCAAACGCGGAAATGAGATTGAAGGATTGGAACCTGCTATCTGCTCTGCTACAGCCTTGTAGAAGCATGGAATTTCACAACCAGAAAGCCCATGCGCCAGACACTACATGCGCCAGAACTCAGACGAAGAACTTCACAGCAAAGTCAATAACTATAGACATTTGAAGAAGGACTTTTTATTTATATATAAAAGTCTATTACATGTCTAGAAAAGGTTGTACAAAGGAGAATTTCTACAAAGGAAAGAGCCTAAGTCTACAGCCAGCGGCCATCATGCGCCTTCAGATAAGCGCAGCGGCCACCATGCGTCTCCAGATAGGCGCAGCATCACTATGCGCCACCAGTGAGGCGCAACAGATATCATGCGCCTCCATCCAGGCGCATCCCATCATCTCTTCAGCAGCTCAGTTATGTGCATCCCTTCAGCCAAATTCTTCCAGCCAGGCTCACCTGGTCGAGCAGAGCCCAGTTATGTGCCGCCCTTCCAACCAGGCTCGCCCGATAAATGCTTCGACACAAAGCATTTAACCCTCTGGCCGGAACCAAGGAAGAGAAGAGCACCGCAAATGCTGTGGCCAGGGAGGGCTTCGAAAGAGCCTCCAAAGCCGAAGGAAGACCGTGATCGAAACCGCGGCTAAAGGAGCAGCTTTCGACACGATCAAAGTGGGGAAACCCCACTTTGCAGGAAGAGAGAGCCTTGCACCGCCATTCCGATCTACGGCTCTTCCGGAATAACGGAGACGAGGCTCGAGCATCCCTATCTTTGGATGCAACAGGCACCTTCCGCCTGCCTCAGAAGCCCTCGACTCCGTCTTTTGGATGTAACAGTCACCTTCAAGTGTATCAAAGACAACACAGCGTCTCATCTTCACCCTCGGGAGCACTTCGTCAGCAGAATGCACCCGTATGTTCAAGTTCATATTGGAAGTACGTGAGGGAATGAGAAGCAAATCTTCTCTCCATGCCACTATTTATAGGCCGGGCAGATCAAACCCACGCGCCAAGTGGATGGCCCTCCGAATTCCGTGCAATAAATTTACATTAAATGGATGAACCGGACGCCTCGAATTCAGCCAAACGGCTATTTATAGCACTCGAAGAGCGAGACAGCCGCATCATTAAAAGACATGTCCGATGCGCCAGCCAGACAGCGCATCACACGGACGTGCCCTTCGGCATTAGGCGCATCACACAGACGCGCCCTACAGTACTCGGCGCATTATAGAGGATGTGCCCCCACACATCTCCATACCGAGTGGAACGCCAACCGACGCGCCCACTCAGCTGTCCATCGAACGTCACCAACATTAAATGCTGAACTGACAGAGTTGGCAGCACGCCTCCCAAAGTCTGAACAGTTGACAGCTTTATTCAGAAAACGAAGCGTCGGCAACGTCAGCATCATCATGACTCTATTCCGACGACTACTGCCACGTGGCCACCCGCATGCGCCTCTACGACCATGCGTCCACACCCGCATGCGCCTCTACGACCATGCGTCCACACCCGCATGCGCCTCTACGACCATGCGTCCACACCCGCATGCGCCTCTACGGCCATGCGTCCAAACCAGCATGCGCCTCAAAAGCCATGCACCCCAGACTGATCTCTGATCCCGAAAGACAGAAGGAAAGTCGCCTGCATGCGCCTCAAAAGCCATGCGCCCCAAAGTGGTTTGTAACTCCTAAAGGTTATGAGCCGCAGCCTCCACCTGCGCCCAATCCGAGGCACAGTTCACCAGATCACTCCTCTCCACCAAATCCGAGATCTTCGAACCATGAGTCGACGACACGTGTCTTTTGACTCAACTCGTCCAAGATTTCAGCAACGGAAAGATCTTCCCCCTGCTACGTGCCGGCTCACAACAGCAGTATGAAGAGTTCTCCCCCTCGATCAGGGCGCAGCATCCATGCGCCTCCATCAGCAACCTCCACGTGGCGTTCCCACACCGGCACATCCTACATGTGCGCATGAGCAGCCAGCCTGCAAAACTATAAATAGAAGGATCATCCCCTTCACACACACACAGAGACTCAGAACATAAGACTCACAGAGAATCCACAACAGAGAATCACCGGAGAGGCAGTTCTAGACACTCAACGTCTTCCTCCTCTCGGTAAGCTCCAGCACCCAGAGTAATCAACACCTTCAGAGAACCGATAACCGCCGTCAGCCGGTCAACGGAGTCAACGCATTACCACTCGCTCCATTGGCACTAAGGACCCAGCTTAAACAAAAGTGTACTCCTAGGACTACATCTAAGTCCTATATTGTATCACTGTTCTGTTTGTATTAAGATTTCAATCAAAACAATTTTAATGGCAAACAAGCTGGCGACTCTGCTGGGGACCTTTTTCTCCTCTACCGAGAAAGTCGTGTCACAGGCCGACGACGTGAAGGTGGGCTCCTCCCACAAGACGCTGGTAGTGCGCCTCAATCAACAGGCGTACGAGGAGTTCATTTCTGAAGGAAGTGCGAGTCCTTCGAAGCGGCTGTCGAAGCCGAAGAAGACCCGCGCAGTCTGGGTGTGCAAAGTCGACGCCTCGGGCACCACCGTTGAAGGGGATGCGCCCGTCCAGCCTTCCCTTCCTGCTGACGTCCTCAGCAGTCAAGGTGCGCCCGCTGATGCAGCGCATCTCTCGGGAAAGCGTGCGGCTGACCACGTTCTCCAGCCATCTTCCTCTCAGGCGAGGAAGATACGTCGACGGAGCAGGGGCGCAGCCAATGCCCCCCACATTACTTCTGATGCGCCACAACGAGCCTCTGTCTTCGACAGACTCACTCGCTGTAACGGCGAGGAAAATTTGGATGCTGAGTACTATGCGCTCCAGCGGGCTGGTACAAAGAAATCCAAGGCGGCACGGGCCACGCGCCACAAACGTGCTATGCCAGCAGCCGGCCAGAGGCACGCGCTTACAATCACGCGCGCTGCCGATGGCAAGCTGTACAAGGTTGACTCAAGTGCTCCCGCACCGACAACGAGTCGACCTTCAAAGTCCTCATCTCACTTGGGCGCATTCACTGCGTGCACAACCAAGCCGAGAGAGGCAAACTCAGTGGTCTTGAACTCCCGCGCCTCCTCTGGTTGTGCGTTTGAGGTCCGTTCAAGTCACTTCAAATGCTGTGGTTCCCCCACTACTGATCGTGATGCCTGCTTGGTATTAGATCAGGGGGCGCAACACTCACCCGACCACCCCGGCGCTTGGTCCTGCCATGCGCCTGAGAGGGGTGTGAGGGTAGCACTCTCCTCCAATGACTTGCGCAACGTGATCACTCACAAGCGCCGGTCAGGAGAGTTGACCAACAAGCACGATGCGCCTCTCACGGGGCACACTTGTGCAGTGGTCACCATCAACTGCTGTTGCAAGACGGCAGTACCGCCAAAGCAGTCGGTCTTCCAACGGCTACAATCATCGACACCCCTCCGATATCGCCTTGGGACGAAGGTGTCAGCAGAAGAGGAACTAAAGATTGCGTCATGCAACGTGATCTCCAATTCCTCATCTGTCCGGAAGACGACTGCCAATTCCTCGTCTTCATCCAAAAGCCAGCCGAGGAAAACCAAGGCAGCTGTCACGACCTCTGGAGTGTTCGAAGGCACTCGGTCGAGGAAGAAGTCCTTGGAGGAAGCTGGGGGTAGCCAGACCCTTGTTGAGCCTCCTTCCGAAGACGAAGATGTCCGAAGCACAGCTGCGGCGGATCTTCATCAAAGCGAAGATGGCCTCCCTGAAGCCCCTCAAAATGACGATGTCCTCCAGGACACCGCCGGGGGTAGTGCTGAAAATGAAGAGGCCCTTCAAGACAGAGCTGAGGGCAGTCAGGCCCTTGCAGATGCGCCTGTCGAAGACGAACGCCAGAATGTGGCTGGGGGTGGCCAAACACCAGGAGAAGTAACTCCCCCACATGAGAGCGAGGCTGAGAGCGAAGCCTCAACTAATCCATCTACTTTCGGCCGTGTCATGACAGTATACATGACCGGGGGTGATCTTGAGGCTGATGCGCCGCCACAGGACATTGTCCAGCGCATAGACTCGTTAGAGGGAGGACTCAAAACCCTCTCTGCCTCAATGCAAGCACTGACTCAAGCAGTGTTTGAGATGCGGTCGGCCTTGATCAGGACACCTTCAAATGGTCCCGACCCAGGAGCTAATGGAGAGTCGAGTGTGCCCCTCCAGCGGACACCCTCAGACACAGAAGCACCCCGGACATCGGAGCCCTCAAACGCTCCACTCCAGGTGGTACCTCCTTCCCCGGCTCCTAGCTCCACGGAGGACGTGGTCGAAATGATCAGAGATCTGCGGGAGCGCTTCGAGTCCAAGAACAGGCAAGAGGAACGCCAGAAGATGGGCATTCCCCAGCCTTATCCCCTTGAGTGGAACAAGGTGGTTTATCCTCCAAAGTATAAACCACAAACACTCACGCCGTATGACGGGAAGGACTCTCCACGACGGTACCTGACGTACTTCCAGTCGCAGACAGGGCATCTTCCAAAGGAGGACGCGCTCCTCACCAGCATCTTTGTTGGAGCCCTGAAAGGGGTGGCGTATGACTGGTACTGCAGCCTCCCCGATAATTCCATATCGTCCTTCGACGACCTGACACGCCTCTTCCTCGACCGCTTCTACGACGGTGGGAAGGACATGACGATGGCGTCTCTCATTGAGATACGCCAGAAAGACAAGGAAACGGTTCGGGCATTCATCGAACGCTTCCGTCAGGCCTGCTTCAGGCTACCTCCAGGCATGCCAGAACATGCGCTTCTCTCCGGTTGCAGTATGAACATGCTGCCTGCAGTAAAGCTCTGGCTTAACTCTACTCCCCCTCCCGACTGGAGCTCCCTAATCATTGAAGCTGAAGCTGCAGAGAAGAAGGCGGCCAATGCACGTCTTCTGGGTGTTAGCTTCCCCGCCTTTGACGATAAGGGGAAAAAGTCCGCAACCAACAACTCCGGACGAAAAACAAAGGGGAAACAGGCATTGACTGTTAATGCCTCGAAGGGCGCATCTGCGCCTACTCAAAAGCCTCCACTGGCACCAAGACCCAAGGAGGTTTATTCATTCAATGATGACGACACCCTGCAACTCTTTGAGATACTGAAGCAGGGTGACAAGATCAAGCTTCCGGACCCGAAGCGGCCCGATGAAGTCGGGAAAGTGGACAACCCGAGGTACTGTCACTACCATCGGTTTGTCGGACACCCGACTAAGGACTGCTATGTCCTCAAAATTACATCCAGCGCATGATCAATGCGGATGTAATCTCCGTCGACTACGAAGAGAAGACGGTATCAGCTAATGTGGTGTCACTTCAGTTCGGCACCTTGCCGCCGACTACCACACAAGATGGCGTCGTCCCCATCCCTAAGGCGACAATGGAGGTGGTAAATTTGCCACCCACCCGTGACAATGTGAGTGGACTTGTCCCACTCACCACATCTCGAGGAGAGGTCCTCTGGGTTCACCCCGACCTCGTCTCCGAGGTAACTCAACCCGAGGTACGCCCTACCTCCAAAGCAAAAGGCAGGAAGATCAAGTCTTACCGCACGGTCTCTTCTTCAACGGAAGAGGCGCTTCCTGTGCAGACGCGTGCACAACAGAACTCCCAGCCCGGTGAAGCTGCCGCCGAAGTGGTGCCTCCTGGTACCATCCCTGAGGAGGGTCCATCCAAGCCCTCAGGAGCCAATAAACAAAAGCAAGTGGAGGCCCGTTTCGACAGACCTCTGCGGAAAGAAATGCTTCGGGGCTAGCCAAGCCCCACAATTTTGACATTCTGGCACAACTGGCCAGTACTCCTGCACGCTTGTCTTTGTTCGAACTCCCGCGTCTCTCCAAGGACTCCCGAGAAGCTCTCTGCGAAGCTCTGAAGGATGCCGAATCCTTTCTCAGTCAGGTCAAGCAACCTGAAGACCTACCAACTACTTGTGCACACTGTCATTGTGCGGATGAAGTTATCCCAAACATAACCTTCACCCAACAAGACATGCTGCTCAAGCATCACCGACATAACCGACCGTTGTATTACACAGGGTACATCGGTTCGGTAAAGGTGAACAGGATTCAGATCGATCCGGGGTCTTCCCTAAGCATCATTCCAAAGGCGCTGCTATCAAAGCTGGGGATCCCAATGTACCGGCTAGCGCCCTCCAATACGACCATCAGCGGCTTCAACGCCAGCAAGAGCGAGCCACTGGGCAAGATCCGGCTGAAGTGTCACATCGGCAGCCTCAAAACCGAGGTGACTTGTTATGTGGTGGATGCCGAGGTCAACTACAACATCTTACTCGGACGACCATGGTTACATGAGTACATGGTGGTGCCCTCCACGCTTCACCAATGCATGAAATATGTATCCACCAACGGCGTCATCCGGACGGATTTTGCAGATATCGATCCCTTCAAAGGGATTGAGGCCTACTTCACCGATTCCGACTTGTACAAGCCACTTGACGAGGAGGAAGCCAACGACGCCGATGATGAAGCAGAGACGGCAACAGAGCCGGACTTGGAGCCCGAAGCGACTCCTGACGCCCCTTGAAATCCGTCTGAAAGGGAGACCACCCCAGAAGGCGCCTCCAATGAGCATCAAGCTATCAGGAAAAGCGCCAGCTCGCGAAGCTCCCCTGAAGATACGCCTCAAGGGGAAGCCACCACAAACAGCGGCTCCCCTGGTGGTAAAATTACAAGGGAAGGCGCCACTCATCGAAGGCGCAACCGAGGCACCCCTCAAGGTGCGTCTTAAAGGCAAGCCGCCGCAGTCATCCAAGATGCCGAAGAGGGCTCACGTAACCCTCTCAGACCCCAAAGTCAGAGCGGTGGAGGACCTAATCCGGCCCCAGTGCTTACAGACGAGGAGCTTGGCGAATATATCTCTGCTGATGTAGACGCACCCTCCTTCGACAATGTAATCCCACGGGATAAAATCTCGTACTTTATCAATAATAGAGTGTCTTTCAATTATTCTTGTCTTCCACACTGGAATGCCATGTATACATTAGACAACACTCTTCGGTCGTTGCAAACACAAGTAACGTCCGTCTACCATAATCAAATAGTCCCGTCTCAAGGAGTCTTCATAGTCCCTCCACGAAGCCGAGACGAAGGCACCATCATCTCGGGCAAAATCGAGCGTCGTCGGAACCTCCCGTCGATCGAGCCCGAACCTGATACCGGCAGAGTACAAGTCTATCGATACACGGATGCGGCTAAGCACATCATCCAAAAGATGGGCTACGACCTGAAAAGCAATAAAGGCCTAAACTACGGCAAGGGTCGGCATCTCCCTGTCCGGCTTTCGATGCCCAATGGAAAGCCACAGGATTACTATAATCGGACTCGACGGGGGTTAGGCTATGTCATGCCGCCATCAACTCCAGAGAGTTCAGACGCAGAAGACATAGAACATTCCCACTCGTCAGAAGCATCGACGTGGGATTCCGATACCAGTATCGGATCAGTCTTCAGGAAAGTGCTGTCAGCTAACATGACATCGGCGCAACCTCAGAAAGATGAAGGCGAAGACCAACCGCCGGAACCCTTCGAAGAGGAACCTTGGCTCAACGCCTAGGAGAACAATGGGAGTCTCGTTTTGAGTTACGAGAACCTCCCACCGAAGACGAAGTCGAGCAAATCAACCTCGGGGATGGGTCTTCTTCTAAACCCATCTTTATCAGCAAAAGCTTGGAAGGAGAAGACCGAGAATCTTTAGTCCAACTCGCTAAGGAGTATATCGACGTCTTCGCCTGGAGCTACGAAGACATGCCGGATCTCGATCCACAGATCGCGATGCATAGGTTGAACATCTTACCAGATGCCAAACCTATCAAACAACAACAGCGACGCTTTCGCCCGGACATCATGAACGCCATCGATCAGGAGGTGGACAAACTCTTGACCAGTGGCTTCATCCGTGAGGAACAACACCCGGACTGGGTAGCCAACGTCGTCCCTGTCACCAAGAAGAACGGGAAGATACGAGTCTGTATCGACTTCAGGGATCTCAACTCTGCTTGCCCGAAGGATGAATTCCCGCTCCCAATCACCGATGTAATGATCGACAACACATGTGGCTTTGAACGCATGTCCTTCATGGACGGGTATTCAGGCTACAATCAAATCAAGATGTTCCCCGATGACACAAAACACACGTCATTCAGGACTCCAAAGGGTGTTTTCTGCTACACAGTAATGCCCTTCGGCTTGAAGAACGCCGGTGCAACGTACCAGCGAGCTATGAGCACCATCTTCCGTCAACATCTTCGCAAGACAGTTGAGTGCTATGTTGACGACATCGCAGTCAAGAGCCGCCTCAAAAGAGATCACCTACAGGACCTAAAGACGGTCTTCGATCTCATGCGGGCACATCAACTCAAAATGAACCCCGCTAAATCCTTCCTGGGGGTTTCTAGCGGCAAATTCTTGGGCTTTGTCATCACGGCAAAAGGCATTCATGTCGATCCCGAGAAGACTAAAGCCATCCTAACATGGACCCTCCGAAGAACCTTCGAGAACTTCGGGGCTTACAGGGACGTTGGCATACATCCGGAGGTTCATAGCAAACCTCTCCGGTAAATGTCAACCCTTTACTCAGCTCATGAAGAAGGGAGTCTCTTATGTCTGGACAGAGGAGTGCCAAAAGGCTTTCGACGACATCAAGGCTTACTTAACAAGCCCGCCAGTCCTAGTGGCACCTGTCGCCGGCAAACCATTCCTCCTCTACGTCCGTGCCATGGATCATTCCCTCGGCGCTTTGCTGGCTCAAAACAGCGATGCAGGCTACGAGCAAGCAATCTACTACCTCAGTCGAACACTCATCGGGGCCGAACACCGGTACAACCCCGTTGAAAAGGAGTGCTTGGCTTTGGTGTTTGCCATTCAGAAGACTCGTCATTACGTCTCGGGCCAGACAATTCACGTCATCTCCCGAGTCAATCCGCTCAGAGTTCTCATGACGAAGCCAGGGTCATTAAACTCCCGGCTGGCTACATGGGCGATCCTACTAACACCATACAACATGGTGTTTGTCCGCAGAAGGCGGTCAAGGGTCAGGCTCTGGCTGACTTTTTAGCTGCACACCCATCCCAGAATCTTCAAAACTCTATGAAGACATCCCGGATGAAGTCCAAGAATCAAACGTCACTGAAGGAAGCCCGTTTGGCGGATGTTCTTCGATGGCGCTTCAAGAACGGGCCCCAATGGCCAAATCATCGCAGGAGTGGGGGTAGTCTTAGTCTCCCCGATCAGCTGGTCATCCAGCGCGCATACTCCCTTTCGAAGCCGTGCTCCAACAATGTTGCTGAGTACAATGCACTCGTCATGGGACTCCAGCTAGCACAACAGCTGGGGGTGGATCATCTGGAAGCCTACGGCGACTCGAAACTCGTCGTAAACCAGATTCGGGGGCAATACGAGGTTCGCCATGAAGATTTGATCCCTTACCATGAAGTTGCATTGAACATCATTTCAACCTTCACTGGGTTCTTCATCGAACATGTACCCCGCCTACAAAACTTGGAGGCTGACGCTCTAGCTGGCCTCGCAGCCTCATTGGCCGCGCCCTTGGGACTCAACACTATCACGGTAACTGGCCGAGACTTGATTTGTCCCAGAAACAACCTATGTTTGCAAATGGCTCACGCCATGCCGACAAATGGGTTAATGTCCGAGATGGAGGTTCCCGTTCATCGACTTCGCTGTTACGGAATCCTTCCAGAGGACCCGAAGGAAGCCGTCTCAGTCAGGAGACGCTCTCTTCGATTCTACTACGATACAGCCACTAAAACGCTGTACCGACGCTCCTTCGACGGGCTTCTCCTTCGATGCCTGTCTAACGAAGAAGCGGCCGAAGCTCTTCGAGAAGCTCATGACGGAACTTGCGGAGCTCACCAACCAGGGCCTAAGTTGCAAGATCGACTGCGACGTATGGGCTACTACTGGCCAACCATGGTTGCCGACGCAGTGGAATATGCTAAGAAGTGCCATGCATGCCAACTTCATGCAGACTTCATACATACACCATCTGAACCTCTACATCCTACAGTCGCCTCCTGGCCATTCGAAGCCTGGGGCATGGACATTGTAGGGCCAATCACCCCTTTCATCGAGAGGACCGCTTCATCCTGGCCATCACCGATTACTTCTCCAAATGGGCGGAAGCAGTCCCACTAGCAGAAGTAAAAAGCTCCAGGGTGGTCAGCTTTATCAAACACCATGTCATTTACCGTTTCGGGGTACCCGGCGAATCCATGACAATGGTCCTCAGTTTATCAGCCACATTTTCAGCAGGTTCTGTGACAAGAATCGCATTAAAAGTGGCCTCAACCGCCTACAATCCGGCAGCAAACGGATTGGCCGAGGCGTTCAACAAAACTATCGTCAGGCTACTCAAAAAGCGTGTCATCCAACAAACGCGACTGGGACGAAAAGCTTGGCGAATGCCTTGGGCCTACCGCACAACGGTACGGACCAACAGGAACACCCATTCTCCTGGTCTACGGGAGCGAAGCAGTACTGCCTCTCGAGATACAGATACCTTCGCTCGCGTGGCAATCACAAACGTCACAGAAGAAGACAATCAACGCGTCTGCGGAACTGGAGGCACTGACGAAAAGCGTCTCCTAGCTCAACAACGCATCGAACTTTACCAAGCCCGTATATCACAGGCTTTCAACAAGAAGGTCAAGCAAAGAACTTTCCAAGTTGGCGACCTGGTTTTAGCAGTCAGAAGGCCAATGGTTAACTCACAAGACACCAGGGAAGTTCGAGCCCAAATGGGAAGGACCTTCATCATTGAGACGGTATACTCAAACGGTGCTTACCGCTCGCCAAACCAATGGGGACTTGTTCATGATGCCCATCAACGGCAAGTTCCTAAAGAAGTACTACTCTTGACAT